>JADLZK010009107.1:0-477294 GCA_015847255.1 Hyparrhenia diplandra | reverse complement strand
GGCAATTAAAAATCATCAAAACATGTTCTTCCACTCTTCCGTATATCTGAAACCTCCCGCCACACCATTTATAGAATAAAAAAACGAGTACTGTAGTATTCTCGTCCCACTTTCGTTTCCAAATTTGTGTTGTTTGGATTGGAAAAAAATACTATAGTATAGTACAACACCGGTAAGTACTCTGCGGCGTATGGAGTGCTAAGTTACGCACTTCGTCTTTGGGAAAAGGAGTATCAGACCGTAGGGAGTCTGATAGTACTAGGTCGGGCGTCCGTCGCCGTTCTCGTCTTCCCGATGCCTCGTCATTCGAGGCGGGCATCCATCACGGTGCAAAAGTGCGGTCACGGATGCCGGAGAACTACGCCGCATGCAATAATGGGCCCTATTCTACGAAGGATTCTCCGATGCAAGGGTGTGGATATGATCAAAGACGCGTCACGCGTTATAGAGGCGCCGCGTAGGTGTACACCTAGTGACGCCGCAAGAAAAGGCGCCACCCTAATTTTTCGATGTGACGGGTCATGTTGCAATCTACCGGTCTGCAATCAGCCGACCGCCATGGTCCTTCCGCAAGGCCTTCCCACTCAAGAACTCTGATTTTTCTTTTTTAATCGCGACCAAAACTTGTGACTAGTCTTTCTCCCTCGTAGTAACTCCAAATGTGATGGTTTTTTCTTTCTATTTTTTAAAAAATGCTTTTACCAGATATTGTATTCTTATTTGCTATTACTTTTGTCATGTTTTTATTGGAAACATTTGAAATTTGAATTTCAAAAATTACCACCACTTCGACAACATTTTTGGAGCATCTAATGATTTCAGCAAGAAGTCAAGCACATAAAAGTTGTATAACTTCTTAAGATGTACCCTCCGTTCGAAATTATAGTTCGTTTGACTTTTTGACCCTAAGTTTGACCACTCGTCTTATCAAAAAAATTTGCACAAAAAGCGGTCAAATTTAAGTCATTCTTAAATACCATTTGTTTAATAAAACAAGCTATAACAAAATAAGAGATATTTTTGCATAAATGTTTGAATAAGGCAGTGGTCAAAGTTGGGGTTGAAAAAGTCAAACAAACTACAATTTGGAACGGTTTAGTACACCTTTTATATATATTGGCCATTTCTTCATCCGACGATGTCGCGGTAACATTGTTCACATGATTTACACATTCTCATATATAGTTGATGAAACTAGGAGAGAGATTTCTAAGATTTGTGACCAATGTCACTAGCACTATGTCGGGATGGGGAAACTTTACCAAAAATAAGAATTGTAGATCATGCTAAGTTATGAAACTCTCTCGGTTTCAAACTTTTTGTTTTGACATTACTCCATCTTGTAAAGGAAAACTAGGTCTCAATTTAAAAAAAATGAAAAATTGAAATTTAAATGTTTTAATTGACCAAGAATGCACAAACCACCAATATAATTAACGATTGTGGATTCTCAAATATCCATGAAACTTTTCTAGTTTCACGTACATCTTTTTGATTTAGGATTTGAGATCATTTTGTCATGGAAAACAAATGTACTAATAGTTTAAAAAACATTTATCTTACGGACTGCGCACTTGGATTGCTGGGCGTCGCCCATTTCCCTTCGCTCCACCTCGCGCCGCCGTCTCTCACTTTTAAAATCACCACGTCTCTCTACATCGGCCTCGCTTTTGCATTATTGCCGCTCACATCGGAGCACCGGTTGCTTTTACCTGGCCGGCGCCGGTGACATCGACGGGATGGAGGAGGGCTTCAAATTGGAATCACCCTTTGGACTTTGCTACTAAGAGCTTCCACAAAAAACACCGTCGTGCGCCAAGTCCACGGAGCCATTCCACTTCATGCCCCTCCGATACCCTCCGCGTTTTGCGCCGCCGGCCTCGATTCTAGTCTTTCTTTGGCAAGTCGGTGGCGTTGTAGTCTACATCCACTCTAGAACGCGCCCGGTGATTGGGTGGCTGCGATGTGCCGTGCCGACTCCAGCGTCCAGCCCCCACGGACGTCGCCTGTCGGCACACCACCGGGCTACCCGATCACGGAGTTTAGGGAGTGTAGCCCTCTCGAATGTTGAACGGCGAGTGTAGATTCACCGCTGAAGGTCTACTTGATTGTGCCGGCTTTCGGTCATCTTTTAGCGATCACGCCGGCGTCGCCGTCGGTCGGGGCGAAACCGCCAAATATGCTCTTACTGCGGGCAGCGTAACAGCGGTGCAGCGGGCGTTGGCGTGCTGTAGGTGTGTTGCGGAGATCAAAGGCAACCACCGGCGACGGGCCGGGATGCGGAAGAACATCCATTGTACTGTACACATTATGGAATTTTTAATTTTGGCGACTTGGCGGCGCGCATATGATCCGTGGCGGGCGACCATCTATAGCCCAAATGGTGCCTCGCCATGGCGGGCATCGATGATGATGAAAAACCGACATGCGTTTTATTAGTTGTGATAACCCGTGTAATAATTTTGTCAAAAAAAAAACGTGTATAATACGTAGTACATGTGTGCATGTGTGATTGCTTTCCGGCAATTTGATGGAAGCCGTTCGGACGATCACGCGATCACGCGCTATGCACGCGGAGGTCAAAAAGGCCGCCAAGCCATGAGGCCCCACTCGCCTTTGCCGGCGGGGCGTGTGAGGAGCCGGGAAGCGGCTCGGCAGGTTTCGGTGTGTGCATGAACAAAGGCTCGCGTCCCGTCCGTCCTTTGTCCTCGGCCGCCCATCAATCGATTGCCTCGCCGACGAGACCGATCGATCTTCGATGACAACGGCGATGGCGTGCGTCGCCCGGTTCTGCGGCCCGAGGTGTGTAGGATACGCCAAAGGATACGCATGCAAAGGTATGTGCATGTCTCATGGAAACAAAATTATAGACTCTAGTTTAATTTGGAAACGTAAGTATTATTTCTATGAAAAAAATGCTTGCGTCGGTTAGTAAATGGCGCCGCCCTAAATTGCGCTGCAGTCACGTTTCAAAGGTCATGTCGTCCCTCGATCTCTCAACCCACCGGACGCCACCCGCATTTGATTTGCCGCTAATTACCAATTCGGCGGTTGCTAACAAAAACAACCGACGATCACATGAAGATGCATATTACGTTCAACATAAGGAAGACATAAACACACGTAGTACATTACAATATAATAAATATTACGTTCAACATAATGTAAACACAAGTAGTAGTATATACTACATTACAATATATACTATCAAATAAAGTTGAAGAACTAGCTAATGATATCAAATCGACTCGGTAAGTAGCGCCGCCGCCGCCGGCCGGCGGCCGGCGCGTCGTCATCGATCTCACATCCTGGCGGCCGGCGTACATCACCGTGCTCTCAAGGCCCAGCGTCTAGAGGTCAAACTCATGCAAGATCTTTGACGCGGCTACTGATGCCGGGCGACTTTGGGGGTGGCGAGCTCGGGCCCTTCCCCTCTTGCATCCCTCCGGCCATGTCTGGGCGTGGCTATCCTTAGCGGCAGCGTGACCACATTCCCGTCGCGATAAGGAAACCTTGGGCCGCGGGCCTAATGTCCCTCGAGTCTGCTTGACCTTGGGGCGGCGTGTCAAAGGCCCTCCCACGGCCGTCGAGGGGAAGCGGGCGGCGCCGCCGATGATTCCATGGTGCGGCACCAGCGCGTGTCGAGGTCGTGGGGTTCAGGCGGTACTTTAGCATCGCCAAGAAGTAAGCGGCGGCCGGTCCCCGGCGTCCTTGGCTGCTTGCGAGCTCCGGCCCAGCGGGATCAGCGGTGCGGGAGTCTTCCTTGGCGCGGCGACCAGCCCGCCGCCGTGTCCATCAACCACGCATCCGGCGTAGCATATGGCCTCCGGATGACCGGCCGAGGAAGCTTTTCTCCAATTGCTCCACGGCTCGAGGACTTCCAGGCGTGGTCGCCTACCCGCCGTAGATTACGAAGGCGATGGAGCCGACGGCGGATCATGGCGTCGCCCGGTCGGTGAAGAGGATCCGCAACTTCCGGCAGACTTGACGAATGTACAAGTAGAGCCATGGAGAAAGAAATCCGTCCGGGCTCCTTGCGGTGGCACGAAGATCTCGTCTGGCGAATCATCCGGCAAAGATCAAAGGGAAGCAAGTCGCCGCTTGCCGTGTCATCTTGCCTTGCCTTCTTGCGTGGCCTTTCCGCCATTCTTGGATCAATCGACCACCGGCCCTAGCCGAGCTTCAACGCCCCTCCCGTTCTTTTTTGCTTGTATTTAACATCTACATTAAACGGCGCCTCCTCAGAAAACAGCGGGAGGTGTGCATTCCAAGCGAACCGGCGGGCGGTTCACGGGGTAACCAACCCGGTCAATGAATTGGATTTTTTTATAATAAATAAGAAATGAAATACTACAAAAGGAAAAATAAAGTAAAAAAGTTGGTTCCCATCTCTACACCATGTGTTTACAAAAATAACCGTCTCTACGGTCATGTTTTGGAAACAATTACAACACGTGCATCCCGCTCTACCGTACTTTCGTAAAGAAAGAAAGAGTGATGCCGTCGGTGCAAACACATCCCTCTCCACTCCAAACTCAAGTCGGTGCTCGTGCTTATTCCCTCCGCTTCCACAAAACATGCAACTATGGGTTTCGTGTCCATAAAAACTACTCCCTCTCGTTCCAAAAAGCTTGCCACTATGGGAAGCGTGCGGTCAAACTTTCTCGGCTTTGACTAGGTTTATAGAAAATACACCCTCCGTCCCCACAAATAAAAGTTCGTTTTTGACCTCTACAATTCTTGTTTAATCATTAGTCTTATTTTAAATATTTATCCAATTAATAAAATAAATAAATTATTATGAAAGCATCTCTAACGATAAAACAAGTCATAACAAAATAACAAAAAAAAATTAAAAACTTTTTTTGAATAAGACGAGGTCAAACAAAGATTGTCAAGTAAAAATGGACATTTTACGTGCAACATTTATATCTAAAAATAAATTTATTAAAAAACTAGACTTAAAGATCTTTCCGATGATACTAATTACTTAGTAAAATATTAATATATTTTAATATATAATTGCCGCCAGCTTTAAATACATTGACTTCTTGGGAAACGAGAATTGCATTTTTTTTTACTGGCATGCGAAGGGAGTACTAAATACTACTCTATTGATCACATTCAGATTAATTTATTAAAAAATACATCTCATAATCAATCTAATGATATTTATTTCATAACATAAATAATAACCGATTTGTTTGATCGAAGATCTTATGCACTTTTTTGGCTATTATTCAAGCTAGCTAAGCTCAAATAGTGTCATACCGCATGTATTGTGGTATTGTTGATAAATTGATCAGCCTAGCCCAATTGTTAGTAATTGAGTGATTTCAGTAACTTTATGGTTGTTTGCTTATGTACTTGACTTTTATGGTTGTTTGCTTTGAGGATAAGAACTTTATTATATGGTTATCGCGTATCACTTATCAAATTATCACTTATCAGATTATAATTCTACACTTGTCCTGATTTCCTATTTTTCAAAACAAATAGCGTGCTATAGCGGCGATATATTATGCGGAACCGCATCTTGACGCTTCGTTGCAAATAGCGCCGCTATAGCGGCAATAGTGACCGAATCGGGCCGCTCAATTTCATAGCGCACAATCTAAAACGTGGGTTGTGATATACTTCATATAATACATGTGTTATACGTTTCCAAATTTGTGTGCATGTTTGATTGTTGCTAAAATGATGAGTGAACAGAGGGACATGCAACTGAAATATGTCCAAGTTTTAGTTTAGATTCTAGATTTTTAAAAATTTAGATTCCTGGGATGGATTTCCAAAATCCGGACTCTAAATAAAAAAGCAAATTTCCTATTGGGATCCCGGATTCTAGTAGCTGATTTCATCTTTTTTTTACCCGCATTCCTTTTATGTCCTTCATTCTCTGCACTTCCTACAATATGGACGAGGGGCAAAATGGTAAAATGAAACTCAAAATCTGCTGGAAGCAGCTCATGTTTCTACATTGTTTTTTTTTCTCCCGGATTCTAGAATCCAAGGTGATTTGTTGTGAGAGAAAAAAAATACCGGCCGGGGATGGGATGGTGCTGATTTATTGTGAGAGAAAAGCAATCGCTGATGGGTGGTCGAACCAGCCCGGCCGAACAAGTTGCCATCCTTTAACGAACGATGGCGGGCGTCGCGCCATGTTGGCGGCGAGGTGTGTAGGAACTAGGATACGCATGCAAGGTGTGTGGATATGATCAAGACGTCTCATGGAAAAAATACTAGTATACTAGTACTATATGGAAAGGTCTGCGTCTTTAGTAAATGGCGCCGCCCTAAATTACGCTACTGCGCGTTTCACCGGTGAGGGTTCGTCCATCTCTCTGCGCCTACTCATACTAGTACTAGGGTACTAAAAACCGCATTTTTCTCGCCCACCAATTTTGATCGAAGCGCGAATCTGTTCATCTTCCTTTTCCCGGACCAAGGCGCCGCGTGAAAAACCCGTGCCCGCTGGCCCTCGAGCCATGGAGAACCTTCCGCAGGGGTTGCTTGAGCACATTGCGCTCCGCGTCGCCATGGCCCAGAGCATCCTATGGAGGAGCCTCATGAATCTAAGGGCCACACGTACCTGCACGGCAGAAGGCGTGCACCCTCGCGTTAATGGGATGGATGCATCCAGGACTGGTCTTTGGGCGGGCGGACGAACAGAGGGGCGCCACACTACTGTAGCGAGTTTTCGCGCGAGTCTCATCACCGACCTTGCCAAGTTTGGCAACACGGAGGCGTGTTTGAGGCGGGCATGCGCCCGAACTCGTGGAAGGCCGCGGCACCGTCTCGCCGCCGCTCGACTTGCTAGAACAAGCCGCCAACTCAAGGCATGAACTTCGCTCGCCGTATGTGCACGCTCTTGCGCTCTACAAAGGAACGCCGCCACCGCCGATGATGACCATGCGCGAGAGGTGTTATGGGGGAGGTGGAGCGCCGACACGGCGGTGTTGGACGGTCACTAACGATACTTTTTAACGTCAACATTCTACCAATAAGGGGTGAAACTATACCTTACTACACACATATACATTTATTATTGACATATTTCCACTTGTAGTGTCCAAATTATTATTGTGCAGATTTATATAAGAAACAAGTGGAAAATACACCAAAAAGCGCCTCCCGAAAGCGCAATCCCGAGAACATCAAGCCCAAGGGAGAAATGGACCAAACACGCAGAATCTGGGCCAAGCAAACATCGCCACACAACTTTTCAAGCCCAAACACGCCAGCCGCCAAGGCCGGCCCAACGAAGCCTGGACAGTGCGCGCGCACCACCTGGTGCGCCCGCACCCCATCCCCTGAGGTGGTTCGGGCCCGTGTTTGGCGCGGGCGGTTTGTTACCTTCCAAAACTAGCGTTGCCGACGTTGGTTGGTCGGGTTTAGCAAACTAGGAAGGTGTTTCCAGGTCGGTTTTGGCTCCTTCCATATGAGGAGGGACATTTTCCAATGAGCCCCCTCTCCTCTACCTATAAAAGGAGGCCATCTCCCACCATTGTAACACACACCACACAATGTAGCCTCTCTCTTCTTCTTCTTCTTCTTCTTCTTCTCCCTCTTCTTCTTCTTCTTCTTCTTCTTCTTCTTCTTCTTCTTCTTCTTCTTCTTCTTCTCCCTCTTCTTCTTCTTCTTCTTCTTCTTCTTCTTCTTCTTCTTCTTCTTTTTTAGTTTGTACTTAGGAGGAGTTTGGCAAGAATAATAAAAGGAGAGCAAGACATTTTAGAGCTATTCGGTATGAGCAATTTAGCGTTCTTCATCTTGTTCTTGTTCTCTACTTATCAATATAGTCATGTTCTTGAATTAGAGCAAAGTTCTTGTGATATAATCTTGGTTGAAGAACTAGTCTATAGTTCCTATATCATGATCTTGTCTTATAGAACTTCATGCTTAGTCTATCATACATACATGTTTAGACCAAAGAGCTAGATCGATATAATGAGTTCTACCTAGAGTTAGCCTTGGTTGATGTTGGGTTGCGGGATTGATAGTCGTTCCTTCGGGGGCGGCGCTCTAGTAGAAGGACCCCGGGGACGGGTAAGCCTTGTTAACACGCTAGAGTGATAATCACTAGTGTAGACGTGGTGTCTGGACTAGGGGTTGCCTATCTTTTGTGGCGCATCCCACGGTTGAGGGGGTAGGCGGCTTGGTCGTGACAAGCCTTGTCCGTCCCTTGAAATCCCCCACGTTCGGGTGTGGCGCAGTGCTAATTGCCGGACACTGTCCTTTGGGCGTGGGCCGGTGCCCGAAGTAATTCGTGAGACCCTTGGCGATCTTGACGTAGAATCTCTAACAACAAATAACATGTGTGTATCTGCTATCTTGACATGACTATCTAGGATATGTCTGCTCCATATTAGATTTATTCTTTTATTCATTATTTTACCTTTATTCTTGAGATTGGCTCGAGTGTGTGTGTCAAGTTATCCTACTACCTATCTTATTTTACCCCTATTATGAGCATTGGTCTATTATACATTCGTGTCATCTTGACCATGTCGAACTAGAGACTTTTACACCATGCCTTCCTTTGAAAAAAATATAAATAACGATACCCCGAATACTTCCCGGGTGAAATGCTACAATGATAGATCCGTGCGCTTGCGGATGAATATCTTCTTTGGCAAGATCTATCACCGTTGATGTACCTAGTGTTATCACCGACACGGTGGTTTCACTTAGGAATGTCAACGGCGTATTTCTTGGCGCCGTTATTAGAGATGGGTTCTAAACCCTGTTTCTAGTGATTGCGCTTAAGAAATGCAACAAGCATTTCTCGACGCTTGTCGGGAAGGCGTTGGTTAAAGGGATGATCTATTAGGACATGTTCCTTATAATATGCATGTGTAGTGGCCATTGTTCATCTTAGGTTTATCTAAAAAAAATCTTTTATAAAAAAAAAAATCTTTTCTAAAAAAGAAAAAAAAAATCTTATAAATAAAAAGCAAGGACATGTTATCAAGTTAGTATGCATCTTCGGGTATTCTTGTCACTAACCATTTCGGTGAAGACTAAGAAGAACAAAGAGGCACGCGACGCTTGAAAACATGGAGGCTACATCAACAAGAAAACTTTGATGCTCTTGGGCGGAGGAACATACTCAAAAGGAGACCTGACTTTGCACACTTGACTTTTTCTCACGAAAGTCCAAGTGTGAGAGGGAGGACGGTGGTATACCAAGTTCCACGTGCAAGGGGATCATAAAAAAAGAGAGAAAAAGTGAAAAAAAAAGAGATGAATAGGAGTTAGCCTCCCCTTGCTATAAAAGAAAAAGAAAAATATATATATATATATATAGAAAGAAAAAAAAAAGAAATAAGAGGAGAGAGGAGCAGGTTGGCCCCATATGGTTAAAGTAAACAATGAAGACACTGACTCCACCCTTTATTGCTTCCATGTAAGCAAGAAGGGATCTTTTCTCTCCCAAGACCTTTGTTGCACTTTGAGTGAGTTTGGTCCGCCTCCCTCTACTCCGGTGTGAGGAAGTCATTACCAAATCAAGATCATCACGCTACCGATGCAGCAATTATGAACTCTATCCTCAAGTCTGCCGGTCAAGTACACTTTCCCGTATGCAAAGGTCCAAAAAAAGAATAAAAAAAAAATAAAGAGAAAAGGTAAAGGAAAGGAGGAACATCCTCCTTTACACCTTTAGACCACCGAGGCCCACGGTCCATATACACTACATGTGTGTATCACCTAAAGCCTTGTGGCCCGCCTTGAGATGGATTATCAAGCTACCACCACGAGAGTCTCAACGTTCTTTCCTTCATGCGCGGATGGTATGTTGACGGTAACCAACGACATATTTTTCCCCCTCAACTTACTACCATAAAGGGAGTAAAATTAAACCTTTTATACTCATATGCATTTACCACTAATAAATTCCACTTGTAGTGCCTTGTATTTTTTTTTTTGCAGATTTATAATAAAAGCAAGTGGAAAATCGACCAAAAGTACGCCTTCCTCGAAAGCGCATCATTGCAAAATCAAGCCCAAGAGCAAATCGACCCAAAAACATCAAATGCGGGCCGAGCAAAACCCGCCCACAACTTTTCAGGGCGAAAAGACGACACCCGCCAAGACCGGGCCAAAGCCGAAGCCTGGGGGTGCGCTGGCGCGCGACGGATGGTGTGCGCCGCACCCTCCCCGAGGTGAAGCGCCCGGCCTCGGGGCGCCGGTTCGTGCACCTTCCAAAGCGGGGTTTTCCGCCCTTAGTTGGTCGGTTTTGCGCGCCTGAAGGAAGGTTTTTCAGTCGGTTTTGGTGTATTTTAGCATTTAGGCCCCTCCTCCAAGTGTATAAGTAGGCCCCCTCTCTTCCTCTCTCAACACACACCACTTGGAGTCCAAAGAAACCAAAGAATTTCTCTCTCTCTACCACCTCTACCTCTCTCTCTTCTTCTACTTCTTCCTTCTTTTTCTTTCTTCTTCTTTATTCTTTCTTGGTCAAAGACTTGGAGTAGAAGAGCTACAAGGAGGGCTTGTCTCCTAGAAGAAAGTGCTTTGGTAATACATCTACTCTATGGAGCATTCTTCTATTTGCAAGTCTTATATCCATGTTCTTGGCCTAACTTATGAACTAGAGTATAGTTTTGTTCATGTTCTTGTGTTGGTATATGAACTAGCATATAGTTTACATATCATAATCTTGACATGTTCATTACAGTTCATCATCGATCATCATATGCCTAACTTGATTAGAGGTGGGATAACGGTTCGTTGTTCCTTCGGGTTTGCTCTTGTTCTAGTCCGTCCATTCGACGAGTGGGGATCCTGGGGGGACAAGAGTAGTGCTCTAATACGCGGGCATGGTGCCCTGGGTATTACGACACCTCGCGAATATGAGGGCATGCCACGGTTGAGGGGGGTAGGCGGCTTGGTCGTGACAAGCCTTGACCGTCCTTTGAAATCCCCCACGTTTGTATGTTCTCGTAGGAGTTCGTGAATGCTTCTATTGGGCCGTATGGCACCCGAGAGTCTCCCTCTGTTATCCTAGACCTAACCACGCTTAGATCGGTTTTGCATATGATCCTAACTATTCATTTGTATGGCCATGACTAGATACATTAGAACTACTCCATTAGGTTATTTATTTATTCATTTATTCTTTATCTATTTTCTTTATCCTTTTGTCGGGTGGATTCTTAAGTGTGTGTCACACTATCCATGAACCATTATTGCTTACCCCCGTTATGAACATTTTGGTCTAAGCAAACACATATTCCTCTATTCGCATGCCATGCTAATTTATTAATCACATGCCTTCCTTTGGGAAAATATAAATAACGATACCACTGAATACTTCCGGGTGAAATGCTACAATGATAGATCCATGCGCTTGCGGATGAATATCTAAGATGGCAAGATCTATCCCAGTTAACAGTTCCATTTCGGATCACCAACATGGTGGTTTACTTGGGAATGTCGGGGCGCATTTCGACGCCTCTTATTGGGGATGGGTTTTATACCGCTTTCCTTTGATTGCGTTAAGAAATGCCAACAAGCATTTCTAGCGCCGTTGTCGGGAAGGCATTGTGAAAAAAAAAAAAATAGCGGCTATGAATATGAACTGTGTCTGCGTGGATACCATTTGCTCATACAAAGCTAATCTTTTTATGTTTTCTCCCGTTGTGGATGAAAACGAGGATAGTGTATGTCGGGTTTCCTCCTGCCGAAAAACTTCATCTCCGATCCGTAGGCACTCCTAAGGAAGAACCGGTCTCGTGCCGCTTCTTCTTCAGCCGGAACCCCGACGGTCGAGACCGACATCCCCGCACCAACCGCAACTCAAGCCATGGCCCGTAAGTCATCTGCAAGCGATTTCTCAACTCCCCTCGCCACCAACGCGTGCCCATCGGGCCGACGGTGAACGTGGCGACAAAAACTTCGAGCTTCAGATCGGGCGATCACCATGGTGCAGGCGGTCCATTTTGTGGATCGCCAAGCGAGGGACGCAAATGCTCATCTCCAACACTTCACGGAGCTATGCGATACTATCGCCATCAAAGATGTCGCGCACAGACGTCATCAAAGCTCGCGTCTGTTTCCCTTCTCCCTCGTGGGGAAGGCGAAACAATGGTTCTACAAGGACAAGGAAGTCGCCGATGCGTGGGCCAAAGTGCTCCGCGGCGTTCCTCGCCAAGTTCTTTCCCATGGGCAAAACCAATGCCCCCGAGGGAAGAATCGCCAATTTCCGCCAGACATCAATGGAACCCATCCCGGAGGCGTGGGAGAGGTCGCGAGAATACATTCGCATGCCCGCACCACGGGATGGAGAACCGGCCGGTGCTCCGAACTTCTACAATGGTCTCACGGCCATATCGGCGGGCACCTCGACGCCGGCCGGTGGCGCATTTCTATCGCTCATCATCGACGGGCAACAACCCCGATTGATAAAATGGTGGCAAATCGAGCCGGGCGAAGACGAGCCTTGGCCAAAACACAAAAAGGCATGCATACCGTGAAGGAGGTGGATATGCTTGCCGCAAAAATGGACTTCGCCGCTAAAGAGGGCCGGAGGAGCGCCAAACACGATGCTACTACCCGGCCGCGCCCGGTCCCCACCACGTGACGCTCACATGACCTCGTGGAGACGTGTGGTGAGGTTGGCCACTCGGGGGATAACGCCCCGAGACCCGTGAAGAAGCTGCCTTCATCAACAACAAAGAACGGGTACCGCCAACCGCAGCGGGTGGAACAACTAGTCCAGCCGCCATTCCAAGGCAACCAGGATATAACTCCAACTATAACCCCGGGTCAGCCATCACTAAAGGACTGCATACGGGCCAGCGAAAAATTAACGAAAATCTCACCAAAAATATGAGCCACCAAGACAAGATCTTGGAAGGTGTGAATAACAAGCTTGAAGGGTTGACGTCACCGTGTAAAAAACCAACTCAGCTTTAACAAGATGATAGAGACACAGCTGGCTCGGATTGCGCTCAAGTACCCGTTAACGACTCGGGAAGGGTCCCGTGGCAACCTGAGGTCCCACACGAGTCGCTTAACATGATATCTCCGAGGCTCACCCAACCCAAAGAGTCAAGAAGATCCCCGTGGACTCGCCATTCATTGCCAAGAAAGGAGATCCCGGACGTCCGATCATCACCGTGCCATTGGCCCCCACAATTTTGCTAATGCATTTTGTGACCCAGGGGCCAGTATCAACGTGATGTCCAAGATCACCTACAACAAAATCCATGGAGGGACACTTACTCTGTCAAATTCGTCCTCCAAATGGCGCATCAATCAACAAGGCGACCAGAGGGAATACTGGAAGACATGTTGATCAAAATTCAAGATGAATACATCCTTGCAGACTTTGTGGTCCCGGATATGGGCCCAAAAAAAGATGTGTCTCTCCCTCCCGGGAGGCCATTTCTATACACGGCTAAAAGTTTACATCGATGCGGGAAGGGCTTCATCGTCTTCCATATCAAGGATAAGGCGGTAAAATGCCCATTCATTGGGTACAAGCAACAACACACCCGGCAATCATCGCCATCAAGACCGGTGTGGAATGTTGAAGATCCGCTCTCGAGACCCCTGAGCAGGTACCTCCCGCCAATGAACAGGGAGAGTCGACAGTGACTATAAAAACCCGCTCAAAAAAAATGGGGTATATCCAAAAGAAAAAAAAAATGGGTATATTAAAAAAAAAATCTATATATATATATTTATATATTTATGTGTTTCATAAAATATTTTTATTAACAAAATATTTTGGAAAACTAAAATAAAAATCTTTATAAATAAAATAAGTCTTTACATGAAAAATAAAGAAAAATATTTTCTACATAAAAAGTATATACAAAAAAAATATTTTTTAAAATGATTTTTCTATTTAAAAATAAATTTATATTTGAAAATTTTTTAGAGAAAATTCAAAAAGGGAGAAAACGGTTGAACCAGGACGAGCAAACAACGGCCACGAACTTTTCGTGACCGTTGAGCACTCGTAACACCCTCGGTGTTACCGCGTATTTCACTTCTAAAATCCGTCATGAGCATCATATTGTGTAATGCATGTGATAAAATATAAAACGTTCTTGTATATATACACACACGCATACTGTATATAGACATATACGTGACCTTGAGTTAGAGCTGCTAGCTAAGAGGTTTAGTGTTTGGTCGTTGTTAGCCTTGCCTTCAATGTCATGCATGCATGCACTTGGCCGGTGGTGTTTCTAGCAGAGCCGTCGTCGTATAGTTGCACTTGTTGTTGCGTCCACCATGCCAGACCACGTTACCTTGCACCCTGGCCTGCGTCGTCACTTCACTTTTGAATGCCTCTGCTCCTAGCACTGTGGCACGTCGTTGCTGGCGGCCGTACGGCGTACTCTCGCGCTCGCCGTCGTTAGCCATTCATCTCGTCCTGCTCGTCGTCCCTGCTTCTGGCATGACAGCCCTGGACGTCGTGGCTGAGTGCTTGGCCACTCAGACTGCCTCTGGCCCTAGCACGGTCGGCTGACCAAGCCTGCCTTTGCCATATCCTAGCTGCGTTGCGGCCGACTCGGACGCTGCGGTTGCTGCTGCCGTCTTGATTGCGTCGCGACGCTGCAGCTTCCATCGCCTCGCCGTCGCGTCGATCTTCACATAAGGCCACCGCCCACCATAATGGCGCCGTGCGTCGTCCTGGCCGCTGAAAACTTCAGGACCGTGCCTGTTCAGTGTCGCAGAAGAGTCGTGCTGAGTTAGTCCGTACATCGCCGGAGTTATGATAGCTCGTGCAAATCGCTAGCGGCCAGAAACTTCAGCAGTTCACCGAGTGGCCATGTCTCCACACTGCACCATAATTATTGCTCACACATCTCCACGCAGGAAATGGAATTTCCTTCTTCCTACAAATGCACACAGCCTGAACACCCAGACCTAGCCTCTCGCACCAAAGAGTAGCCATGTCAAGCAGCTGAACCACGCCAAGCCTCTATCGTTCGTCGTCGTCGGAGAATAATAGACGCCGCGGTGTCCGCTGCCGGGCGCCGCCGTGCCGCTCGCTCGCACGTGGCCTGCTCCGCTCGGACTCGCTGCGTGTCTCCGACTCAACCATCACCTCAACAAGAACTTCGCTCTGTAAGCTGTTGCTTGACCACCGTGCTTAGGTTAGCTATTAGTTGCTTTAGCTTGCTGTGATGCCGCGGTCGCCGCGCATCACGCCCATGACGTCCGCGAGTATAATGTATGTATATGTTCATACGTGAGTTTGGGTTAGAGCACGTGAGTGTGCCTGTTAGCTTCTTAGCTTTTGTACGTAATACATGTCCCATATATAGTTTGCTTGCTATGACGTTTTATAGAATAAAACTGAGCTATTTGATGTAGTAGCTAAATATCCATTTAATATTAATATGAGTAAGAATAGAGTAAGGATAGAATACGTACGTGTTTATACCTTGTTTGTTGTACCGCGCATGCTGATAGTTTACTATCTTAGTCATTATAGCTAGCTTAACTGCTTATTGCATGTGTTCCTATTTTAAGAGTTGTTGTTGTCGTATATTAAATCATTGCATCATCATCGCATACATGTAGTGAACGAACCGGTGGAAGTCGTGACCGTGGGCGACCAGGAGTACGAAGAAGTCATCGAGGAGTACGAGGAGGAGATACTCGTGCCGCAGGAGTTTCCTGAGTCGCCCGTGGATCGACTTTGTTGAGTTTGCGCCTGACCAAGGCAAGCCCCGTGCATAACCCTTATTTTTGATAAATATGATTTATATATGATTGCATTTACGTTTCAGGAGTTATATGAAATCCACATGCATATATATGTTATCCTATGAGTCTTACTAGTACAGGATCGAGTAGTTGCCATGCTTAGGTTATTCGGTAGCGTGAGTAACCCGCCGTTACTCACAAAGTAGGTGAATATTACTACAATAATGATGAGATGGTGGAAAGGAATTGGCGACCGGGCAGGGGAAGTGGTTTGGGTTCTCGTGGGTGTAACAAGCTATGTTCCGCGACCAACGGGGCTTAGCTTGGTTACACCGTATTCCCCGTCCGAGTCAATTAAGGACCGCCATTGCAATGGAATGGTGGTCAAGTCACGATCTTATTATCCCGCACACATACTTGCTTATGGGAGCGGGAAGACCTGTTCTTTTTTCATGTCGAGGTTTCCGCTCTCTTCCGCGTCCGACCGAATGGAGGCGGGGAAAGGTTGGAGGTCCAAGGACCATACCGAGTCCGGGACTCGGGTAGTGGTGGCTCGAGTCCAAGTTTGGGGCGGGGACCGAGCCTCGGCAGGAAATTGAAGGGGTTAGTCTTTGCTTGCGCCAGATTTTTGTAGCGCAAGCGGGCGTGTGTTTTTCGGGGGTACCCAACCGGGGACATTGATTCGCGAATCGCCGCCGTGTGTCGGGTACGACTTGACCGGTATCCGCATCGTAGTAAGAAGAGGAATATGGAAGATGGAAATAAGATGGTTCTGATTGCTCAACTCTTGCTTGAAAGTAGAACAGTGCTTATCTAGAATGACTAGATAATGAACTTAAAATATGGCTAATGAATCATAAATAAGGATTCACGCTTTAGTAATGCTTTTCTCGCAAACAAATAAACTACAGCCATAAAGCCTATCATATTCCTTGAGAGTCGGAAAATATATATTCCCATTCGGGTAAGTCTTGCGAGTACAATTGAGTACTCGTGGTTTATTTACCCTTGTTGTAGGTGGAGCATAAGGAGCTAGTCTTGTGTGGAGGATTCCTCCGGTGGGCACGAGATGGATCCTTGTATCTTCGCCGCCGCTAGATGTTTATTTTATTTCCTTTGCTTATTTCCTTCGCACTCTGAACTTTGGTATTGTAATAAATAATTTCTAAGACTTGGTATTGTATGGAATAAATTAAGTATTGTAAGCTTGTACTCATTATTGGATTCGGATGTAAACGTGGATTGTTCGAGTTCTCCCTTGCGGTGTGCTCGACGGAATCGTTTGAAATGGCCCATTTGTTGAGTACTTAGTGTCTAGAGGAAGACAAGTGCTCTATAAATGTGTTATTTTTTGGCGGTTCTGCCACAGGTGGTATCGAGCCAATAATGAGTTTACGAGCTTAATAACCATTTTCAAAATTATAAAATTTGACCAACAAAAGTTTTGCGAAAAATTAGGATGCGGTAATAATTGCGTAAATAAGTATAAGCCCTATAATATTGGTCTATATAGGATAGTGGCACTAGTTTTTATCTAATCAATTTTTCGCAGTACACTAACTTACTTAAACGTATGAATCGTTAGCATACGGAGGTGAGTGTTCGATGTGCCAAAATTTTTATACGGTTGCCGCTATATTCCGGCATGAGCGAACGAATAGGTCGAATCATGCATCATAAACAGGGAATTTCTTAAATACCCCTTCACACACAGTTTAGCTAGCAAATACAGTAGCATAATGAGTAAAAAGAATTGCTTCAATTTTAGTAAAAATCCTTATCCTGCAGTTTATCAGACCTTATCAATTTCTCTCTAAAGCTTTTATCATGGTTTGGATGCCTCGCCCCTAATGGTTGGTTTATCTGTTTCAGATGAACCTAAGGTCTGGGCGTGGAAGCGCCAGTGTCGGGGGAGGTCATGATGCTCAGGAGGAGCAAGGTGGGAATGGGCATGGTGCTGATAACAATAATGCCCGACGGATAGTAACGAGGTCCCAGCTGGTGGCGGCACCTCCACCACCACCTCCGATGACCCCCGCCGAGATGATGGCTGAGTTACTAGCCACCCGTCGAGTCAGCCCGTACCATGGATATGCTGGCTCGCTTGATTGGTGGGTTTGTTCGTGGAGGCCCGTGTGGCAATGGTGGGGATGGGGGGTGGTGCGCGGGGTCCCGAGAGGCCCGTTCTTACCCGGACTTCTTGGCCACCCACCCACCCACATTCACACCGTCTGCGAGAGCCACCGGGCGCGAGCATTGGCTTCGCATTCTTGAACAAAATTTGAGTTGCTCAACAATGTCACCGATGAGCGTAAGGTGTACTTTGCCGGACAGCAGCTTCAGGGGGCTGCTAGTGCCTGGTGGGCTAACTTCAAGGCAACACAGCCTGCGAACCATCGGTGACTTGGCGGGGAGTTCACTCACTTTCCGTCAATTCTATATTCCTGCTGGGTTGTTGGCAAGGAAGTTGAATGAATTTCTTGAGCTCAAGCAAGGCAATATGAGTGTCTTTGGAATATGTGAACAAATTCAACCATCTGTCTCAAGATCTTTGGTCCACATGTGGATCTGAGATGAAAAGAAGCGGGATTGTTTCTATCGTGGTCTCTCTTCGCGCTCTACAGGAGAAGTTGTACACCGGAGGTTATCGGACCTTTGGTGAAATGGTGAATGCCGCTATTGCTTTGGAGGGACTTGGGCGTGATGCTCAAGCGAGTGGAAGCGCAAGAGAGTGGCTAGTGGCCCTTCCGGTCACCCCCACACTTTCGGGTACACAGTTGTGAGGCGGATGTCCTATCATCCATCGGGAGGACAACCGTCTCGCCAAATTCTCAGCGAGTTACCAATCCACAAAATCCTCGGCACCGTGCACCTACTCGGCAGATGCGGCGGCCTCGGGGACAACGGTTTCAGCCTCGTCCAAAGGTGCAAGGGATGAAGCCAGTGCATGCTTCAAGTGTGGGACGGGAAGGCCACTTTGCTCGGGGAGTGTCCTCGAAAACCGGTCTTTTTCGATCCGCCTGACCTTGACCAACTCACATTTAGTGAAGAGGACTATTGTCAAGAAGAAGGTGCCGGTGAGTCGACCGACAGGTCAACTTCATAGCGATCGAGGAGATTCCACAGGGGAAAGCCCGTGATGGCTGGTATGTTCACCATTGATTCTCATCCAAAGATATGTGTTATTTGATTCCGGTGCATCACATTCATTTATCGGTCGCGGGGTATGCACGGAGGCACAATATATCTATTAAGGCTATCCCTATTGCCTATAGAATCAAAACTCCGGGTGCGCTAGTGAGCGTTAATACCCGCACAGATACTGTCAGCCTAGTGCTAGCAACCCATCCCTATCGACTCCGGTTCATGGTACTTTGCGGGTCAAGGCATAGATGCAATATTGGGCATGAACCGGATGAGTGTCTATGGGGTAGTTTTGAACCTGAGACAGAGGATTGTTGAGTTAAGGCTTCCCTCTTCTGAAGATCGGATGTCTCTTCTCATGTCTTCAGCTCCCTTCTTGCCGCTTATTGCTCATCTTTGAAGCTTCTCTTGATCTTGCCTCTATTCACGTGGTCCGTGAGTTTCCCGATGTGTTCCCTCAAGATTTGCCCGGACTACCACCGATAGAGAAGTAGAGTTTACTATTGAGTTAGAGCCCCGCACTTTGCACCAATTTCACGGCGCCCTTACCGTATGGCTCCACCAGAACTAGCTGAGATGAAGAAGCAATTGGAAGAACTATTAGAGAAAGGATTCATCCGACCTAGTTCATCATCATGGGGTTGTCCAAATTATCTTTGTGAAGAAGAAAGATGATACCCTTCGGATGTGTGTGGATTATCGCCCCCCTCAATGCGGTAACCATTAAGAACAAGTATCCTTTGCCTCGCATTGATACTTTGTTTGACCAATTAGCTGGAGCAAAGGTGTTCTCCAAGATTGATCTTCGTTCTGGGTATCATCAAATAAAAATCCGGCCAGAAGATGTACCAAAGACAGCTTTCTCTACTAGGTATGGGTTGTATGAATACCTAGTCATGTCTTTTGGTCTCACCAATGCTCCTGCATTCTTCATGTCCCTCATGAACACAGTTTTCATGCCTGAGTTGGATAAGTTTGTGGTGGTGTTCATTGATGATATCCTAGTATATTCAAAGAATGAAGAAGAACATGCACAACATCTTCGCACGATCCCCGACCCGACTACGCAAACATAAGTTGTATGCCAAGTTCAAAGAAATGTGAGTTTTGGATAAAACGAGTGGAATTTTTGGGGCATGTTCTTACCCCCGGCTACGCCTCTCGTGGATCCCGGCAAGGTACGAGATGTCTTAAATTGGAAATCTCCCAAGTCGGTTCATCGATTAGGCGGTTCCTTGGTCTAGCCGGTTTATTATCGGCGTTTCATTCCGCATTTTTCCAAGATAGCTCATCCAATGACTAAGTTGCTTCGAAGGATGTCAAGTTTGTATGGAGTCCACCTGTGAAGAAGCCTTTCAAGCTTTGAAGAAATATCTCACCACCGCTCCTGTTCTTGCTCAGCCGGATATTGAGAGACCATTTGATGTATATTGTGATGCATCTAAAACTGGATTGGGTTGTGTGCTTATGCAAGATGGACGTGTGATAGCTTATGCATCACGCCAGCTAAAAAAGCACGAGGTGAATTACCCCACCCATGATTTAGAGCTCGGTGCGTGGGTGCACGCTCTAAAAAATCTGAGACATTATTTGTTGGGGAACAAAGTGCATATTTATACGGACCACAAGAGCCTCAAATATATTTTTTACTCAATCTGAAGTTAAATATGAGGCAAAGAAGGTGGCTTGAGTTGATCAAGGACTATAATTTGGAAGTTCATTATCATCCCGAAAAGCCAATGTGGTAGCCGATGCATTGAGTCGGAAGTTGCATCAAGGCGATGAAGATTCCTTGCCTTTCAATCATTCTAAAGTATTGGCACACATTGCTTTAGTATCCGATTTGCTTGAACAAATTATTTTTGAGCAAAGACAAGATACCTCGTAGATTCCTCATATCAAGAAACTAATGGCAAAGCAGTCGTGGTCCTCACTTTAGTATTGATGAGCAAGGTGTGTTGAAGTTCAAAAATCGGTTGGTGGTCCCCTCGCAAGCCATGAGCTTAGAAGAAAGATTATGCAAGAAGCTCACGATTCCAAGTTGTCCATTCACCCTCGAAGCAATAAGATGTATCATGATTTGCGCCACATGTATTGGTGGCCAAATATGAAGCAAGACATCACTAGGTATATCTCCGAGTGTGATGTTTGTAGAAGAGTGAAAGCTGATCATATGCGTACACTGGTTATCTGCAACCATTACCCATCCCCTGCTTGGAAATGGGAGGACATTTCTATGGATTTTATTGTGGGTTTGCCTCACACTAAAAAGGGTATGATTCCATTTGGGTCATTGTGGATCGCCTCACTAAGTCACCTCATTTTATTCCTAAGTACACACGGATTATTCAGCCAAGAGATATGCTTTGAGTTGTACTTTGAGAAGGTTGTGTCCTTGCACGGAGTGCCCCTTACAATTGTTACTGATAGATAGAGGGTCGGTGTTTATGTCCCACTTTTTTGGGAGCAAATGCAAGAATGCCTTGGAACTAAACTTCTTAGAAGCACGACTTACCACCCGTAGACCGATGGTCAAACGTAAAAGTGAACCAAGTATTAGAAGATATGTTGAGAGCTTGTGTCATTTCTTTTCCGTGAGAAATGGGATAAGTGTTTGCCTTGGGCGGAGTTTTCATACAACAACAGTTATCAAGAAAGTATCCGGATGGCACCATTTGAGGCTTTGTATGGCAAGAAATGCAGGACACCACTCAACCGGGTCGGTAGGAGACCGTGGATATTTTGGTCCTGATTTAATTAAAGAAGCCCGAGAGACAGTTAGTGTTATTCAGTCTCACTTAAAAGCAGCTCAGGCCCGCCAAAAAGCTTATGCAGACAAGAAAAGAAGGCCATTGGAATTTGAAGTTGGTGATTATGTGTATCTCAAGGTGTCACCTATGAGAGGTGTACATCGCTTTGGAGTTCGTGGAAAGTTAGCCCCCGTTATGTTGGACCTTACAAGGTTTTGGGAAAGTGTGGGAACGTTGCTTATCGCCTGCAACTCCCGTAAATCTTGTCGGCGTTCACAATGTTTTCCATGTCTCTCACCTGAGAAGATGTTTGCGAGTTCCCCGAAGAAATAGTAGAAATTGAAGGACTTCCTCTCCAACCTGATCTTTCATATGTTGAGCATCCTATAAAAATTTTGGACGAAAAGGAAAGAGTAACTAGAAATAAAGTGGTGAAATTTTTTAAAGTCCAAAGGGCAAAATCATTCGAAGATGAAGCAACCTGGAACTTGAAAGTTATATTTTGGAACATTATCCCCATCTCCTTTCTAGTACATCAAGGTAATTGTCCCAGTTAAAAATTTATCCCTTCCTATTCCTCACACTAGGCACGCGAAATCTCGGGACGAGATTTTGTTTTAGGGGGGTAGAGCTGTAACACCCTCGGTGTTACCGCGTATTTCACTTCTAAAATCCGTCATGAGCATCATATTGTGTAATGCATGTGATAAAATATAAAACGTTCTTGTATATATACACACACGCATACTATATATAGACATATACGTGACCTTGAGTTAGAGCTGCTAGCTAAGAGGTTTAGTGTTTGGTCGTTGTTAGCCTTGCCTTCAATGTCATGCATGCATGCACTTGGCCGGTGGTGTTTCTAGCAGAGCCGTCGTCGTATAGTTGCACTTGTTGTTGCGTCCACCATGCCAGACCACGTTACCTTGCACCCTGGCCTGCGTCGTCACTTCACTTTTGAATGCCTCTGCTCCTAGCACTGTGGCACGTCGTTGCTGGCGGCCGTACGGCGTACTCTCGCGCTCGCCGTCGTTAGCCATTCATCTCGTCCTGCTCGTCGTCCCTGCTTCTGGCATGACAGCCCTGGACGTCGTGGCTGAGTGCTTGGCCACTCAGACTGCCTCTGGCCCTAGCACGGTCGGCTGACCAAGCCTGCCTTTGCCATATCCTAGCTGCGTTGCGGCCGACTCGGACGCTGCGGTTGCTGCTGCCGTCTTGATTGCGTCGCGACGCTGCAGCTTCCATCGCCTCGCCGTCGCGTCGATCTTCACATAAGGCCACCGCCCACCATAATGGCGCACGTCGTCCTGGCCGCTGAAAACTTCAGGACCGTGCCTGTTCAGTGTCGCAGAAGAGTCGCTGCTGAGTTAGTCCGTACATCGCCGGAGTTATGATAGCTCGTGCAAATCGCACAGGCCAGAAACCTCAGCAGTTCACCGAGCTGGCCATGTCTCCACACTGCACCATAATTATTGCTCTTCCATCTCCACGCAGGAAATGGAATTTCCTTCTTTAAAAATGCACACAGCCTGAACACCCATTCCCTCTCGCACCAAAGAGTAGCCATGTCAAGCCTAGCTGAACCACGCCAAGCCTCTATCTGTCGTCGTCGGAGAATCGAGACGCCGCGGTGTCCGCTGCCGGGCGCCGCCGTGCCGCTCGCTCGCACGTGGCCTGCTCCGCTCGGACTCGCTGCGTGTCTCCGACTCAACCATCACCTCAACAAGAACTTCGCTCTGTAAGCTGTTGCTTGACCACCGTGCTTAGGTTAGCTATTAGTTGCTTTAGCTTGCTGTGATGCCGCGGTCGCCGCGCGTCACGCCCATGAGCTGCTCGTATATATATAATGTATGTATATGTTCATACGTGAGTTGGGTAGAGCACGTGAGTGTGCCTGTTAGCTTCTTAGCTTTCGTACGTAATACATGTCCCATATATAGTTTGCTTGCTATGACGTTTGTAGAATAAAGTGAGCTATTTGATGTAGTAGCTAAATATCCATTTAATATTAATATGAGTAAGAATAGAGTAAGGATAGAATACGTACGTGTTAGTACCTTGTTTGTTGTACCGCGCATGCTGATAGTTTACTATCTTAGTCATTATAGCTAGCTTAACTGCTTATTGCATGTGTTCCTATTTTAAGAGTTGTTGTTGTCGTATATTAAATCATTGCATCATCATCGCATACATGTAGTGAACGAACCGGTGGAAGTCGTGACCGTGGGCGACCAGAGTACGAAGAAGTCATCGAGGAGTACGAGGAGGAGATACTCGTGCCGCAGGAGTTTCCGGAGCCGCCCGTGGATCGACTTTGTTGAGTTTGCGCCCTGACCAAGGCAAGCCCCGGTGCATAACCCTTATTTTTGAATAAATATGATTTATATATGATTGCATTTACGTTTCAGAGTTATATGAAATCCACATGCATATATATGTTATCCTATGAGTCTTACTAGTACAGGGATCGAGTAGTTGCCATGCTTAGGTTATTGCAGCGTGAGT
The DNA here is from genome assembly GCA_015847255.1 of Hyparrhenia diplandra. Classification (NCBI taxonomy): domain Eukaryota; kingdom Viridiplantae; phylum Streptophyta; class Magnoliopsida; order Poales; family Poaceae; genus Hyparrhenia; species Hyparrhenia diplandra. The sequence continues at coordinate 453,223 of JADLZK010009107.1, read as the reverse complement.
AACCTGCCGTTACTCACAAAGTAGGTGAATATTACTACAATAATGATGAGATGGTGGAAAGAAATTGGCGACCGGGCGGGGAAGTGGTATGGGTTCTCGTGGGTGTAACAAGTTATGTTCCGCGACCAACGGGGCTTAGCTTGGTTGCACTTTGTATTCCCCGTCCGAGTCAATTAAGGACCGCTCGTTGCAATGGAATGGTGGTCAAGTCACGAGATCTTATTATCCCGCACATACTTGCTTATGGGAGCGGGAAGACCTGTTCTTTTCATGTCGAGGTTTCCGGCTCTTTCCGTGCCGACCGAATGGAGGCGGGGAAAGGTTGGAGGTCCAAGGACCATACCGAGTCCGGGACTCGTAGTGGTGGCTCGAGTCCAAGTTTGGGGCGGGGACACGGAGCCTCGGTAGGAACCGAGGGGTTAGTCTTTGCTTGCGCGTATTTTTTTGTAGCGCAAGCGGGCGTGTGTTTTTCGGGTACCCACCGGGGACATTGATTCGCGAATCGCCACCGTGTCGGTACGACTTGACCGGTATCCGGCATCGTAGTAAGAAGAGGAATATGGAAGATGGAAATAAGATGGTTCTGATTGCTCAACTCTTGCTTGAAAGTAGAACAGTGCTTATCTAGAATGACTAGATAATGAACTTAAAATATGGCTAATGAATCATAAATAAGGATTCACGCTTAGTAATGCTTTTCTCAAAAACAAATAAACTACAGCCATAAAGCCTATCATATTCCTTGAGAGTCGGAAATATATATTCCCATTCGGGTAAGTCTTGCGAGTACAATTGAGTACTCGGGGTTTATTTACCCTTGTTGCGTGGAGCATAAGGAGCTAGTCTTGTGTGGAGGATTCCTCCGTGGGCACGAGATGGATCCTTGTATCTTCGTCGTCGCTAGATGTTTATTTTATTTCCGCTGTTTATTTCCGCACTCGAACTTTGGTATTGTAATAAATAATTTCTAAGACTTGGTATTGTATGGAATAAATTAAGTATTGTAAGCTTGTACTCATTATTGGATTACGGATGTAAAACGTGGATTGTTCGAGTTCTCCCTTGCGGTGTGCTCGACGGAATCGCTTTGAAATGGCCCATTTGTTGAGTACTTAGTGTCTAGAGGAAGACAAGTGCTCTATAAATGTGTTATTTTGGGCAAGCCGCCACAAGCACGCCCGCCAAAGCTAAGCAAAGAGCCGCCGGCGGGTGCGCTTGTAGACCCAGCGCGGCCGCACCCGTGTCGGCGCCGTCCGGGCTCCGCCTTCAACGGCTCCTAGTCGTTGTGTGGAGCGCCCCACGACCGTTGGCTCGGCTATAAATAGCCCGAGCACCGGTGTGAGAGCACACACCCCTCATTTTCACTCTCTCTCACTCTCACACTCTCTCCCGCTTGTTCTACACTCCATTTTCTCCACCAAAAACTTTGTGCCGAGCAAGATCACGGGCGTGAAAGTTCATACTTTCAACTAACCCTTGCACACCCGAGGTCTCGCTCAATCGTTTTTGCAAGAGCCATGAAGAAAGCCGAAGATCTTCGCCGGGTTGAGGCGATCGTCAAGGCATAGCTCACGACATACAAGCACAAGCTCCGCCCTCAACCGACAACCTTGAAGACTCTCCCATGCAAGAAGATGCTTTGCCCGTCGGGGAGGAAGAAGCTCAAGCTCCCCGACGATCGACGGCCGACGCTACCGCACCTCGACATCCGTGGAGACCGAGATGCAAGCATATCTCCTACTCAAGGATCGTGTGTTCCAAAGACACGCCCGAATCGACCACGAGCTCCTCGAGCAATCGTATGGACAATGAATTTCCCATCCTTTGGAGAGCGCCGGGTGGCGGGATATTCCACCTCTCGAGGAGGAAGGTTCTCGCCTCGACAATTTAGTTTTTATGCACACTAGTAGAGGACCAAATTAGGAATTTCTTTCCGTCTCTTTTGGTACACCTTATCATGTTACGTGGGCGGACCTAGCTCGTTATTGGGGTTTCAATTATAGATGTGCAATGAACATAGATGCTTTGCTCCCCGGCTTTGTTAGACATCACTTTTGGGAGGAAATATCCGGTGCTCATGAGACCGGAACTTTTAAACCTCGCCACTCACGTATCCAAAGACCCATCACTTAGATTTGTCCACCGCCGGATCTCGTTGACTTTGTTTCCTAGACACGGGGTTAGATGGGTGAATGAAATTGAATTAAAATTACTCTATGCTTGTTGTCCACAAGGAAAAGGTAGCTCCAGTGGTAGAGATGTGCGTGAATCTTTTGCATAATATCACAAAAGTCGCCGTTCCTCGTCACCGCATCTCTCTTATCACACGCCTCGCTTCGCGATTGGAGCTTTGGAAAATCAACAGATAGAGTACATTTCCACACCCAGGAGTATTGGACCATTGCGCGGCCTTGTGCGGGGCACTTGGTTAAGATTTTACCATCCGGTGAGCTTGGTCATCTTTTCCCTCGGCTATGCAACTATAGTTCGGTTACCTAACCCGGACTTACAATTGTATAAATGCCGGGTACTAACATTTGAGCTCGAGATCGTTGATAGCTTGCGCCAGAAAGACACCCCCCGCTCTTCACGCCAGCATCGAGACCGGAGGTCGGATCCTCCTCCCATGGCCCCTACTTCACGCCTCGGCCCACGCCCACACCTACACCGGTGTTCCAGTGCAGCATGGCCTCACCCCATGGGGACCTACCCCCGGGGTATGATCCTAGGTGGGAGCCGCCGCCTCGCATTACACCAAGCACCATCCGAGTGGCCTCGAAGGAGATACGAAGCATGGAGGGCCAACAGATTTGACTTTGACGACGGCTCCGACGATATGCCCCCACCGGTCCGGCCCGGGCATCCACCACGGGGGTGGAGGCTATCGGGATCCACCGCGGCACCTCGATGTCCCAAGCACTAGGAACATTGAGCACACGCTCAATTCCCATGTGCAAAACACCGACGCTGATGGCGAATTGGGAGCGGCGAGAGTCGCCAGAGATGGACCCAATTGAGTCCAACATGGCTACTACGCAACGCGCACGAGGAAGCATTCTAGAGGTACCAAGGCTTTGATCCCGATCTTTAGGCCTCCGTGATAGCTTGGGGAGGACCCCACGGTATCACTTTGCATTGCATATTTAATTCAATTAAATTTTATCTTATTTTAGCATGTTTACATTTCAGCAATCTTGCATCAAAAAAAAAAAAACTAAAACTAAAAAAATCCAAAAATAGAATAAGTAGCTCTTCTTTGTGCCTTAATGCTTATATATATGAGCTATAAAAATATTTAGTCTTAGTCCCTTGTTGAAATGATAAATAGTTGCTCAGATTATGCTTTGCCTCATGCCTAGTTTATAATTCAAAGTTCTCTAAAGTTTGGGTTTAGTGGCTAATTCTAAAACTCATCCCGAAAAAACCTGATTCATGTGGGTTGCATATGCTCTATCTAGTCTAAGTTGTTGCCAAATATGATATGGTACAAATAGATTTGCTATGACTTCGTCCAAAAGAGAAACTTGACATCCGAATCTAAGCTTTAAAAAGAGAAATGTTTTTGGGCTATGCTAAAAAAAAATGAGATGAAAAATGGACAAGTGTCCAAGGGCTTAGTAGAGCCCACATCTCTAAAAAAAGAGAGAGAAGAGAGGAAATAAAAGACAAAAGTCTAGGGCGAGCGAGCCCACCTCTCCAAAAAAAATATATATAGCAATAAAGCCCAAGCTTTCTCGAAAAAAATATTATCTAAATAAAATCCCGGAAAAAAAAGTTGATCAAAAGGATGAATGATAAGCACCTCTCATTATAACCGTTCTATCCGGCAACCGCCCAAGGCTTTGAGAAAAAGCCGAAAGCCCCGCTACGATGAAAGGTAATAAAGGGTGGGAAAAAGATGTGCCATTTTATTCAAACTATAGTAGAAAATCTTATTATAACCCCGCACTTGTAAAACATAATCGGCATAGTAGCAACTCCCGATCAACAACCAAGTACATATCTCTTTTGCTCGAGGACGCCAAAAAGGGTAAGCTTGGGGAGTTTGTTGACTCGGTAACCAACGACATATTTTTCCCGTCAACTTACTACCATAAAGGGAGTAAAATTAAACCTTTTTATACTCATATGCATTTACCACTAATAAATTCCACTTGTAGTGCCTTGTATTTTATTTTGCAGATTTATAATAAAAGCAAGTGGAAAATCGACCAAAGTACGCCTTCCGGGAAAGCGCATCATTGCAAAATCCAAGCCCAAGAGCAAATCGACCCAAAACATCAAATCTGGGCCGAGCAAAACCCGGCCCACAACTTTTCAGGGCGAAAGACGACACCCCGCCAAGACCCGGGCCAGGCCGAGCCCAGGGGGGTGCGCGCGCACCAGATGGTGCGGCCGCACCCTCCCCGAGGCGGTTTCGCCCCGGCCTCGGAGGCGGCCGGTTCGTGCACCTTCCAACGGGGTTTCCCGCCCTTAGTTGGTCGGTTTGCACACAGAAGGAAGGTTTTCCAGTCGGTTTTGATGTATTTTAGCATTTAGGCCCCTCCTCCAAGTGTATAAGTAGGCCCCCTCTCTCCCTCTCTCTCAACACACACCACTTGGAGTCCAAAGAAACCAAAGAATTTCTCTCTCTCTACCACCTCTACCTCTCTCTCTTCTTCTACTTCTTCCTTCTTTTTCTTTCTTCTTCTTTATTCTTTCTTGGTTAGCACTTGGAGTAGAAGAGCTACAAGGAGGGCTTGTCTCCTAGAAGAAAGTGCTTTGGTAATACATCTACTCTATGGAGCATTCTTCTATTTGTAAGTCTTATATCCATATTCTTGGCCTAACTTATGAACTAGAGTATAGTTTTGTTCATGTTCTTGTGTTGGTATATGAACTAGCATATAGTTTACATATCATAATCTTGACATGTTCATTACAGTTCATCATCGATCATCATATGCCTAACTTGATTAGAGGTGGGATAACGGTTCGTTGTTCCTTCGGGTTTGCTCTTGTTCTAGTCCGTCCATTCGACGAAAGTGGGGATCCCTGGGGGACAAGAGTAGTGCTCTAATACGCGGGCATGGTGCCCGGGTATTACGACACCTGCGAATATGAGGGCATGCCACGGTTGAGGGGGTAGGCGGGCTTGGTCATGACAAGCCTTGACCGCCCTTTGAAATCCCCCACGTTCGTATGTTCCGTAGGAGTTCGTAAATGCTTCTATTGGGCCGTATGGCACCCGGAGTCTCCCTGTTATCCTAGACCTAACCACGCTTAGATCGGTTTACATATGATCCTAACTATTCATTTGTATGGCCATGACTAGATACATTAGAACTACTCCATTAGGTTATTCATTTATTCATTTATTCTTTATCTATTTTCTTTATCCTTTTGTTTGGTGGATTCTTAAGTGTGTGTCACACTATCCATGAACCATTATTGCTTACCCCCTGTTATGAACATTTTGGTCTAAGCAAACACATGTTCCTCTATTCGGATGCCATGCTAATTTATTAATCACATGCCTTCCTTTGGGAAAATATAAATAACGATACCTCGAATACTTCCGGGTGAAATGCTACAAGGATAGATCCGTGCGCTTGCGGATGAATATCTAAGATGGCAAGATCTGTCCCGTTGACAGTTCCATTTCGGATCACCGACATGGTGGTTTACTTGGGAATGTCACGGCGCATTTCGACGCTCTTATTGGGGATGGGTTTTATACTGTTTCCTTTGATTGTGTTAAGAAATGCCAACATGGTACACACACACTCGGGTATACAAAGGTAATAATTCACCAATTCTTTTTACTCATACTTATCTCCATAAAAAAAAATCATGTTTTCTTTGTTTATGAAATACGCCTTGGGTTTGGATGTATTTTCATTCTAGAGTGTGATACATCCATTGGTCTTTTAAATCAAGCATGGTGTTTGGGTTAAAAGACCTTCTTTAATCAAATGTTGACATGGAGTTGAAATTTGATTATTGAACCCCGGAGGACATCATAAACATTTGAATTATTTTATGATAGAGATAAGTCAAGGCTAGACCTACATTGCATTTTTATCTTAGCCTTGTTTGAGTTTGAAAAGTTTGGTGAAGTTTTTCTGTCCCTCCCTTGATAATAAAATTATCAAATAAAAAAAAAATTGAAAAAAAGTTAAATAAATAAAACAACACAAGTCGCTCTTTTGCTCCTTCTTGCATATGTTTCAAAATTTGGTAATCGCGAAGAATGGTAAGTCCACTCGCAAATCTACCATATACTAACCATGCGGAAAAGACCAAAAGCACGGGGTACAACCCGATCCGATGAGCATTGAGCTAGCTTGGGGAGGACCCTAACAAGGTAATGAGAAACCTACACTCTCATCCTCCTCTCCATTACCTTCCAAAAAAAATATGTGTTTTTAAAAAAATATTTTATTATCAAAATAAACAAAAATATTTACTACACAAAAATCTATAAGTAAATATTTTTGAAAAACTAAAATAAAAATCTTTATAAATAAAATAAATTCTTCTATGAAAAAAAAAAGAAAAATATTTTCCTAAATAAAACATATTTTCTAAATAAATTTTTAGTATATAAAAAAAACTATAATCATTTTGTTCGCTTTGCAAATGCCTTTATCTCCATTGGATGAATCTTTTTATCAATTCATGCTTCCTTTCTCTATGCTAGCATGTTATGGTTTGGGAGTGGTGATCATACTTTCATGGACTTTTTTGAATTGAGCATGGTGCTTAGGTCAAAAAGTCTACCCTAATCGATTAGACATGGAGTCGAGTTTGATTATTGAACCGTAGTCGCTAGTGTAGAATTTGGTAGACCATATGGACTAACCCCTGCAGAATTTATCAACATCATGAGGGTAAATCCAAGAGATGACAAATGGAGATCGAGTTGTTTGGTGAACCAAAAAAAAAAAATTAAAATAATAATAATAATAATAATAAAATAAATAAAAATAAAACCTTTGAAACTCCAAGAATGGTTGTCCCGCTCTTTTAAGATCATCATAAGACAAGCTTGGGGGAGTCTCTTGGCACGCTCAAAAGATGATGTTGATCAAAGATCCATTCATAGCGTTCACAAGCTAGCAACGCTCATAAACCCCAAGGTAAGTCAAAAGTCGGCTTGGGGAGGACTCCCACAAAAGGTAACTCATATCTCACATTCCATTCAGTTATTTTCTTATCTTATATGAATGATGAGGTATGAGAATAAAAAAAAGAGGGGAAGAAGAAAGAGAGAGAGGAGATTTTTTCCACTCCATACATATGTGTTGTAGAAATGTTTAGTTCTACCCCCTGTTGAAATGATGAATAGTTGCTCTGCCTTATGTTTCGCCTTTGCCTAGTTTATAATTCGAATTTCTCTAAAGTTTGGGTTTAGTGGCTAAGTCTAAGAACTCATCCCCAAAAAAAAAAACCTCGATTCATGTGGGTTGCATAGGCTCTATCTAGTCTAAGTTGTTGCCAAACTATGATATGGTACAAATGGATTTGCTATGATTTCGTCCAAAAAGAGAAACTTGACATCCGGAATCTAATTTGAAAGAAAAGAGAAATGATATGGGCTATGCTAAAAAAAAAAAAAAAAAAAAAAAAAAAAAAAAAAAAGAGAGATGAAAAATGGACATGTGTCCGAGGGCGAGTAGAGTCCACATCTCCAAAAAAAAAAAAAGAGAAAATAAAAGACAAAGTCTAGGGCGAGCGAGCCCACCTCTCCAAAAAAAAAAAATATATAGCAATAAAGCCCATACTTTCTCGAAAAACAAAATAGAACTTAAATAAATAAATCCCTGGATGAGAAAGTTGATCAAAAGGATGAATGAAAAATATTTCTCATTATAACCGTTCTATCGGCAACCGCCCCCAGGCTTTGAGAAAAGCTAAAAAGCCCCGCTATGATGAAAGGTAATAAAAGGTGAGCAAAGGCATGCCATTTTATTCAAACTCTAGTAGAAAATCATATTATAACCCCGGCACTTGTGAAACATAATCGGCATAGTAGCAACTCCCGATCAACAACCAAGTACTTATCTTTTTGCTCGAGGACGCGCAAAGGGTAAGCTTGGGGAGTTTGTTGACGGTCACTAACGATACTTTTTAACGTCAACATTCTACCAATAAGGGGTGAAACTATACCTTACTATACACATATACATTTATTATTGACATATTTCCACTTGTAGTGTCCAAATTATTATTGTGCGATTTATATAAGAAACAAGTGGAAAATACACCAAAAGGCGCCTCCGAAAGCGTAATCCCGGAGAACATCAAGCCCAAGGGAGAAATGGACCAAACACGCGAATCCCGGCCAAGCAAACATCGCCACACAACTTTTCAAGCCCAAACACGCCAGCCTGCCAAGGCCCGGCCCAACCGAGCCAGATACAGTGCGCGCGCACCACTGTGCGCCCAAGCACCCATCCCGAGGTGGTTCAGCCGGGGTTTGGCGAGGCGGTTTGTTACCTTCCAAAATCGGGCGTTGCCGACGTTGGTTGGTCGACTTAGCAAACTAGGAAGGTGTTCCCAGTCGGTTTTCACTCCTTCCATATGAGGAGGGACATTTTCCAATGAGCCCCCTCTCCTCTACCTATAAAAGGAGGCCATCTCCCACCATTGTAACACATACCACACAATGTAGCCTCTCTCTTCTTCTTCTTCTTCTCCCTCTTCTTCTTCTTCTTCTCCCTCTTCTTCTTCTTCTTCTTCTTCTTCTTCTTCTTCTTCTCCCTCTTCTTCTTCTTCTTCTTCTTCTCCCTCTTCTTCTTCTTCTTCTTCTCCCTCTTCTTCTTCTTCTTCTTCTTCTTCTTCTTCTTCTTCTTCTTCTTCTTCTTCTTCTTCTTCTTCTTCTTTTTTAGTTTGTACTTAGGAGGAGTTTGGCAAGAATAATAAAAGGAGAGCAAGACATTTTGGAGCTATTCGGTATGAGCAATTTAGCGTTCTTCATCTTGTTCTTGTTCTCTACTTATCAATATAGTCATGTTCTTGAATTAGAGCAAAGTTCTTGTGATATAATCTTGGTTGAAGAACTAGTCTATAGTTCCTATATCATGATCTTGTCTTATAGAACTTCATGCTTAGTCTATCATACATACATGTTTAGACCAAAGAGCTAGATCGATATAATGAGTTCTACCTAGAGTTAGCCTTGGTTGATGTTGGGTTGCGGGATTGATAGTCGTTCCTTCCGGGCGGCGCTCTAGTAGAAGGACCCCCTCACGGGTAAGCCTTGTTAACACGCTAGAGTGATAATCACTAGTGTAGACGTGGTGTCTGGACTAGGGGTTGCCTATCTTTTTGTGGCGCATCCCACGGTTGAGGGGGTAGGCGGCTTGGTCGCGGACAAGCCTTGTCCGTCCCCTTGAAATCCCCCACGTTCGGGTGTGGCGCGGTGCTAATTGCCCGGGACAACGTCCTTTGGGCGTGGGCCTGCCCGAAGTAATTTGGCGAGACCTTGGCGATCTTGACGTAGAATCTCTAACGGTCGAACATGTGTGTATCTCGCTATCTTGACATGACTATCTAGGATATGCCTGCTCCATATTAGATTTATTCTTTTATTCATTATTTTACCTTTATTCTTGAGATTGGCTCGAGTGTGTGTGTCAAGTTATCCTACTACCTATCTTATTTTACCCCTATTATGAGCATTGGTCTATTATACATTCGTGTCATCTTGACCATGTCCGAACTAGAGACATTTACACCATGCCTTCCTTTGGGAAAAATATAAATAACGATACCCTGAATACTTCCGGGTGAAATGCTACAATGATAGATCCGTGCGCTTGCGGATGAATATCTTCTTTGGCAAGATCTATCACCGTTGATGTACCTAGTGTTATCACCGACACGGTGGTTTCACTTAGGAATGTCAACGGCGCATTTCTGGCGCCGTTATTAGAGATGGGTTCTAAACCTGTTTCTAGTGATTGCGCTTAAGAAATACAATAGGCGGCGACGATGGCCCCCGGAAGACCAAGAACTGTGCAATGCTCCGCGGGACAGGCGGTGGCAGTCTTGCACGATGACCGGTGGTGCCCCATGTGGTGAGGCTGCATCTTCCTCCTCTCGCCAAACCGGCGCCGACGCCGCATCGGTCGCGAAAAGGCGAGAACGTGCGGCGCCATCGACCGGGGGTGGAGGGAGGGGCGTGGCGGCAACACTCCCGTGCTGCGGCCCGAGGAGTGTAGGATCCGCGACGAGTGTAGGAGGTTGTTTGTGCAAAAGCGGGTGGGCATGAGAAGCGAGTGGACTCGCATGAATCTATGTATATGTTGATGATGACGACAATGCACCCATGCATTGCATTATGTGATCTACATCTTACTTTGGGTGCCTGATGGATGATTATGTGGTAATTAGTGTTATATTCATTCATGTTTTGCGATGACCGCCGCCTGCGACCATGCGGCCATGGCGCCCGCGAGCACCTCGGCATTGCTAGCTATGCTGTGCCGTTGACGGCGCCTTTGAACGCCGCCGTGTCCGCCCGGTTCACGCCGCCCGCGCGTTCAATGGTTCTCCACGGCGGCAACCCCTCTCGGACCCGTCCCCCATCGCTCGAGTCTTGAAGCGTCTAGGCTGCGTTTTCGATGCTTTCCATCCCGTCCATTCAACCTCGGCCAGTCCTCGTCGGCCAGTGTCGCTCCCGCCTCCGCCGTGCCCGCCCGCCACCGTCGGCGTCAAACTTCGGTACCGCCCTAAACCCGCTCATCCGATAGCAAAAAGATAGGAACGCTAGGTTCTCACGGGGATCACGGTGGTTGTCCTCCCGTCTCTCTAGAGGCCTCATCTCCGGTGACATCGGCGCAAGCCGGTGTGCCGCCATGTCGAGACCTCCGGGGCTCAAGAACCCTAATTTTTCTTTTTTTTTTTTATTAATCTATGGTTACAACTTACAACTTGTAACTGGTCTTTCTCCCTCATCGTAACTCCGGATGTGATGATTTTTCTTTCTACGATTTTGTAAATGAATGATGTGTCAACCTATTGTATTCTTCTTTGCTAATCCATTCCAAATTGTAGGTCGTTTTTACTTTTTCAACCCTAACTTTGACCACTGTCAGTATTCAAAATTTTATGCAAAATATCACTTCTTTTGTTGTGGCATGCTTTATTATCAAATGTTCTTTAAGAATGACTTAAACTTGATTTGTTTTTGCACAAATTTTTTGAATAAGACAGTAGTCAAACTTGAGGTAAAAAAGTCAAACGAACTAAAATTTGAAACGGAGTACTACTTTTGTCACGTTTGGTGGATATTATTTGAAAGTTGAATTTCAAATATTTGAAGAGTTAACATTTGAAATTTGAAGTACTAGTATGGAGATAAGTAAGATGCAAAACCATGGGGCCATGGGGCCATGGAGTACATTATTAACCCGGGTGGGTGCCCATGGGGCCATATGGTGTCCGAACACTCTGCGGTTGTAGTACTACTACTAGTACACATATTGTCTCTCTCTGTTTTTCTCTCGCAGTCTCTCTGGCCTCTTCCTTCTCCCATACTCCAACTTACTTGTAGTAGTACTACTACTCTTCTCCCCTCTTCTCGCTCACTTCCAAACTCTTCGAGAACCAAACAAGAGTAGAGAGAGGTCCGACATAGGTGTTCCGCCTCGCCTTCGCCTTCGTCCATCCATCCGTGCACCTCTTTTATCACATCCATTAAGCTAGATTTGGTTTTTCCTGTGGTTCTAGAAACAACAAATCTGAGAGTTTTTGTTCGCTTGGTTGCGATCTTGGGTCCGTCGCGGGGCCTCCCCGGTAGCGACTACTGGCGAGGTCGCGCCATCGTCTCGACTTCCGACCGGGATCCCGACCGGCGTGGGAGCGCGGCGGTGAACGAGACGTTTATCGTGGCGTTTCGACCGCCGAGATCTCGGGTGTTCTCATGGAGGCCGAAAAAGATGTTGCAAGAGAAGCACATCTTCTTGGGTAAGCACCGAAATCTAGATTGTAAAGTGCATTATCCTTCCTTTTTTGAAGGTTTTTTTGAATGGCTCTAAAAAGGTTTTGTTTTGTCCTGCATATCTGTGTGACTCGTGCTATCTATAAGCTTGTACAACATTGCTCAATAATTTTGTTGTCTTATACCTTTTCCCGATTCATCCTAGGACACCTAGGTACAAACACAAAGACCTACGCGGGAGATTATAAAAGGATGGAGAGGAGGCCGAAGAAAATGTCCACATCTTCTTTGGTAAATGCCTCATCGGCTCATCCCGGTTGAGCTTGGCAACCACTATGGCGTGTTCATTCATGAGCTTGGCAACCACAGCGGTGTGCGCTCCCCGTTTGGCGTGCCGGCTTCCGCTTGCTTGGAGCTCATTCTCCACCTCTAGCTTGGCCATCTTCATCCAATTACAACGGGGTGAGTTATCTTAAATTTTTTTAAACAACTAAACAATCGATATGAGCCAAGACAAAAATCGTAGACAAAAACGGATCGATGAAGAAGAATTTGTATTTCCACATCGTATGGGGCATCTTGCCGGTGAAGAGCGCAAATATGGCCATTGCTTCCTCGAATCCGCCGAGTGTATCGGGACGGGCTTGAAGTGAATCCACCACACGGGCTTGCCTTTCTCGGTCGCGGATGTGAAACAAAGCAATATCTGAATGTTGTACGATATTGAAGGTATGCAAGACGTTGATATCTACTCAATGGTGCACTTCTTCATGCATGTAAACAACTATGTAATCGATCTGAAATTTGTCCTTTGTGTTAGCAAAGGACCATATGTATTGCTAATGGACAATCATTAAGAAGTATTGCATCTAAGAATATTCCAAGGCCATATTTTACGAGCCATACCATACAAAGAGATTGCTTTTTAGTTTTTCTTTTTTATTCTATCTTCACCGACTTAGTTATCTAGGATTAAATGTGGCAAGTATTGAAACAATTGCATATTACCGGGGTATTAGCATTTAGGATCTTGATAAGAAGTTGGTCCTATGAAAAAATGCCGGCTAAGTGGATGTTTAATTCAACATTTAGGCAAAGCTTTCATTTTTCATATGTATGCCACATTCATTAGCATTTTTGCTTTGTATTTTACGTTTATAGCGAAGAAATCTAATGTCCAATTCATGAATTGGTGTCAACTCTTTTGTAGGTTTTCATGTGATATGTGAGTATTAAGAACAATTCATGAATTGGCATCGACTTTACATAACACTCCCATTTCAATTTAAGGTTGGTCGCAACAAGGTAATAACTCGAACATTGTCACTTTCGTGGTTGGACTGTAGTTACCTATGAATTAACCTAACATAGCATTGCAAAATATGACAAATTTTAGTTGCCTAATATAGCACGGCAAAATATATGACAGATTCTCGCTATTCTTATATAGCTTTGGGTCCGATTTTTTCTCGGTAGTTACCTAATGCTTAAATCTCGGGCCGCTGAAGGGGATTCAAGGGGTGCTACATCTATGGTGTGGAGGAGTTGTGCTAGGCCTACAGGTGTACTGCGCCGGTATGGTTCCTCTACAAAGGGCGCTTCTACATATAACTGAAGCTTTTAGTTATTAGATTGCATTTCCTCGTTGTCTCGCATTTCCTGGTTTAGTTGAGTTATTTTTCGCTTGCTTCTGGCCGGTTAGGTATTGTAAATTGGGTTCAAGTTAGTTTTTGTTTGTTGCGGAGTGGGGAATAGTTACATTGGATGGATTTGGTTATGTTTATGCCAATTAGTTTTATTCTGACCTCCACGGTAAATTTACCACTAAGCTTATGAAAATGGCTTAATTTCGAGTTGCAAACGGTGACAAAATTATAGTCCTTTCACATGGGCGATTTTGGCTTTTGCTTGCTGATTTTTTTTGTTGGACGGTAAGTATTAGCAAGGTAGGTTAGCAATAGCAAAGAAGGAGGTGTTTGGACAGTCTAGCAAAGCAATTAGTCATCTGCATTGTTTATTGAGATGGAATAGTAGCAAGGTAGGTTAACTATTGCGGCAAGAAGGGTTTAATAGCACAATGACTATTATAAGTTTATTTTGCTATACTTCATACATAATGATTTACATACATGGAAATTTGTCGAACCGACAAAGTATTCGGTGTTGCATAGATAAACTATGTCTTTGGTAATCAGACACTAGGTCCTCAATTTTAAGACATCCGTTTTACTCGTGTGGCTTTCCTTTTACAAAGAATTTGTGAGCATTAGATTCACAAAGAATGGCAAAAGCCATATGGTTGAACCTCTCATTGCCCGGTGTATATTTGCGTAATTAGCTTTTCACATATATATCGTATCCATGCGTTAGTTACATGTCTTCTCTAGAGGTAGTCAAACCATTTTTATTCCATTTATTTCCAACTCAATCAATAATTTTGGTGAGCCGATCCCCTCGTTGCTTGTGTTTGTGTTGTTCGCATTCTCGCGGTTGCAAAATAGAATCTTGTGTTTCACGGCGCACCAGGACACAAATAGCTATATTTAATTCTATTGTTGCATACATGCCTTTACTGTTTTACATCAGCCAGTGATGCATCATGCATGTTAAGATGAAAATTATTTACATACTAATTCGAGAATTGTAATGTGCTATGACAGCCTACATTCTCTACCATTTATAACATACTTTTAATTTGGTTCTATGCGTGTAGATCCGTTGCTTGGTACCGAGAAAAATGGCTCGTGCAATGCAAGTATGGTAAAGAGATAGCTAAAAAAAAATCCCTGGAAGTGTTTCGTCTCCATTTGTGAACTTGCGCAGTTCGGGTTATGTGGGTGTGGGATGCTTCATGGTCTACTTTTTGTATGCACAGAAGAAAATTGGGCCCTAGATTTGTTTTTCAAGGACTTGATTCTCGTGCCTCGCCTAGCGACACTTGCTTCATCTTCACGACTACTACCTAACACGGTCCCTAAACCGAAGATTCTGTTTTTGCATCGAAGTTGTCATGTGAGGGATGCCCCATGAATATGAACAATGGTATATTGTTTGCTTACTCGAGATCAATGTATCCTGTAATGTATTATATTTTGTATCAAGTTGGTCGTATCCATCCCGGCATTACCAATTGGAGTTGCAATGATTTCATGCCCGCATGACTTTATCACCGTTGTGGTTCGCTAGATTTAGGTTATGCAAGAACAAAATGTTGTATCATCATGCGCATGGGATGTGCCCTAAACACCGTTGTGTTGAGGTGAAACCCGACTTAGCCCTTCGTATGATAGTTGTGTTCTCGCGTTTCGGACCTTAGCGATCACGGTTTGTATTTTTTATGTATGCATAATATCAATGCTTTTGGTGGCACCCGGCTCTATCACAAACCAAGAAGTTCATGTTATGCAAGAACAAGAACTGGAGTACTATGACTGTCTCGAGACTCTCGCCACCTCGTTGCGGTCCATTGTTTCCAGTTCCAGTGCAAGCGCCCCTAGCACTAGTATGTATGCATGTATGTGTATATATATATATATATATATATATATATATATATATATATATATATATATATATATATATATATATATATATATATATATATATATATATATATATATATATATATATATATATCGTCTGTCGCCGCCTATATATCGCTTCGCTCCTTCACTCCGCCTCCACTCGCTCCGCACAGGAGCCTTCCCCGCGTCGTCTTGCCGCCGCCCGCGCTCCCAGCCTCTTCCCCCCACGCGCGCCACCTCCATTCCTCCTCGCCCTCTCCCCTCCCCGCCGCCGTCGCCGAAGATGAATGCGGGAGGTTCACCCCCTTCCTCGTCCCGTGGAAACGGTGGTGAGGACTTCGCCAAGGTTCAACAAGGGCGTCCCAAATTTCGCTCCACGGGGTACAAGAAGCAAGGCATCCCGCCGCCTCCATGGGGTACAAGAAGCAAGGCATCCGGGTCGCCTCGTTGGGGAGGCGGACTAGAATTGCCTCGCTCACTAGTAACTTGGAAACCCCAGCGACGGTGACGCGCCATGAGCATCGCCGGGAGCTTAAGCGATGGAGGAAAGAGGACATGCCCAGATTCTCGCCTTCAACGACGCCGTCGTCCAGCCCCTCCTTCCTTGCCCTCGGAAACGGTGTCGTTGAGTCCCGGCTTCCTCGCGCGGAAGAGGCGTCGTCTAGGCGCGGCCTCCGGCCGTGAAGCCGGCAGACGAGGGCGAAGGAGAAGTCCTCGGCCGCGGGCCGAGGCAAGGAGCCGAAAGCGGGAGACGGAGGCGAGGGCGAAGGAGAAGTCCTCGCAATGGGCGCCGAGGCAAGGAGCCGAAGCCGAGGCGACGGCGAAGGAGATGGAAGCAAGATCGTCGTTGGCGTAGGGTACTAATGCCACATGATTCTAGATTTTTACAATCCCGACCATCGATTCTAGAATCTAGGGTATGTTTGGAAGCTACACGCATTTTTTTTCTCAAGGATTTTAGAATCCTCTTGGATCCAAACAGGCCTTAATTAGTATACCAAGAGCTTCGCTTATACTACTAGTTTCGCCGATAGCGACGTAATTAAGAAAACCCATTTTGGCTTGGCCAAGGCCAACCGCCTTGGCATACTTCGAGAATGGTAGTTCGCCGCCAGCTTTTTGCCGCTTTTGGCATAGTTCACTTACATGCATGCTTTGTTTAAATTACATGCATACAATTTTGGCCAGCTTGTTTTGGCATAGATCCGCGGAATATAATGGTAGTTCTCTCGGCCACCGCTTTTGGCATAGTTCACTTTGCATGCATGCATGCTTTATTTCACTACATCGGTTTCTCAATGACCAAATATATGAACGATGCTTGTGATTTGACGACCGTGACTTGTTTTTTGTCGAACGATCTCATCCGATCCCTCATATATATGTTCATGCGTAAGCTCCTTGAAGTTGTTTGGGCCGTTGAGGATCTCATCAAGAGGAAGGCCGAGAGCGAAGACGAGGCTCATGATGCATAGGCTCGCTTGCCGTCCTGTTGAGGCCGGGTGTTGAGTACCGCGGGGTGGCATGCCTACGATGCCGACAACACACTAAATAATGTGATTGATGTTATGTTTGTCTTGACTTACTTTTGGTGATCATGTACTAGCTAGGTAGTACTAAAACAATGTGATGATGCAAACTTGATGACCGGTTGTTCAGTTTGAGAAAATATATGATGACTAGAAGCTTGTACGCACAACTTGTTAACCACACATACATATGCCCGTATATGTAGGCGACTAATAAAAACTGGTTGCACAACGCGATTTTTTTGAGAAGGAAATGTATTTATCTCAACGCATTACACCGCCCATTTACAAACAGGGATCCACAAGAAAAGAAAAAAATTACAGAGAAGTAGAAAGCTCCCCGCTCATCTTCCTCGCAGCCTTCTCGAGATCCGTTTCGTTATCGCCGCCGGCCGCTTTCCAATCGCCGTCGGGCACGAGCCAAAAAATCCACCGGTGGAGGCCGTAGAGGAGGGCTTACTTCTAGGCGACACCGCCTTCCGTGCGATCGGCCAACTCGTACCCACGATGCATCCACACCAAAACCATGTTCGAACTCGAAAAACGGATGCACCATTGCATCAATCCGCCATTTGAACTTCCACAATGATTAATGGATTGTTCACAAGTTCCAACGGATGCAACTCAATCGACGAAACCATTCGCGATCGGGCAAACCGTGTCGTTGGAGACCCCATCTACTTAAGAAGCGCCGCTTTCTTCCCTCGGCAAAAAAACAGAGAAATGGAGTCATCTCACAAAGAATCGGCAAAGACCATGCCCGAGACCACGCACTTGCCGCCGAGATGTGGTCGCCGCCGGGCGATAGATACCCGTGACATCGACACAACAATCCACGTGCGATGCCACGCCGTGGAGGACTTCATCAACGAAATCGAGGTAACCGTGTCCAAAGTCCAAACAAAGGTGTATGCTCGCTGGCCTCGACTGAGTGGAGGATTCGTTCTCCCAACGAGTTTGGCAAAAAGCGCCAGATCGCACGTTACAACTGTGTGTTGGCCATCGATGCCTTGTATATCAAGTGCACTGTGTCAGGGGCCTAAGTTACCCCAGGTTTTGAACCACTTTCTTCAAGATGAGGGCCATGTGTTCACCGGGCGGCCATAGGCAAGGACGTGGAACGCCTTGAAGTTGATCAAGGGTCCGCCTCCAATCCACGCGACTTACAACTTATTGTGCCCGCTTCTTGATGTTAACGAGTACAAGAATCGCGCGAACCGCAGTGTCTCCCCTCGCCGGATACTCTAGCGTCGGTGGTTCTACGCATTCCTCGTCGGAAGAAGAAGAAGAAGAAGCAGGTATAAGAAGGGCGACTTCATCGATCACCACCGATGGGGGGGACTTTCGCTTGTCGGCCGAATCGGATTAACTACGCCAAAGATAGATGCCTTCCCTCGCCCTTTGAGATTGCTAATCGTTCGGATCAAGCATGGTTATGACTTCCTTACGAATGCTAATGTACCATAAATCGTAAAGTAACTGTGTGTCTTTGAAAAGAACATTCAGCTTTGGGTAATGTATTATATAGAACTTTTTTGTCTTTATCCAATGTCTCGTAGGTGAGATACTCTAGTTACCGACACATACCACTACCAATCGCCCGCACTCATACAAACGCCGATCGACGGGCATACGGTCCAATCGTCTATAACAATCCGTATATGTACGTACACCGTTGCTATAAACCGCCTCGACAAACGTCGCGATCGTAATGGACGGATAGTTACAGCGCCCGTACCGCCAAGCATCCGTATATTGACACGTGTCCGCAATATTTCAACGTTATAGACACCGCCGACCGCACGCTCTACACTATCACGCCGCTCAGAAATGCGGTTCGGTATCACGTACACCGGTGATACAAATCGCTCTCTAACAAAACGCGTGCAACCGTATCGCCCGCGCGAAAGTTATAGACACGCACCCGCCACGCCGCCCCGCTTACGGCCAATGTCCGCAATAGTTTCGCGATAGACGGCTATTTCACTAAACGCCGTCGTAATTCGCCGCTGGCGTAAATCTGCACGGATACGCCAGGGACGCCTTTCCCTCGTAAAACGTGTCCGAATCTAAACGCGCGACTTTAATACATGTGACCGCTCTGCACCCTTCGCACATTCCAAGCGCCTGCGGAAGAGACACGTGTCTCTGTAACACTCGCAATCGTACGCACGGGTGGCACCAAAAGAGTGTCTCGTATACAAACACGCCGTCGAATTAGTGTTCGTATCCACGCATCTACCAGCTCCAAGAATGCGTCTATGCCTAAAACGCTGTCTAAGATATGGTGAATCTTGCGCACACTTGGTTTGAAAAGGCGTCATTACGGCCTACGCCGCCTCGTATCCAGAGAACGAAAAACGCCGCGAACGGAAAAATGCGTGACGCCGGTTAGATGCGCGCCTATAATTACCCTTATTTCGACGCTGCTTTTTGGCGGGTGGGACCGGCCGACACCTATTATCGACGCCGCCCAAACCGCTGCGTCAAGATGATGACAAGATGCACGCACGCTATATTTACGCGTCTCGGGGCGCACCGGGCGGTTATTAGCCTTTTTACATAGTGACAAGGACTCCTCCCCCACTGGATGTAGGGCATTCCTTGGCCTGAACCATTATAAATCTCATGTGTTCATCTTGCATCACCATCTAGAATGGGGATACGTAGCAACAAATTAACTAGTTGGTTAAGACCGCGAGTTAGAACACCGACAACAGGATTAGGAATGCTTGGAGGGCCCTCGGTTGAGGTTATATGTTTTACAGATTTGTTTTTGTATCAGAGTGTGTCGGTGTTACGAAACTACCAATAAGTGAATTTCTATGGATGCGCATGGGGATCGGATGGTGAGACAAAGAGACACGAGGTTTATGTTGGTTCGGGCCAAACAGTCTCTATGTCTAGTGTGGTGTGGTAGCATTCATTTCCTTACCTTGGACTTGCCGAGGGATATACAAGCTTAGTCGAGAGAGGGAGATGTTCCCAGGTATCTTTGAGTATGAGAGTGGTGTGAGTCTGTAAGTGAGCGAGTTGTTGTTTGGTGTCCTAAGATTGGATCTCAAGGCTGTGGTAGTGAGAGTCGCGTCTTCTACTTACTTTGTTTAGGCCGGTGTCGTGTCCCTCCTTTTATAGACCAAGGAGGTGCACAAGCATACATGTATGGTATGGGTATGGTTTTAATTGGGTGAAGAGGAGAGCACGGACTGCATGGCTGAGGATCATCCATGTCTACATCAGCATTGTTGCTTTGAGGCGAAGGTCTTGGCTTGTTGAAGAGAGTTAGTGTCCTTCTACTGTTCCAAGGGTAGAGTAGTCTTTGCTCGCATCCGTTTCTTATCAAATCAGAGGTTGAGCGGTGCAGTGCAATGGCGTAATGGCTTGTGTCTACTGTAGCGTGGTCAGGAATCCACTTTAGGTAGCCCCAAGACGGTCATCGATGGTGATGTGTACTGCGGATCGAGGGCCCTGGTAGCTTGCCTTACATCATCATTCACATGGTGGGAGCTTACGACTCGTCCATCTGGAGTCGTTTGTGCACTCTTGTGCACGCCATCACTACGCCCTGTGGCGCTGCCTGCCACCCGTCCTGGCTAGGGACTTGTCACATCCATCTAGTGCACTACCGGTATGGGTCCCATCCATCACGGGTCGACTATGCTCGTTCTTCATTCCTTGGATGGGAAGACGACTCTACTTCGACATCTCATATCCAGAGCGACACGTCGGGCGAGACGGGGGTGGATGCGCTATGTTGGGTGAATAATGGTGGTGATCCTTGTGTCAGGTATCCAGTGTCAGGTTCAGTATGTACAACTCGATATATCCATCTGAGGAGAAAAAACTATACGCTTCAATTCTATAATAGGCAAAGAACCAAAAAAATATAGTTCGAAATAGAGAAATATAAACAAACCGTAGTTTAGCAATAGTTTGTTTAATAGGAACATTTTTGTAAGATAAGGTATATATTTGTAGTACTCTACGGAGCGACATATGTTTCTTGAGCACGCATATTCATTTATAAAAAAACAAGTGCGTGATGAGTTGCAGCTTTCCTATGACAAAAACACACGATAACAACATTATAGTAGCAATCGGTGTGTATTGTTCAAGATCACTACAACTATATAGATCCATCGAGGACAAAATTATCACCTTTCCTCACTTATAGGTGACTGAAAAATTCAGCGACAATCGTGTGCTCTCTATCTTTTCTCACCTGATGATGCGTTGATGCCTATTGTCCGATGTCAGGCGAGCGGAGAGCCACCGCCTATCAGTTCTAGGCCTAAAGCACCTAATGGCCCACCTGTGCCTAAGGCCCATGGTGATGACCTGGGGTTTGTACCCACGATGAGTGCAACCCATCCCTCTTATAAATACATCTTGTAAGACATACAGGAAGAGCGAGACAACTCATTGTATTTCACTATGCTTCGTAAACTCTCATATATTGAAGATCATCGGTTGGCGTATATGATTTTTTTCATAGGAGTTTACTATTTAACAATCTATGTCCCGTAATCAATCTTTAGTTGCATTATGTGCTAACACCATTTGATAAAGGTGGCCGTGCAAATGAGGATGTTAACACCCAAAATTGGCTTGGACTAAGGCACAGTAAATTTATGTTGGACTAAGACACCACAAATTTCTAGAGAGGCGCCGGACGCCGAACTCGCATCGCGCCGCGTCGGGCGCTCAAACGCCGGACGCGTCCCCGGCACCGCGGCGAAGTCTCCTTCGACTACGCCCGGCATGCACCGACGCTACGCCGGGCGTCCCGGCGCTCTCCCCGCCTAGCGTCCCGGTGGGGTCCCCTCCCATAGGGTTCTCTGGACCGCGTCCGGCGCACCTATTTCGGGCGTCCGGCACCCTTCGTGGATGCGCGTGAAAAGACCGTGTCCAAACCGATTTGATTTTAGATCGGTTTTTGGAAGGTCCTAGTGCTTGTAAACACATCTAAGGTGATTCCTAAGGGGATAAAACCACCCCCTCTATATAATGAGAGGTTCATGGCCGATTTAATCCCATCTACATCCAATCGTCAAAACACAAACCCTATCTCTACTTTTACCTCTTCCAAGCCCTAATTTACTATTCTACGACGTTCTCGATGAATTTCGCCGGGCGCTCTAGGTGGCCTTGTTGATCCTAGAAGACCCTTCACGTGCATTCTCCCGACGGATCCTTCCGAGGTTGTTCAAGTCCGTTTCGGCCGAGATCGAGCTTTACATCGCCCCTCTCACTAGCTATCTCATTTCCTATTTATTTTGCTCAGCTAGCTATCTCGCTTTCCTATTTCGCTAGCTTTACATCGCCCCTCTCGCTAGCTTTACATCGAGAAACTTCATCAAAACTCTGATCCAACAGTAATCTTTATTTTGCTCGCCTAGCTATCTTGTTTCCTATTTCATCCCTCTCGCTGACCAAATATAGAAAACATGTCCCGCTAGTCATCTCCCTCGCTCGGTGCATTATTGAATTTCGTCATTGTTTTGCGAGCTATTTCATTTTATATAATAGCTAAATTAGATTTTAGGTACTCATAGATACAAGAGCTCTTATGTCTCTTTATTTTGTTGGCGCAAATGATGACCATCCGAGATAACAATTAACCCGACCGTTTCGTTTTATCTACCATTGTGATATTGATGATATTTATAACTAACGATGCTATTACTCTACATAATGAACTACGGTCTCTCTACGGTGACAAACAACGAGCAACTCCAACAATTTGTCATTTGTGGTTTGGCAATTACCCTTGTTTGCCAACTCCTAAATCTAGATGCCAAGTAAAAAAGAAGGTCTTTTTCCAATAGTTTGGCAAATAAGAAAAGTAACCCAGAATAGATCGTAGTTGGGTTCTCAGGCGCCAACACCACTCGTGAGACTCGGCTAAATATATTGTTCAACAAGGGCCATACAAGCACCATGCATGCCAAATGTCAAAGCTCCCAACACGTGCAAATATGCGCCAGAAGCGTCTCGCAATTGCCAAACTCACTAAAATATCAAACCGATTTGCCAAACCGTTGGAGCATCATTTTAGAGCTTTTTAGCAAAATGCAAATGGCAAACTCATTTGCATAACTGTTGGAGATGCTCATTTAGTAAGTTTCTCGCTATGATATATAGCGAAATCAAAGAAAACAAACTCTATTCGTTGAAAATGGCGAGCCGAAAGTGGAAGCGGGGGTGGGGTGTTGGGGTGTTGTGTGTGTGTTGAGGGGGGATTCATGCGTGGCGGTTGGGGTGTTGTGGGGGGATCATGCGTGGGCGTACGCGTGATGAACCGATCATGAAGGTTGCTTTGTGGCATGTGCGAAAGTACTTTCGTTTATCCATGGAGTCAGTAGCAGCCCCCGCTTACCTACTCCTAGCAATGTGCATTTCGGCCTACCACGAATCGACACGACAACAAATGTATATACTTCATTAACTTATTATCCATATTATATTTTATCGTCACGGAGCATAAACTACCATATATAAAGCGATATATGTAGCAAAGGAAGCAATTACTTCAATTTTTTTTTTGCACCTTCTCTTTAGCATGAAGTTAACAATACAACAAAATGCACTATCTTTGAACTTAAAGCTTCTCCAATGGTCTTTCTTAACACTACTACTGATTCAGTACATCATCGCCGCGCGGTATCACCGCCGGGAATCCATCCCACCGACAATGATGAACCGCTCGGGCGTGAAAAAAAAAAAAATCCATGGACTAAATCAAAACCGGCAAAGGAAGATTTACATCGCTATCGGTTCTTATTATGCCCCCAAGAATGGATCCGATGGGTACATATCACCGTCGGGTGTAAATAAGAGCCGACAAAGAATCTCTCTGCATTCACTATCTGGGTACTTGTGCTGAAAACTAGGATGTCACCGAACCGGTAGTGATGTGTCGGTTCACTCTCGGTTTACAAAACCTGCCGGGCAATGATACGTGCCAACTCAAAAAGCCGACATGAGTGTTCTCTACTTCTTACTCCGCACCATCTCGAGAGCAGAGGCGCCGTTTAGGCCTTCCCTCTATTGTTGCGGTCGTTCTAATTCATGAAGCAATCGCTTGTATTTCAAGAATGGCTTGATGTTTTTGGTTTAAGGTTACTAGCTCCTTTGATTTTGTTCCCTAGTTACCTTTGTTTTGATCGTCCCTAGTTACCTTTGTTTTGATGGCTACATTGCTTGATTCTTGTTCTTGTTCTTTACATTCTAGAGCCGCGAGCTCCAATTGAACTTAATTTGTGCAAGGCTTCCAAATAATTTGTGGAAAATCCATCATCTAAAAGGTTGGTTGCCTAATTACGCCACCATGTTCCCGTGATGCTAGAATTGGTTCTTGTTAGGATGAGAGTCGAGATTTTACAATTTTGACGATCAAAATAGTCCATGTGTCACCTACCAACCACATTGTTTCGAGCTGAATTGATTAAATCTTCAATTTCATTTTTGTGTAGAGATGGATCGAGGGTGGATGTTTGTGTCCCGAACCGACCCGCGATTCATGCATGGAGTCGATAACTTTTCGTCATGCTACCAAAGCTAATCTTTGGGGATGGGAACCTCATATTCTTCCCATGCAAAGATTCCATGAATAAACGAAAATGGGCTAACACTCATTCTATCCGGAACCACTTGATTACCAGGGGGTTCATGCCAAACTATATGATATGGACAGAGCAAGGTGAGGTTGATGTGAATATTTCACAGAAAATCAATGATGATCAGGCCATTCCTGTTGTGCACCATGTTGGTGCTAACGACGTAGCTATGCATGAGGTCGTGGGGTCGCTTTAGGAATACTCTTTGCCGATGACATTAAGGAAGAGGATGACCTTCCCTTTGCTGCTACGTTATGTAGAGAGCGGATTTCTTAGTGCCAAACAACTGAAAAACTAAAGAAAATGAGACAAGTTGGAAAAATGCCATTGTACAAGAATTGCGCGGTGAGCAAACTAGAGGCCAACATGATGTTGTTAGAGTACAAATCCACAAATAGGGTGAGCGATCAAGGCTTCGATCAATTATTAGGTATAATAAGGAAATTTCTCCCAAAAAACAATGAGTTGGCAGATAAGACATACCCCTGCCAAGCAAATGATTTGCCCCATCGGCCTCAAGGTTGAAAAAAAATCCACGCGTGTTCCAATGATTATATGTTGTACCATGGAGAAGAATACAAAAATATGGATGCATGCCTCAAGTGTAAAGCACCATGCTACAAAAAAAAAGGCCATCAAATGAGGGTAGCAAGAGCAGAGGAAGTCCCAATAATGTCGTTTGATATTTCCCTATGGCTCCCCGAGTGCATAGGTTGTTTGCATCCGCAAAGTCGGCCAAGCTATTGCGTTGGCATCGTGAAGAGTGTCGAATGATGCAAAGATAAGGCATCCCGCCGATGGGCAAGACCGAGGACTATCAGTACTATGTTCTATAAGAAGATCGGTGGAGAGGTAAGGCACCTTTGGTTTGCCTTGAGCACGATGAGATGAATCCTTTTCGACCCGGTTAGGAGCAATTATAGCACATGGTTAGAGGCACTTTGTATATAAAACCTTCCACCTCACCTCTCGTATGAAGCATTCGTACATCCAAATGCCACTACTGATCCAAGGGCCAAGACATCCAGGGAATGACATAGATACATTTCTAAAACCAGTGATCAATGAATTGGAATAGATGTTCCATACGGGCGTGAAGAATGTTTGGGAGGAGTACAAAAAAGGAACATGTCA
Source organism: Hyparrhenia diplandra (assembly GCA_015847255.1). Taxonomy (NCBI): domain Eukaryota; kingdom Viridiplantae; phylum Streptophyta; class Magnoliopsida; order Poales; family Poaceae; genus Hyparrhenia; species Hyparrhenia diplandra. The sequence continues at coordinate 427,488 of JADLZK010009107.1, read as the reverse complement.
TGATCAAGGCAAGATTTATCGCTACAATCACCTACTTGTCGGCGAGGTTGCTTGTCCGGAGAAAAGATAAAATGTTATAATCGGATGTGTGAGTGCTTGGATGACACCGATGCGGTACATCTATTGCCAAATTCTAAAATTGTTTATGTGGAACAAGCGTAGGTTCCTACCAGAGGATCACCCTTACTAAAGGAACAGAAAATTCTTTGGGTCTGTTGAAAAAAAGATGTCTCTAAATTATCGAGATGAGCAAGCGATACTTCGAGAACTAAACAAACTGAATTTTGTCTTGGGAAAGGGGGACGAGGCAAAGGCAAAGATTCTGATGGGAGTATCCGGAAGAAAAATTGCTTTTTGGAAACTACCTTCGGCCGGTGTTGAGTGTACGCTAGTGTCTTGATCCCATGCACCTTACTAAAAATGTGTGCTTTAACGTGATTAACCACTTAATGAACACCAGGGGACCTCGAAGGATTCAGTACGTAGTTGTTGGTATTTGATAAGCCTATAGAAATATTTATAGTTTGTATAATCCGCAAGTTTAACGGATACCGGTGAGCACTTCACCCGTGAGAGGGTTTTAATATTGAATCCATACGGAGGATGGTGTGAGGATAACTAAGGTATATAACTAATCCCCGAGTAGCAATCAAGGACTTGAAAGGATAAAGAGGTAAGGAGATTCCTACGGTTGTCTAGTTCTTACCCTTGTGCGATGTTGATATTGTCTTAAGGGGACGTACTCAAAGGAAAGCACGGATAAAACATGCAATCCTCCAGTAACATGGTCCTACTTGGCCTATCATTCGGGGGGGTGGACTCTAAAGGAATCAATGATACTGTCACTACCATGAACTACCACACGACCCAAAATGTAGGGTGCATTCACAAGCAACCTCAGTCTAAGCACCACGCCTAAACCTAAGCTAACTCCTCTAATCTATAGGGTCCTACAGATTAAAGTACTCAAACAAGAGTTGTGAACAATAAGAACAATAAAACCATTTACTTACTTAAATAAGAAGTTGATCCGTCATAGAAGTCTCAGGACCAAGTGCCATGAGGCCTTTGATCCTAGAGGTACAAGCATAGAGGAGTCACCGACAGGTCCGGTGCTTCCCCTTCTTCTTCTCTACCCACTCTTTAGCTCTCAAGACTAGATCTAGTCACTCTCTTGGGGTACTACAGATCTAATCTCTCAACTTGATATGCTTTGCTCTTCAACTCACTCTAGGGATTCTAGTTCTACATGGTGTTCTAATCTAGATTGGAACTAGAGAGGAGAGGTTGTCCTCACAATGGGACACCTCTATGACCAACAGGTCAAGAGATAATGAATAGAATGAATTAGGGTTTAGCCCTGGGGTCAGGGGGTCTTCTTATATAGGCTTTGGCGATGAATGATGACCATTGGATCAAACCGACCTTCAATAACGGTGTATATATACAACCTCAAGGTCGGTGGTAAACCGACATAAAAATCTGAGGTCGATATGTGGACTGGCCCCGGCGGCCACCAGTGGTCTTGTGGCACAACCGTGTCGCTTTTCTCCCGGTCTCTTCCGTGTCTTCTAGAATGTTTTAGTCCACTTTTTGGGTTGAATTACTTCACGGTTAAGTCTTGTCATCGTATGGGATGTAAACTCTTAGGTTTCTCACCGTTCTTATCTGCTTTTATCTGTTTAATCTCTAAAAAGATATAAATCACCAAAGCTCGTGGAATTATGTCAGTAAAGCTCCTAGACTTATGTTGATATTCATTTTATACCCTTATTTCATGTTTAGTTGACTAGTAATATTATGCTATAACAGGTGTCAACAGTAGCCACACGCCAAGACATGGTACGCTTGGGAATCAGGCACGATCTGCATCTAGTGGAGCTAGAGAATGGAGAGCTTCAACTTTCGGTTGCGACATTGACATTGAAGGGGGGATAAAAGCATACGTTTATCTCCTTCTTCAATGAACTCAAAGTCCCCACTGGCTACTATGGTAAGCTCAAGAGGCTAGTGAACATGAGAGAACTGGTTCAACTATGGCTGCATGAAGGCCCATGATTGTCATGTCATTATGACTCAACCGCTCCCCTGTTGCCCTACGTGGTCTCCTCCCGCAAAGATGAACAACGTAATCGTAAAGTTGTGCTCGCTTCTTCAATGCGATCTCAATATCTTTTCACCTTGCAATAACTTTTCTATATCCGTGTGCACGCTAAAGTAGAGAGCCAATCCCACTCTATATTTGGCTAGCGAGAAATCCAGAATAAAGAATGGCAATTTTAGTTGATATTCTATAAAAAATCTATTAGAGGGATTTTTTACACCACCATATTCTATAAAGAATCTATTAGAGAGATTTTAAAAACCAAATACCATGCCATCAACTACAAAAAAAGGAAAACAAGACTCAAACTCACCGACTAATTGAATGCCATTGAAGATCAACTCTTACAACAGCAGTCCAAACCCCGACACCTCCAAAATTTCTCATCAACACTTTACACAGCAACACCACACTGTCCTATCCAAAAATGATGAATACACCGTCGACAGATATGAGAAAAGCTGGGCTACCAAAGGTGACTGCAATGCTTTCTTCTTCTATTAGGCTATTATCTCTTTTTTTTTTAAGATCCGGCCTCCTGCCTTTGATTAATAATAAAAAAAGATAGCAAATAATTGTTACATGCTCGAGGGTGCAACCATCTGCAGCCTAGCTAGGCTACGGAGGTTTGAGGTTGTACAGACTTACACACTAAGGTAAGGGTGTGTTTAGTTCCCTAACTTTTTTCCAAAATTTTAATCACATCAAAGCATTAAATGTACCAAAAGACGATGTTCGAATATGAAATGTAGGTAAACAAAATAACTAATTGCATAGTTTAGATGTACATTACGAGATGATTCTTTTGAGTCTAGTTACCCATGATAGGATAATATTTACATAAATAAATGAAAAGTGCTACATTGCTTTTTACTTATTTATAGTGCTAATTTTGAGAGATCTAAACACACCCTAAGAAGTTATGCAACCACCAGACCCAAAAAACTTATCACGAACCCAGATATCTACAACCTAGCTCGGCTACGGAGGTTTGAGGTTGTACATAGACTTATTACATACTAAGAAGTTATGCAACCGCCACACCCAAGAAGAGGTTTGAGGTCCTACGTAGACTTATTACATACTAAGAAGTTGCGCGACCGCCACACCAAAGAACTCATCACGAACCCAGATATCTGCAGCGATACGGAGGTTTTGAGGTCCTACACAGACTTATGAAGTTATGCAACCGCCAGTCCCAAGAACTTGTCACGAACCCAGACATTCCTAACTCCACCAGGAAAACCCGACGTGAAGATTAGCTCTATTGTAATTCAAATCCAGCCCAGATGCGTTTGAGATATTTTTTTTTTTCTCCTGACGCCATTTGGGCTCTAGCCTCTCCGGCCCAACTGTCGGCCTTGGCGTCCAGGTCCATTAACCACCGGATTAGGTAGAGTTGATTGATGTTGTTTGCATTTCAACGTATATCTTGTTTGAGATTCTCAGCTCATCATCAGAGCCCTTGTGATTATTGTGAAGACTGTTCGATGAAACTATAATGGCTAGAGAGAGGGAGACGTAATCTTGGACCGGACTTGTTAACCAGCAGGTGATGGCAGAGCGCGGTGCACGTCTCAGAAGTGATGGCTGCATCATTGGAGTAAGACCATTGGCATTGACCTGCACCAGCCAGAGATGGGACGATTGGAAATGAAATCTTATTATTTCCCCAGCTCGCTACAATATAATACTGCGTGGACTACAAGCGCAAATAAGCTTCCAGGTCTTTTCATTTCCCACAAATATCTATCATCCCAACAGCAGCAGCGTACCACATTGCCCGTGTTTTTCGTTGCCAAACAACATCAACTCTACCTAATGACATGATCCCCGTGCTTTCTTCCTCATCAGCTCGCTGGCCCCCTGCGTACGGCCAAGTTAACCAACTAATTAACCGGCCGGCTCCGTCCAAGTGCCAATCAAAAGGCAGCAGCCGAATCGAAGAAGCTTAGCTTCGTCTCAAAGACAAGGAATTAATAAAGAGTGACATGTAGGAGCATCGTGACCACATGTAAGCAGCATGCATGTCTCTAAACTTACGCTTGCATCACAATATATGACCTGGAACGTGTGTTAGGTGATTTACTTGGTCCTAATAATTGGCAGGCACGTCATGCCGTCATGAAAAGATTTGGGGTTATAGCCATGCAAAAAAATATGCATTTTTTTCCTCACATCTAACGTCACCGTATCACTACTGTAGTAATTTTTTTATATAAAGCAGATTGCAAAAGTTATTTCCACCATTTTCCTTTAGTGGCTGAGGAATTAGAATTTACTTAGGGCCCATTTGGATCCTAGTAATTGAGTTCATGTAATAAACTATAGTTAAAATCTATAGAATCAATTAAATAAAGTCTACAACTTTACTGAAGTTGGGCATATGAATTTGAAATAGCCTTATATGTGAACTTTGGACTGTTATGAATAATCTCAAATTCCAAGCCAAATAGCCTATTTCTTAAGTAGATTTCAATTCCTCCAAAATGAAAGGATCCAAACGGTCCTTAATATTTGGACTAGGTTATGTGTAGGAGATAGATATTGATTCTATATATATGTATATCACCATGTTATGTTTCAACTCTACAACTTACAGCATATACTCTACAACTTGCTCTCTACAACATGAATGCAACACATAACTATCTCCCTTGTATGATCAATAATAATATACAAATATACTTCAAATACAACCACATTAGCTTAATTGGTTTGTGTCTTGGAGACTTTTTTACGTGTGCTACCACAAAATGAATGAAGGAAAAAAAGGCATCAGGATTACAAAGACTAAAGAGGGATGAATGGATTTCAAATCCAAGGATCCAAATGAGGCCTTATACTATACGTATTAGTATTTGAAAATCTCAAACATCATAAGCTTTGATTAGTACTGTAGTTATTAACCCAATTATATGCTTACTTGGTGAATGTAGTGATGCAAATAGATTCAGAATAGTTCTTTTATACAATATTTGTTTTGTAGCAATTGATGATTCATTGTTAAGAAAAATCAATGGTACGATTAAAGGACATTTTGTACACCTTCCTAAATATCACGTGCCGGAGATAGGGCCCCAGGATGACAGGCCCACGAGGCCCACGAGGGGCAAAAGTAAGACCACCGGGGGCAGGGGGCGCAAGGCCGCTGCCACCTCCTTCCCTTCGCGGCTTCTTCGGTAATTAATGTGGAAATAAAGGAGTTTGGTTAGGATGATCTTAGGACTTTTGGTGTGCAAGGGGATATTCCAATCTATAAGAAAGACCCTTATTATGAAAATAAATATGATTGCTCGTAAAAAGGTATTCCAATCATATAAGGAAACCTTTAGAGAGATTTGCTTGGTTTACAAGTCCTATTAGTCGGGCTATAAAAGTAAGGGTCCAGAATCTCTTAGGTCAACAAGCAATAAAGAAATCATATTTCCCTTTCTCTTCCTCTCCCACGCCGCCGCCGCGCCGGACGCGCAGCAGCCACGTGTCACCCCGAATTGATCCGGTTTGTGACACTAAATATATCCTTTTTATTTAAAACTAGATGATTTCATCACTACAAATGTCATTTTAAGAGGCAAATTTTTTTTTAGATGTGTTATTTTTCCTCCGCTTTTGGCCAAAGAAAGACTAATGAAGATGGGTTGTTTTCGAGGAGCAGGCAAGCAACGCGTTTGGAATTTATTTCTCAAGGCAATCCGACCGTCCCTTCAACTACTTCCGAAAATCAATTTCTATAACCGTTAAAAATAGCAAAAATGTTTTTTTTTTCAAAACGCATGTGTGTTTCTATATATGATTTTGAACATAATACCAACTCCTCTATGTCTATCTGCTTGTAGTATCTTTGCCATCTCATATACACATTAATTACTTTGTTTAAACAAAAAGGGATATCATTCTTTTGATTCGCTTCATGAACTATAAGAAGTCCGAGTTATTCTCGTGATTCCAGCCTAGATTGGGCCGAATTGACACGTGGATTGGGGAATTGGGAGGAGAGGGGGGAGGACGGGAACGAAGATGGCGGGCGTGGCGTGGGGGGCGGGCCGCCGCCCATACACGGGCGCGGGCGACGGGCGGCGGGCCGGGCGGTGCGCTGGCGCCGCGCGGCGGCGGCGGCGGCGGGGGTCGGGCGGCGAAGGGGAGAGGGAGGCAGGAAGATGGGATAAAAATTCTTTATTTGCTTGTTACCCCGAAAGATTACGCACCCTTTACTTATATAGCCCGGCTAGTGGGACTTGTATCTCAAGTAATCTCTAAAGGTTTTCTTATAGATTGGAATACCTTTTACAAGCATGTCCTATTTATTTATTTCCTAATAAGGGTCTCCCTTATAGATGAGATATCCCCTTGTACACCAAAACACCTAAAGATAATCCTAGATATTTTCCTTCCTTTTCTCCGAATTAGTTACCAAGAATCCGCCGAGGAAGGGGACGGAGGCAGGGGCGCCAGCCCGGGCGGCGGCTCCGTGGCCTACCGGCCTGTCCTTCTAGGTCCTATTTCCTGGATCATGACATCTCCCCCGACCGGCGCGCCGCGGCCGGATGAAGGTCCATTCAAAGGACACCGGAAGGGGATCGGCCGCCTCGGGAGGATGAGCTCGACCGCAGCCCGGTTCGCTTGGGGTCAAATTCCAGAGATAGTGAAGGTTGCCGATGTAGCCGCGGTAGATGTACCGATGAACAAAGACGCCCCTCGCTGGTGAAGCCGTCCGACGACGGGCTGCCAGGAGGAGCTCCTCGAACGCCCACATTGAGGTGCCGGGTGCACCACGTCGCGTGGGGGCTCTCCAGAACAAGAAACGCCATTGGGTGGAGCATTGACGAAAAATCGGAGGGATACGCCGGATAGTGATGTCGCGGCGAGTAGGAGGAGTAGCAGAAGTTCAACATCGCATCGCATAAAGGAGCCGACGTCGAACGGGAGGGGGAGAGCTGGTGAGCGGCCCCTCTCCGGATCGTGAGCCGATGTGGACGTTGTCGACGGTGAGGAAGAGGCGATCCATGCCGCCGAGGAAGACGACCCAGCCGGGCCGGCGTGGTGGCGCCGCCATATGCCGCCCAAAAGTATGGCGGCTCGGTGCAAACAGGAAGTAGGCTCCGTGTAGGCTCCCAAGGCGAGGAAGTTCGTCCCCGCGAACTCCGCCCTGAAGGAAGGCCTCCGGTAAAGTCCGGCAAGAGTGGAGAGGAGGCCTAAGGTAGAAGCGGCCGTCGAAGAGGAGGAGGCCGCTTCGAAAGTGTCCACGCTGAGCAGGCGTCACCCGTGGTGACGCCGAGGGCGATGCGCGGCGCCGTGCCGATTCTCCAATGTAGCCCGGCGTGAGCCGGACGAAGACTCCGGCGGATGTGTCGTCGTCCATCCAAGGCGCCGCATGCCTCGAACGTTTCCCAAGCCGAAGTCGCGGTGTACGGATGCCGGCAAAGATGCCTCGACCGAGGAGGCCAGGGGCGGGCGCCCCTACGCCGGGGGTGGAGCTGAAGCGAACGCAGTTTCGCGACCCTTACGTAGTACCGCAGTTCGCGGTCGCGAAGTCCCACGCCACGCCCCCCTTGCTTGCCCGGCCAAGGCATGCCAAGGATGACGCCGACGCCCTCACCCGATGGCATGACGTGGCGCCGGCGTCGGCTGTGCCGGTGTTGAGGCGTAGTGGCGCGTCCGGGTGGTGGCGGCGGCATGTAGACGGGCACCGGTGCGGCTGGTGATCGCGACACACACCGGCCGAGTCCGGGAGGCCCGCCGTGGTCACCACGCAGGGTCGATGTAGTTATGCGCTGTTCTCGAATCGACGATGATGTTGACGCCCGTGCCTCGAGATCATACCGACGAGGTAGAGAAATGAGCACCACGCATCGGGAGTCGGGTCCCCGCAAGAGGACCTTCAGATCAGCCGGCTCCTCTTTGACGCCCGCAAGTGGAGTGTTTGTCGTGTAGTCGCTGTAGTCGCGGAGTATTGTGATGTCGAAGAGATGCTTGCACTTGTGACCCCGTGAGAACGGCTCGCCACAGCTTGAAGCAGAGTCCAAATTTTTACGCCGTTCGACATCTCCTCTCGTGTCAACCGCTTGAACGGTCGAAGTCGTTGCCGCCGACGAGGGGGCGCCGGGGCGGCCGGCCGCGACAGGGGCGCAGGGCCCCGCCTTTGCCTGTGGCTGGCTTGCCGGTGTTGTAGAGGATGGCGAGGGCATCGCCGTACGCTCGGGCGAGACATGGCTGCCTCCAAGTCCTTTGGGTTCTGCATCTCGACGCCCGCCTTGAGTGGTTCACCCAAGCCCGCTTGTGGTAGATGTTGACTTGTCGCCGGTCGCCGAGGTTGCCCGCACACGCCACATGTGCCGAACTGTTCGCGTACTCATCGACACCGCCGCCTTCCTTAGTGATGCCAGCTCACCTAGCGGATTACGCCGCTCACCGGGCCAAAGCGCCGACACATATTGAGCAAAAGCTTGCCCAATCGCCATTGGTTTCTCCCCCGACACGCCTCATGTACCATTGCTGTGCTCCTCCCGTGAGATGATAGGAAGCATACCGCACTTGTTCAGAAGGGCCGGGCGCATCTTGTCCCTAGAAGAATTGTTCACAGCGGTTGATCCACGGAGAGGGATCCTCCTTGCCATCGTAGGTTGGGAAGGACAGCTTGTGCAAAGGGGGAGTGAGACCGGGAAGGTGTCGACCATAGGGGTTGGAGGGGGCGATGCGCCCGCCGACGACGCCGCCGGGCGGCCGTGGGCTTCAAGTAGCACTTCATCGTTCGGCCGATCGGGCCGCGGTGACTTGATTGTCCCCGGTTCTCGCTTTGCCATCGGTCTTCCTCTTGATGAAGTCGCGGGCCGCTGCCTCGAACATTGCCCCTCATCTCGATCTTGGCTTCACGGAGTTGTTGACGGTGTTTAACCGTTGCCGATCATCTCCCCGAGAAGATAGAGATCCCGGCCATCGATCTTGTCCATCCCGAATTGATCTTGGCGACCTCATCGGCCAAGTTCTTCAAAGAGCGTGTTGGATTCATCGTCCATGGTGGTGGGTGGATCGTAGTGGCCTCCGGATACCGCTTGTCGATTCCGCCAGATTGGGCCGAAATTGACACGTGATTGGGGAATTGGGAGGAGAGGGGGAGGACGGAACGGCGATGGCGGCGTGGCGTGGGCGGGGCTGCCGCGCCGCCCGCTGGGGCGCGACGGCGACGGGCGGGCCGGGCGGCGCTGCTGTAGGGCGCGCATGCAACGGCGGGTGGCGGCTCTGGGGCCGGGGTGGCACGCCGGGAGAGAGGGAGGCGAAGATGGGATAAAAATTTTTATTTGCTTGTTACCCTCGAAAGATTACGCACCCCTTACTTATATAGCCCCAAGCTAGTGGGACTTGCATCTCAAGTAATCTCTAAAGGTTTCCTTATAGATTGGAATACCTTTTACAAGCATGCCCTATTTATTTATTTCCTAATAAGGGTCTCCCTTATAGATGAGATATCCCCTTGCACACCAAAAACACCTAAAGATAATCCTAGATATTTTTCCTTCCTTTTCTCCGAATTAGTTACCGGAGAATCCGCGCGGAAGGGAGGGGGGACGGAGGCGGGGCGCGCGCCAAAGCCCGGGGGGCAGCCACCGGCGCTCGCGGGTCTACCGAGCCTCGCCCCTTCGGGCCCCTATTTCCCCGGATCATGACATATTCTCAAATTGATTTCGAAAAGGCCTATCACAAAGTGAATTGGGATTTTTAGAGGAAGTCATGATTAGGAAGGGATTCAATGAGAAGTGGATCCAATGGATTAACAAAAAGCAGCTTAGAGGAGGGAAAGTCCGCATTGATATAAATGGTGAAAGAGGGGAGTTCTTCGTAAGCTTCAAAGGCCTAAGACAAGGGGATCCCTTGTCACCACTACTTTTCAACCTAGTGGTGGATGCTTTTATCTACAATGCTGACAAGAGCAAGTGATGCAGAGATAATACAAGGCCTAGTACCCCACCTGGTTGATGGGGGTTTAACCCACCTTCAATATGCAAATGACACTGTAATTTTCCCGAAATATGATCCCGAAAATCTGCAAAGAGCAAAGATGATTCTATCCCGCTTTGAGACCGTGTCCGGTATGAAAATCAATTTTGAAAAGAGTGAGATCTACAATGTGGGCTTAGATGAGGCTCAACAACAGAGGGCTCTAGAGATATTTAATTGCAAATTAGCAACATTCCCAATGAAGTATCTTGGCTTACCTGTCAGTGACCATAGAATTACAAAGATGCAGTTGAGTTATGTTAGTGACAAAATAGCAAAGAGACTAGGGACATGGCAGTGTGACTATCTGACATCTGGAGGTAAATCAATGCTACTAGAATCATGTCTTTCAAGCATACTAATGTACACTATGGGGGTCTCTAGGTTGTTGGTATACCTTATAGCAAAAAATATAGTGTTTTTAAAATGAAAATAAGGGCTTAAAATGAATATTAACATAGTATAGGGGCTTGGCTAACATGATTCCACTAGTTTTTGTGCTTTATATATTTTTTCAGGATCAAATAGAAAATGCCCAAGAGTTTGCAAGCCCTACGACATAAAGACGTGTCCGTGACGTAACCCAATGTGGAACCTACACTAGAACATTCCGTAAGAGACCGTGAGAGCACCGGAAGGAAGGTGGGGCCCACCCGGGAGCCAGCGCGCGGCCGCCTCAGCCCGGCGGCGGCCACCCTGGTGGGGCCCCCCGTCACCTCCCATTCAAGGTCGGTTCACCACCGCCTATGAGGAGCAATCTAGTCCATCCATCAAGGTCGGTTTGATCCAAGGGTCAAGTGTGCATCCTCCTGGGGCTATATAACAAGACCCCCTCGACCCCCTAGGTTAAACCCTAATTCATTCAAGTCATTATACTCCATACCCAAATCCATCATCAAGACCCCAAGTCAAGATCCTAAGCCCTAGTTCCACCATAATTAGAGCAATAGCTATCTAGGTTAGCTCTAGAGGAAGTCAAGTATTGTCTTGGATTCCTGATAGTCAAGAAGTAGCGGGAAGCGAAGCTTCACGTGGCTTCTCTCTTGTATCTCATTTGTAAGTATTTGTTTAGAATACAATTGCCATGACTTTATTCTATTTAATAATTATATTCTTAGTTATATGCTTCTATGCTTATTATGATTATATATTTAGTTTAGTATGTTTGTCCTTATATTCAAGCATGGAGTCGTATAGCGCCCTTAGATGTACACTATGTGGGTGGTCGATAATGTGTAAACGTGGTGTTTATACAACGTTTGCCCTGCGACATCACCCTATATTCTCGATGTGGGTAGATCGTGGATGTGATACTCCTATTGAGTCCTTTGGAGTCCACCCCCGAATGTAGGGCTAGTTGAGCTTTGTTACTATGGTTGGTTGGTTTTGTTCCTAATCTTCCTTAGTAATATTCACCATGTGTAGATATAATGCCTCCATACGATGATGACTAGGTGTATTGCACTAATTGTAGTATGCATTGACATATAAGTAGGAGTAACTTAGGGATATTCCATCCATCTCACCTATACTATGGTATTTAGCCTTTTATGATACTAGCTAGTGGCATATGATGATCTTTGACTTGGATGATGCTATCATTATTATTATCTTATTATCTTTATTATGTGACTTACCTCGTTTGAGTTTAGTATAATGCATATGGTTTACTCTACATTACACCACTGCAAGTGAATCATCATTAAATCATCAACCTACCCATAGCCCCTCCCTTTCTCTTCGGTAGAATATAAATACGATACCTGGATAGACTCTTTGGTGAAGTGCTATAATTGGGTAATTCTATCCGTGGCGCTTGCGGATACCGTAATTATATTATCATTGCAAGAGTTTCAAGTGTCATTATAAGAATATCCGTTCACGCATTTCTTTAGCGTTGTGAGCTAGGGTGATAGACTAGTTTCAGTAGGCAATGCTAGAATGTGTGGTACGACTTTTTGTGCCTATCGTGGTGAGATCAACTCCACCATCGATAATGTTGCAGTCATAAACCATGACTAACTCCGTCTAACTTTATTAACTCTCCGATCTAACTTTTATTGGAATGTGAGATTAACTCCACATCCAAGCTAACTTATTAGATGGATACCATTTATACATTTCTCGGCGCCGTCCTAGATGTGGATCGCGTTAGAGATGTCAACAAGCATTTATGGCGCCGTTGTTTGGGAAGGAAAGGAAGAAAGGGTGCTAGCCAAACCTAAACACACATACTTGATAGATTGATATCACTTGCATCACGTAATGTATCGAGGACCCATTATCAACTACTCAAACAGGCCTACCCTTGTTTGTCTACTTGTTTTTGATTTTATGCGGGGTAAAAATATTCATTGGAGTAATCGTCCAAAGAGCAATATTGAAAATCAGAATTATTAATCAAGAGGGCAAGAATTCAAGCTCGTAACAACTTTTACACCTTTTTGATTTGGACGTTGATCAAATTAGGCAAAGCCTGTTGCCTATTTTTGAGGCCATGGCGAACAAGACACTTCATGAATTTTCAGCTCAACTACGGCCAATGTTCGCGACCGCACCGGATGTTGCAATTGGGGATCATGGTTTTGAGCTTAAGCCCGGGCTCATTAATATGGTACAAGCTAGCCAGCTTTTATGGAAAGGCACATGAGGATGCTAGTGCTCATCTCCAACACTTTTTGAGATTTGCAAAGACTATCACCATTAAAGGAGTACCAAGAGATGCAATCCTACTCCGCCTTTTCCTCGTCTCTCACCATTGGGAAGGGCGAAGCAGTGGTTCTATGCTACCAAAGATAAGAATACTACATGGTCACTCTGCTCTACTGCCTTCCTTGCAAAGTTCTTTCCTATAGGCAAGACCAATGCCTTACGGGGAAGATTGCAAATTTTCAACAAAGAACAAGATGAGTCTCATTCCCCTAAACATGGGAACGCTTTCAAGATAATATCTCGTAATGCCCACACCATGAGATGGAAAATTGGTTACTTATGCACCTTTTATCATGGGCTCACTACAAGTGCCCGTGAAACAATGGTCGCCGCAGCAGAGGCGCTTTCCTATCACTCACACTTACAAAAGCTACCGAACTTGTGGAAAAAATGGCTTCAAACCAGAGTTGGAATGAGGAGCGACAACCCCGCAAGAGGTCGAGGAATGCACTCACTGAAGGAGGTAGACATGTTGTCTCGCCAAATGGATCTAATAATGAAGAAACTTGAGGAGAAAGCTCCCGAGAAGAAAGAAGTCATGCAAATTCTAGACTCCAAAGATGACATGTGAAGAATGTGGCAACATTGGCCACTCATGGAATAATTGCCCGTAGATTGAAGAGGATATGAACTACATCAACAATAACAACAACTATCATCCTCAAGAAAAATCAAGGTTGGAACCAAGAAAGACCAAACTACCAAGGTAATTATACAGTAACTATCAAGGTAATTTTAATAATTTCAACCAACCTTCTTTAAGAGATCTTGTTTTGAATCAAGGAAAAACTATGGAAAAATTGTCTAAGAAGTTAACTACTAATGATAAAATGCTAGAAACAATAAACAATAGAATGGATAATTTTTCTTCTTCTCATGATTAAAAACCAACATAGTTTCAACAAAATGATAGAATCTCAAATTTCTCACCGGCAATTTCGTTCCACTAACCACATCAGTAAAACTCCGGCCAACCGGAAGGATTAGAATCTGCAAATCTTGTAGACATGTTTGATGCAGGTCGTTACTTTACGGAAAAAGTTGGAGAGCCACCGGGCCGGATGACTCCCTACCACCAAAGAAAGAAGATCCAGGGAGGCCACCATCACCATCCAAATTGGACCACGCGTATTTGAGAATGCACTATGTGACTTCGGCTCAAGCATCAACATTTTACCTCGGGTAATTTATGAGAAAGTTAATGGTAATCCATTATTAGAAACAACCATGTGTTTGCAGCTTGTAGATCGATCCACTTTGCTATCCACAAGGCATACCCAAGATGTTTTTCGCACAAGTTGGAAAATCATATGTGCCAAAGAGAGATTTCGCAGAAGAATTGAGACAGAGGAAGTGAAAAGGCACCAATCATATTGGGTCGACCTTTCTTGAGCACAAAGAAGAGCAATTATCTATGCCCGAGTGCAAAAGATATGTTTCAACATCAAGGGAAGAAAAGAAGTATTTAGTTTCGTGAACAAGGTACTCAACTCTCCCCGCTCATCCGCAAGCACAATACCTCCGTGAGATGCCACCGTAACCTACATTCAAGAACACCAAGAAGAACAAAAAGAAGAACAAGAAGGCTCAAATTTATAAAGGTAATGATGATCAACAAGATAGGTTCTGAGAATGACCATCTACTCAAATCTCCAATGCCGACTAAGATGGAAGATCCGCATATCCCAATAATATCATGCACTATAAACCGCTTGACCTTCAATAACACATATTGTGATATAGGATCTAGCATCAACATCATGGCCAAGGTAACATATCAATTATTATTCGATAAAATGCCCTTGTATCCTACATATGTGCAGCTGCAGATGGCAGACCAATCATGCCGATTTCCCGAAGGAATTGCGAAAGACGTGCCCGTGAAAATTAATGATCATTATGTCCAAACTGACTTTTTAGTCATGGACATGGGTAAAGAGTTGGACCCACCACTAGTGTTGGGAAGACCCTTCCTTAATACTACACGCCATCATCATCTACATAAGAACAGAGAAATTCACTTCCAATTCCCTACGAAAAAGGTACGAGTATATTTCAATAGTTATACTAACTATGAAAAAGAAGAACAGTCAGCACGCCAGACGCCCCTAGAAGAAGAAACAATTAAAGATTCAAGAAGAGGAAGAGGTAGAAGGACCTAGAGAAGAAAAGTCGTCCACCTCAACAAACGAAGATTGTAAAATTTCAGAAATCAAGGTAGAAGATAAAAGAAATAATGAACCCAAGACAAAAGATATGCAGTCACTAGAACCTCCCCTAAACAAGAAGTGGATAAAGAAAAAGACAACTCCCAAAGACATCATCGAGAAACATCGATCAAATCATCGAGCCACCAATTGTGACTACCGATACACCTTGGGAGTAATGAGCGAAAACAAGAAAGTCTTGTTCGGAGGACTTTAAATCCCCGAACCTTCGCCAAAAGGTAAATTGGTAAGTTATCCATATTTAATTCCCAGCATTGCATATTTACTTTTACCTGTTGCATAGCATATTTCCCTTTCCAAATTACATTAGAAAACAATAAAGAAATATTTAGTGCTTTGCATGTTTAAAAAGGTAAAAGCCCCATGTGAGTAAATCTGAGGTTTAATACCCTCGAGATATTTACTTGTGGTGGCATAAAAATAAAATAAAAATGCATTCATAAGTTTTTTATCTTCTTTTGCATACAAATAAGAAAACCCAAAAATATACTTTTGTCGCTAAAAGATCTCGGCTTTTATGTAAGCAACGTGGCTAAACTCTAACCCGTAATCAAATTCCACTAGCTTTGTTGTCTATTTGAGTTTAGCAGGTTTTTCGAAGGGAGAGAGACATGATGAGCCGACACCACTGTCACCATCTACCTCAACTTCCACATCATAAAACCCGACATTTCAATCTAGCTTGGGGAGAGCCCCCCAGCTACCCCGATAAGTATCTTTACTACTACTATTATTATTAGCTAGATATTTGGTTTGCTTAGTTTGCTTAGAGTGAGTCTATATAATCTTTAAAGAGTCTTTGTTATAGTATGAATAAAATGATCAAGAGAGAGTGTACACCTTTATGCTTTTGCTCAACTAAAAAACTTAAAAATAAAGGAGATGATGAATAGTTGCTCCGTCGTAATATCTTTCAAGTACCTAGCTTTCAAGCTTAATTTCTCTCGAAGCTTAAATGTAAAACTACTTTGACTTGAGGTTTATCCTAAACCTGAAATCAGAGATTGCAAATGCTTGCTCTAGAGTCTAGGTAATTGACAGATATGATATATGAAAATTTTTGAGCTGCTATTTCTCTTGCTCCTAGTGACACTAGATTTCCGAGATTTATCCTTTTAAAGATTATAAAATATACATGATAAGTTCCGTATGACGAGAGTGTTGAAACTCCTACCACGCCCATATATACATGCTCTATAGATTAGGAAAACTTTTTTATATATATAGGCTACCTTGCTTTGCATTGAGTTTGTTCAACCTTTGTCGACCCTTAGAGACTTGTCATGCCGATGTACACTCCATCCATCCACCACATATATTTCATTCCACTAGACTCCACTCATATATGCTGCTTCTACCATGGAAGTACGCATTCACTATACATTTCTATTATATATCCACCAAATATGTTCCACTCCTAGCTTGGGAGAAGAGCAACCAAAAATATTCCATTCCAAATCGACAATCTTATAAAGCTCTAATCTATCTCCAAAGAGTTTACTTGCAAAAAAGAGACTTGGGTTGTTAGTTAAAAAAAAAAAAGAGAAAAAGAGAAAGAGAATAGAGAGAGGGAGATGAAAAATGGACAAGTGTCCTACGGGCGAGTAGAGCCTACCTCCCTAAAAGAAAAAAAGAATAAAGGAGAGTTAAAAAAATGGACAAGTGTCCACCGAAAACAATGGGTACTTAGATACCCGCCTCCATAAAAAGAAAAAGAAATACAACCCAAAGTTCTCTCAAATGTTTTCAAGTTTCAAAAAGAGAGATGATTTTTCAAGAGAGCTAAAATAGAATTAGACTTTTTCTCATCATATTCATTCCATTCGATTCACACCTACCATCATATTCAATTCATTCCATCATGCACATGCATCAAGCACTGACTGTAACTTCAGATCCATTGTTTGAGCTTACAATATATGCTTAGCAAGTAAATTTAGTTTTCTCCCCACCTATGAACTCCGGATATAAGCTTTAGATATAGGGTGAGAGAGAAGGCATAGTGTCCTACCGCCTTTAGTCCAAAAATACCACATATTGTGAGAGAGAGGCAAAATAACCTTATTGCCTTAGTGAGGATCCACCAAAGTACCACATATGAGAGACTTGAAAGGGTCATACTGAAGGAACTTTGAGTTTTATTTCAAAAATTAGCAAAAACTCCTAATGATGGTTGAACAAAGAGTTCGAGACCTAGTGCTTGACTTGATTGTTCTATCTTTCAATTGCCAAAGATCACAAGAAAAAGCTACAAGCTCCATGATTAAAGGTAATATGGGTAAGTTCAAGGTTAAAGTAGTTTATCCCGAGATGAAATTTTGTTTGAAAGCATGTGTACTTTTGAGGTGTGAAAGCGTTGCAAAGAACTCCTGATCAAACATGGTCTTGCTAGGGACTAGCAAAGAGGTAAGCTTGGGGGAGCTTGTTGGTATACCTTATAGCAAAAAATATAGAGGTTTTTAAAATGAAAATAAGGGCTTAAAATGAATATTAACATAGTATAGGGGCTTGGCTAACATGATTCCACTAGTTTTGGTGATTTATATATTTTTAGGGATTAAAAGAAAAATGCCCAAGAGTTTGCAAGCCCTAGGACATAAAGACGTATCCGTGATGTAACCCAACATGGAACCTACACTAGAACATTCCGTAAGAGACCGTGAGAGCACCGGGAAGGTGGGGCCCACCTGAAAGAGCCGGCGGCGCCGCCCCGGTGGGGCCCCCGTCGCCCTCCCATTCAAGGTCGGTTCACCACCGCCTATGAGGAGCAATCTAGTCCATCCATCAAGGTCGGTTTGATCCAAGGGTCAAGTGCATCCTCCGGGGCTATATAACAAGACCCCCCACGACCCCTAGGTGAAACCCTAATTCATTCAAGTCATTATACTCCATACCCATCCATCATCAAGACCCCAAGTCAAGATCCTAAGCCCTAGCTCCACCATAATTAGAGCAATAGCTATCTAGGTTAGCTCTAGAGGAAGTCAAGTATTGTCTTGGATTCCTGGATAGTCAAGAAGTAGCTGGGGAAGCGAAGCTTCACGTGGCTTCTCTTTGTATCTCATTTGTAAGTATTTGTTTAGAATACAATTGCCATGACTTTATTCTATTTAATAATTATATTCTTAGTTATATGCTTTTATGCTTATTATGATTATATATTTAGTTTAGTATGTTTGTCCTTATATTCAAGCATGGAGTCGTATAGCGCCCCCTTAGATGTACACTATGTGGGTGGTCGACAATGTGTAAACGTGGTGTTTATACAACGCTTGCCCGCGACATCACCCTATATTCGATGTGTGGTAGATCGTGGATGTGATACTCCCATTGAGTCCTTTGGAGTCCACCCCGAATGTAGGGCTAGTTGAGCTTTGTTACTATGGTTGGTTGGTTTTGTTCCTAATCTTCCTTAGTAATATTCACCATGTGTAGATATAATGCCTCCATACGATGATGACTAGGTGTATTGCACTAATTGTAGTATGCATTGACATATAAGTAGGAGTAACTTAGGGATATTCCATCCATCTCACCTATACTATGGTATTTAGCCTTTTATGATACTAGCTAGTGGCATATGATGATCTTTGACTTGGATGATGCTATCATTATTATTATCTTATTATCTTTATTATGTGACTTACCTCGTTTGAGTTTAGTATGATGCATATGGTTTACTCTACATTACACCACCGCAAGTGAATCATCATTAAATCATCAACCTACCCATAGCCCCTCCCTTTCTCTCTTGGTAGAATATAAATACGATACCGGATAGACTCCTTGGTGAAGTGCTACAATTGGGTAATTCTATCCGTGCGCTTTGCGCATACCGAATTATATTATCATTGCAAGAGTTTCAAGTGTCATTATAAGAATATTCGCTCACGCATTTCTTTAGCGTTGTGAGCTAGGGTGACGTGACTAGTTTCGTAGGCAATGCTAGAATGTGTGGTACAACTTTTTGTGCCTATCGTGGTGAGATCAACTCCACCATCGATAATGTTGCGAGTCATAAACCATAACTAACTCCGTCTAACTTTATTAACTCTCCGATCTAACTTTTATTGGAATGTGAGATTAACTCCACATCCAAGCTAACTTATTAGATAGATACCATTTATACTTTTCTGGCGCCGTCCCTAGATGTGGATCGCGTTAGAGATGTCAACGTAAGTCCGTAATCCCGTTGAAAGTAAAAATTTCATTTGGATGGCTATCCATGATAGAATCCAATCAATCAGGGTGCAACTTAAAAAGAAAAAACCGGCAGTGGTCCGTAAAAAAACGCTTCATATGTGATATTCTGAAACATCGATCATATTCTATTCCAATGCCCCATTGCCACATATCTCGTGGACCTTCCTCGAGTGCCACTTGGATGGCGAGTTCTCCCCACTAGCACCGCTGAATTCTCGCAACAATTCCTTGAAGACTGTCCATAGAGTTAAGCAAGAGGTTACAATGCTCATTTGTGCAGGTGCGTTGTGGACACTCTGGAAGACGTGCAATGACATGGCGATCAATAAGAAAGTCATGGCCTCACCCAAGGGGGTCGTCCACAAGACACTGGTACTGATCAAGGCATGGAGACCTCTATCAAGAAGAAGATGGAACCAATGGCGGATGAGATGATGCAAGCGTTGTTGATGAATGCGCACGGATAGGCGGCCATACAAAATTGAATAGTGCGGTGTTATATGCAAGTTCTTTTGTGCATTTACTTTTGGGGATGGTGAACTGATGAGCTCTGTGAGCTTAGTTGTGTGAAGCGTGCCTTCGAGCCGCTTGGATTGTTATCTGTTACTTTTGAGTTGGTCTACGCAAGAGTTATGTTTAGAGGTTGCTTAGAAGTATAGGGCAGCACCGTAGGGTGCGTAAACATGTGATCTGTTTAATCCGGTTTAGGTCAAATGTATTCGTTAAGCTTTCAATAAAGCCGGGGAATGCCTTTGATCTAAAAAACTATATAAGATGTAAAAAAACTTAAAAGGAAAAAATAAAGTATAAAGATGTAGATCTCAGTACTATGATTTTTTTTTTTTTTTTGTTAATGTCATTCTTGAGTTCTTATAAAAAAAATTCAATATCTGAACTTATAACGAATTAGGTCTCCAAAGGATCTCAAATGACTATATTGAGAACTATACATCTTTTGGTGAGCTCTATAATTTTGACATAAATTGTGTTTTTTCTAACCTTATATGAAAATTATGGAATTATTTGTGCGGCAACTATTTTGTGATGTGGTATACTTCAGCAACCATGTCTAGAAATGAACTTTTCTGATGTTGTCGCTTAAGAGAACCAATGTGAAAAATAGCTATTTTTTGAGGTGCCTATCATTTAAGAAAGTTATTTCTAAAAACTGTACTAATTTATAAGAAGAATTCCTATAAAATAAGTGTTTTCAAAAAACAATTTTTTGCTCTTAAACAGATTCTCTGAAACTAATTTCTAGAGCTGGACCGTGGCTTTTAGTCCCATGATATATTTCTAGACGTGGACGTGGCTTTGAAATAATAATGGTAACATCTCTAAAGTTAAAGTCTTGAGTGGTAGTCTAGTGGTTAAGAGAAAGGATTCGAAAGGACAAGTTAAGAGAACTATATAAGATTTATAGTACATATACGCTGATAATGCCGATATATATAATAGGAAAGGATTATAGTACTTTGTTGGTGGAAGAGCGCCAGCCAGCATTAAACTTCTTTCAGTCGCCAAAGCACTTTGTAAAAAAAGCTTAGACAAAAAAAGGCGTGCACGAAGTCTATATAGCTAGCCCGGTGGTTGGGGAGTTCTTCTGAAGTGATGTTCGCGACTGCACTTGATGGAGTCAGTGACGACTAACGCGTTAGCTAGCGTGTACTGGCATTCTCCTTCACAATGTATATATAGTGTTACTGATCACAATGTATATATAGTGTTACTGATCAACATGATCCGAATATAATGTTCATGAGTCATCACACTTCGTAATTGTGTATATCATTTAAATTGGATAGCGCAATGGCAAAGGCCATTGGTTAGGGGGCTCTCACCCAGGGTTCAAATCCTGGGTGCGACACACTATCCCTGGATTTATTTCAGGATTTTCGGCGCCGCGCATTCAGTGGTAGGCGACGTCCCTCGGCCGACAGCGCGCTGTGGTGACTTCGTGAACTTCAAGATTGCCGGCTCAGTCCTTCAAGGTGCTCATAGGGGTAGGGTTTGCGTGACGTGTATTCATAGGGGTGAGTGTGCGTGCGTGTTGAACGCCTACGTTGTACTGTGTAATTAAAAAAAAATGGATCACAATCGGCAAATGACAAAAGGAGTAGAATAATAAGACTGAAAATGATCACTAACCAAAAAAAAAATCGCGTGCCCTCTATATATTACATGCATGCCAAATAATGAAAGATTTATATCATTTATATATATTCGGAGCATATATACAGTATATATAATAATAAAAACACGCAACACTGTTGTTGTATATGTCATGATGCGATATCAACAATCAACGTACCAAGATGTTTGGTGGAGCAGGTGGTGTCTTGCCACAAAAGGTGTTAGAATCTGCCACTGCCAGGCATGCATGCATCGACGGATCGGATGGACTATAGCTTGTGTGTGTCCTTTGGAATTCCCGTTGGTTGCAACGTTTCTATCTTGGCATTTCATCTCGCGTTAAGGAAGGAACGACAGCTGGTTTCGATATGTGGATGCGTTGAAGAGCTGAAAGATATGATAAGATGTGTACTGGCTAGCTGATTTGACGCTAGCATAGGCATTCCTCTCTAATATATGCATGCATGTGCCGATCAAGGGATTGGAAAACCTTCTAATAAGTTATGTACCTAACCAGGCGGTAGGTAGGTTGTTCTCAGTGGAGTTGGTGGAGAAAGTTCGACTCCGTCTGTGTGAACATTTCGTTCACTAATCTCATTATTATTATGATTGTATATGTTGCTTCTATTATCTTGTCTGTTTGCCGTTGCAGCCCAAGAATTTCACGAGGAACACACAGTCTAAACTTTTACATGGATCGCTAATCTACTACACCTATGTAGAGAACCCCCACTGAGGAGTTCTCCGGACATGCAAGCATGTCACCTCTCATCTGGGTCTATAAACTTTTGTTTTGCTCATCTAGGTCCCATAAACTTTTTTCCCACCGCTAATCGTGGTCTAAAAACGTTCAAACTACTCTCCAGGTGGTTTTGGACGGCGGGTTTGCTAAAGTAATAACGGTTTTGTCTTTTTATTTTTATTTATTTTTGCGGATATTTTGAAAAAAAAAACATAATAAATCGTAGAAAAATTATATAATAGAAAATCTAATTTTGTTGGACTCCACGTAAATATATGAATATATAATATAGTATGCTTCAAGTACAAAGTTTTGGAACGGTTTTGGAACGCTCTAGCTAGAACTCAGTAGCACATACAGTGTGTAGTTTTGACGAAGATGAGCCACACACGCATGTCGTTTACACATCGAGCAGTGGCTCTAGAGACCGCCATGGTCGGACTTAGACCATCGGTTCTTATCGTCCTTCTTTCATGCATGCTCGCCACCGCCCTCTCTCCTTGGCCATCGCCTCTGCCAAAGATCATCTCGCCTCCTCCTTCGCCGCCACCACGGCGACATTCCCGCCTCCTACTTCTCCTCCTCCACCGACAACCGCATCCAACGACCGGATACCGTGGGCGAACGTGAACAACCGGCGCAGCGCGAGTTTGTCGCGGCGCATCTACGACCTCATCATGGGGAACACAAGATGTAGCTCGAGAATGCCGCCGGCGGTGAGACCCAGCCGTGTCTAACGACGCGTGTACAACTACGGCTTTTCATCACGCGGTGTCCGGTGGCAAGAATACGTGGTACGAGGCCTTCGTCTAGGGCATCCTCCGGACGACGTCGTGGCAGCTCTTGTCCTTCGTGCCCAAGTACTCCTTCCGTTCTAGAAAACATGCAATTCACACATCCCGAGGAGTCAATCATCATGAACTTTGAGCAAAATTATATAAAAAGTACTAACATTTTTTGAGAAAAATAAATGTATATTTTCATAATAAATTTGTTTCGAGACATAAATGCTAATACCTTTTGCTATAAACTTGGTCAAAAAGTGAAATAATTTGATTTGCACGCTTCCTATAGTTGCAAGTTTTTTTTTTTTGGAAGGGAGGGAGTACTCACGACCCATCATGGGGATTGCAAACAAGGCGACATACTCCCTCTGCCCCTTTGAAACTATCGTTTGAGAAATGTGCCCCCACTCATAAACACGCTTCTCGGACCACACTCGTGGGGACGGAGGGGAGTATGCATGCATGCAACTGGCAACCTGAGCTCGCATTTTTTTGCATGCATGCATATATCATCAGGACAATATATAGATTAATCATCATCTAGAAAGAATAGATATTTGGGATCCCTAGATATTTCCATCAGTTTTCTGCAGTATTTTTCTCGCTGTGTTGTTCAGTTCTTAGCAAGAGTGTTTTTTAGTGGTGTTTTTATATTACGCAGTGAACATTATATATGTTGCACATCTGTCATCTTTAGTATAGTGAAATAGCATATTTTCCATTTTGTTGTGTCATCTGGCTCAAATTTATTTAATGTCTTGAAATAGCAATGTAATGAAGTCCTGAAAATGTTTCTACTTTTTCTTGTTATTATAAATAACATCTTTTGTCAACGTTTTGCTTTTCTTCATGTTGGCGAAGCTTAAGTTAGTGGCAAGCAATGTAATGAAGTCCTCAAAATTTCCTCAAAAAATGAAGTCCTCAAAATGCTTCTACTTTTTTTTTGTTATTATAAGAAAAATAAAGCACACAATGGAGGTGTGAACAATTTTTTTTTTACTACTTTCGCCTCTAAAAAAGATAGGAAATCTTGCATTCTCATGAATTAAATAATCATAATTTCAACTAAAGTTTATTATATGAAGTAGTATCAACATCTTCAAATAGGTTTATTATAAAAATATATATTCTCGATTAATTTAGTGATTTTTACTATGCATCATAAACGTCACAAACCGGTTAGATTGGACCGGCTGTGACACATCATCGACGAGCTCCGAGGCGATGATGGCGAGATGGCGGCGGGGGGGATGGGAGCGCCGGCCGGGCGGGCAACGGGGACGGGCGGTGGTAGGGGAAGGCGGCGTGGGCGCCGACGCCGCAGCGGCGCGCGGGGAGAGGGGCGACGGTGGCGATTGAGGCTGGAGAGAGAGAGGCATAAACTATTTCTTTATTGCTTGTCTCCCCAAAAGATTACATACCTTTGTTTATATAGCCCGACTAGTGGGACTTGTAATCTAAGCAATCTCTATAAGGTTTTTCTTATACGATCGAATACCTTTTTACGAGCAATATTTATTTATTTCCTAATAAGGGTCTTCCTTATATGATTGGAATATCCTCTTTTACACATCAAAAGTCCTAAGATAATCCTAACTTGATGATAAAGTATAGATGGAGCCGCGGCCGGTTTGGGCCCTCCCAGCCCGTCCCATGGCTGGCCCAATTCGGCACATGACAATAAATAGTTTTTTATGCACTTATTAAAATGTTGTTTGATGAAAAGTGTAATTTCCATTCTATTTTGATACGGAGGAAATATGTTTTATTGGTGTGCTTGTAGCTTTTTGTCGTGTTGTTTGGTGATAACTGATCAGTGTGTGGAGGTAGGTAACGTGGAGGTGAGGCAACACGGACACACTTTATTGGGAGAGATTAACCATGATTTTAGGTTGTACGTGATGTGACAAAATAAAGGTAGCCACATACCACTGGCCCCTCACTCGTTTGGGCCGCGTGTCCTGAACTAGTCCATCACACAGTATCCAAGACACCTTCAACAACTAAATCATTTTTAAAAACTAAAACAAAAAAATCTACATTTTAGTATATAAAAACATGTGAACATAGACAAACAAAAACTAATAAAGTGTATGAGATTGGATATAGCATATTCAAGTGCCACTGTTCCACAGTGGTTGACGTTTTAAGAGCTACGAAAATACTCGCATTATTGGATAAATATTTTAAGAGCTACTCCCTTTGTCCCACAATGATTGGCGTTTTAGCAGAGCATTCAAGCGTCTATGTCCACGACGGAGGCCATGTAACCGGACAATGTGACGTTCAGATTTAGAAAACGTTGGATGCACCTCATTCAAGTGTATAACGTCGAAAGATCTAGGATACACTACTACAGAATTATCCATTACTTTGTCGGGCTCCAACCCCCTTCACGCCGGCGAACCGAACCGGCGAGAACCATAGCGATAGTGATGTGAGGTTCGAAACACTACCGGTCAAAACACCGGCGGTGATTTGAGACTGCCGGGTGTCAATACGACCCGGCAATTACTTCAAATAACACTACCGGTGTGCAACGGAGCTGGTAGTGTTGAGGAACAAAACACTTTCGGTTGTGTATCGAAACCGCGCAGTACCATAGTAACGAACACCGCCGGCTCTGTGTCAACCGACGAGAGATGTTTACGATCACACTTTGCGGTTGTACATTTCAACCGAAAGTGTTTGTTATGCCAACACCGCCCGGGTTGTTTGAAACCTACAGTGTTGTAGACAAAGTGGCACTACCGTTTTTTTTGGGCGTCCGCGTGATTGCTATGCCAACAAAGTGCGGTTTGTAATAGCCGGCAGCGTTACAAAAATAAGAATGACCAGTAATTACAGCAAACGAATAATGTCGGGTTTATCAACAAACCATTATCATAATCACATGTCCACATCACGGGGTCTTGGTCGGCCAGCCAAGTAGTGTAACAGTTACAATAGCTCACAAGTTTAGAGGGTCTTGGTCGCCAGCCTAAGACATCGAGTAGCTCACATGTTCGGATCTCTCACAACATCAACAACAAACTACAGTAGTCTCTTGATAAGTTACGGTGTATTTTGGTGCTTAAACAACCTAGCCTTTGCAATGGAAAATCGTCCCCGATTTTGACAATTACCTCATCTATGATGAATTTGGCCAGCCCTCTTGCAAAGGCTTTGCAATCTCCGACGGTAGGATATTGTTGGACTTGATTTTCTTGCGCCGTCATTCAAAAAATATATATGAATCAAGAGATCAGTTTATTGAATTATTCAAAAAACCAAATAAATTGGGGAGTATACACACGCTTTAGTCTTGTTGTTTCGTTTGCCCGCGGAGGAATTTAAACATCGCCCACATCGCATAGAAAACCGCACCGATCATTCCCTTGTGGCTGCTCTAACCGAGGCACAATATTTTCCCCCCATTCTTGCAACCTTAAATGGGACAAATGAAGCCCGAAGTTTTGCTTCACGGATGTAAGGTCCTAGATGGCTAGAGGAGGGGTGAATAGCCTATAAAAATTTTCTACAAGCTCAACTAAACAAACCGATTAGTATAAAACACAGCGTAAAGCGGTTTGCACTAGCTCTAATGGTCAAGCAAGCCTTCTAGTGACAAGACTAAATATTTCTATAATCTCTAGTCCACACAAGGTCTATGTCACTACTCTAGCTAATGAGCAATCCTAATATGGTCCTTATGCTAGCAAGAACACCCTACACAAGCAAGTGCTAGCTCTCTACTCAAGGTAAACTAAGAAAGTAATGCAAGAGTGAGAAGCTTGTTATACCGATGTGTAGAGGATGTCAACCAATCATCGGGAAGAAGAAAAACTATCAATCACACGAAGGTGATGATCCACGAGCCGAGACAATGAACAAGTGATTTGTTCACCCGGAGTTCACTTGTACACCGACAAGCTAGTCTCCGGTTGTGCCGACCAACACAAGGATGGTGTTTGACCTAGGCGGTGCCCTTGCTAGCCTCAACACACCACTCAACAAGTGTGGTACCCAAAGCACGAGCAATGTATTCCTTGCACTTTGTCTTCCCGATAAGGAGTGCGTAATCCTCTCACAAACCAACCGGAGGTGGCCAAGAAACAATCATTTCTTCTTGCCAACGCCTCCACCACTTCACCAAGCCGGCTAGGAGCGGTGCCTCCAAGAGAAACGGGAAATCCACCGTCTCACAACGATCCCCAAGTGCCTCTAGATGCAAGAACTCGATGCAATGCACTAGGATCAACTCTTCTCTCAAGAATGAAGCTCAAATCAAGAATGAGAGAGGAGGGAGGCTTGCTTGCTTGCTCAAAGATGTTAGGAGTGATTCAAAATGACCAAGAGGGGGAGCAAGTGACGGCCAAGGTGGTATATATAGGCCACACCACGAAATGTGGTGGAAAGGGTGGAAAACACACTTTTCGCGCGGCCCCGACCGGACGCGCGACGGACTCACCGGTGAGTCCGGCCGGTGGGTCCGTCACAACCGACAAGCCGAACCGACCCGCCCGACCCCGCGCTCCGTGGCGTCCGGGTCCGGCGCATCCGATCGATCGCGTCCGGTCAGCACCGGATGCTTCCGATCGGTCGCGTCTGGTCACCCGTCGGCGCCCGACCCCCCAAACATGCTCTCGCGCGGCCGCACCCCCGGACCGTCCGGTCACTTCCGACCGACTTTCGGTCGGTGCGTCCGATCACGCCCGAAAGTGCGAAATGTCGCCGTTTCATCGCCGTTCCTTCGCCTTTGCTCCAAACCGACCTCCGTCACTTGTTTCTTGTTGCCGACACGTCGAAGAACACCTCGACCTTATGTGTTAGCATTTTCGAAACCATTTCCACCAAGGACGGAGTTAGCACTTTAGGTTAGAATGCATGCATATGAGACTTGAACCTAAAAGCACGTGAGGATCGATATGTACGAAAGTTTTCCCTCTTTATAGTGCGGCTTATCGATCCTATAACCACCCACACCCTCTATGGTGTCTTGGGTGTGAAATCAAAAGCCCTATGGTTATACCTTTGCCTTGGGACCTTTGATCTTCAGACTCCACCGAGTTGCATGCTTGATCAACTTTTGGATCACCTCGATCCCTCATCCATGATCACAATGCACCAACTCCGGCACGACCAATCTCCAATCATGTCAAACACTTAGCATTGAGAGATTAGTCCTTAGGTGTCACTAATTAGCCAAAACCAAACAAGAGATCTTCAATCTCTCCCTTTTTGGTAATTGGTGACAACCCGCATAAAGGTTTTATGATTAATGTTTTGAACGCACAACGGTTGTCCAAGCATTTTGCTTACAATCATAGGATTGGACAATCATCATAGTTCGGTTTTGGTAGCATAAGCTCCCCTACATGTATGCCACGAGTTTGGAACGAAGCATTGCATACATGTATGAATATTGAAATTTAGGGTGAGCTATGTTACCAAAATGATGCTTAAGGTGAAAGAAATGGACCTTTGAAGCGTGATACCAATCGGAGTTGCGCCATTTTCACCTACGTTACACGGATACGCATACGAGTATCGGATCTCGTTGGCATTTCTTAACGCAATCAAAGGAAATAGGTATTAAAACCCATCCCAATAAAAGCGTCGAAAATGCACCGATGGCATTCCCAAGTAAACCACCATGTCGGATCCGAAATGAGTTTGTCAACGGGATAGATCTTGCCATCGTAGATATTCATCCGCAAGCGCACGGATCTATCATTGTAGCATTTCACCCGAAATATTCGGGGTATCGTTATTTATATTCGCCCAAAGGAAGGCATGTGATTGATAAATTAGCATGGCATCCGAATAGAGGAACATGTGTTTGCTTAGACCAAATTACTCATAACAGGGGGTAAGTGATACAGTTCATAGATAGTGTGACACACACTTGGAAATCCACCAACAAAAAAAAGGATAAAGAAAATAGATAAAAATAAATGAATAAATGAATAACCTAATGGAGTAAATCTAATGTATCTAGTCATGGCCATACAAATGAATAGTTAGCATCATATGCAAACCGATCTAAGCGTTGTTAGGTCTAGGATAACGGGGAGACTTCACGGTTACCATACGGCCCGATAGGAAGCATTTACGAACTCCCTACAAAGACAGCGAACGTGGGGGATTTCAAAGGACGGACAAGGCTTGTCACGACCAAGCCGCCTACCCTCTCAACCGTGGCGTGCACTCATATTTGCAGGTGTCGTAATACCCGGGCACCATGCCCGCATACTAGAGCACTACTCTTGTCCCCCAGGGTCCCCACTCGTCGAATGGACGGACTAGAACAAGAGCAAACCCGAAGGAACAACAAACCATTATCCCACCTCTAATCAAGTTAGGCATATGACGCTCGTTAAAGAACTGTGATGAACATGTCAAGATCATGATATGTAAACTATATACTAGTTCATATACCACTACAAGAACATGAACAAAACTATACTCTAGTTCATAAGTTAGGCCAAGAATGTAGAAATAGGACTTGCAAATAGAAGAATGCTCCATAGAGAAGATGTATTACCAAAGCTCTTTCTTCTAGGAGACAAGCCCTCCTTGTAGCTTTTCTACTCCAAGTGTCTACTAAAGAATAAAGAAGAAGAAAGAAGAAGAAGAAGAGAGAGAGATAGAGGTGGTAGAGAGAGAGATGTATTCTTTGGTTTCTTTGGACTCCAAATGGTGTGTGTTGAGAGAGGGAGAGAGGGGGCCTATTTATACACTTGGAGGAGGGGCCTAAGTGCTAAATTACAACCAAACCGACACAGTAAACCTTCCTTGTACGCGCGCAAACCGACAATCCTGTGGCGGTAAACCAAGTTTGGAAGGTGCACGAACCACCTCCCCTCACGGGCCTGAACCGCCTCGGGGGGTGTGCGGCCGCACCTTGGGGGTCTTGGCGCACCCCAGGCGCCGTTCGCCCGGGTCTTGGCGGGGTGTCGTCTTTTGCCCCCGAAAAGTTGTAGGGGGCTGCGCCGGCCCAGATTTGATGTTTTTGGGTCGATTTGCTCTTTGGGCTTGGATTTTTTGAAATAATGCGCTTTCCTGGCGTACTTTTGGTCGATTTTCCACTTGCTTTTATTTTAAATCTGCAAAATAAAATACAATACACTACAAGTGGAATTTATTAGTGATAAATACATATGAACATAAAAGGTTTAATTTTACTCCCTTTATGGTAGTAAGTTGACGGGCAAAATATAACGTTATTTACCACACAGATATACGATACGTATCCGATCTGTGAGATACGCTATTCTTCAAAAAAAAATTGACACGGGGATACGGCTACAATTTTAAATACTAATAATAATAACATGATTTAATATGACATAACATAGTTAAGAACTGAAAAGGTCAATTACAAATCACCTAGGGACACAAAGATAGCACAAAACGGCATAGCGCTAATCACTTGAGATTAGCATCGGGTGACATGAAGTACTACAAAGCGAGAATGGTTGGTGGCATACAATGCAAATCGAGGTGTGATATGTTACAACCAAAGCATCACATTTGATACCACCGTTTGTCGCCGGTGATTGCGGCTGACCGCCGCCGGCCGGTGCTTGCAACCTCGCCGTAGCCGCCCGGTGCTTGCGGCACGGACGCCACCAGCAAACTACCCGCCCACCGATCGCCGCCCGTCCGCCCGGTGGCAGCTCTCGATCGAAGTAGGTCACGTGTGACAGAGTGGGTGAGATGTGGCGGCGTTCGATCCTATGATGCGGCGTCGTCGCGGAGGCCCATGTAGCCGAGTAGGTCATGCGTGGGGAGTGGTATTTGGGCCTTCATGGGGCGTATCCAAGTTGGCCCATACGTATCGATACAAGTATCCTACTACCTAGCACGTATCCAAATTTGTTAATGCGGCCTCGATCATTATCCACGGCGTATCCGGGCCGTATCCGTATCCGATTATGTGTCGGATACGCGATACGTGACCCTCCCTGCCGTATCCATGCATCGTAGATTTTCACCATACAAGCATCAAGGTAACTAGATTTTTATCAAAACTCAAAATACCACGTGAGATCACATTATAAGCATGGTACTTGAATTAAGAGCGGAATTTAGAAAATCTAGCTAGCTCCTATGCATGCTAGTTATCAACCACTTGTAAAGCATCTTACTCAACTAGCATACACCACACAAGCATGTATATAGAAATTAAATACATGTGCAATGAGCAAGTCATATGTTAGTGCAAAAACAAATGCAACAAATTGTCTATGAGCTTACTCCCCTACTTGTGTGAACCACTTGTAAACTCATGAACCACATGAGAGGTTTTCAAAAACATGTGAAATTTTTAATTTTCCAAAACCTTTCATGCACTAATCTCTCCCCCCTTTGTCGACAATTTCCACAAAAGGTATGACCATGTTGTGTTATGGAAGAGAGAATAGTGCTCAAATTTGGTCAAATTTGGATTACTTGTCAAACATATATTTCGGTTTGAACTAAAGACAAGCTTCTTCACACCTCAAGACAAGGGTTATCTTGCCTATGTTGAAGCATATGTGTGAAAAGATAGCCAAATTCAACACTTGAGATTGCAAGCCCATAAACATGTCATATGTCATCACTAGATCAAACAAGCATAAATAGCAATAGTGATGACATACATACATTGAAATCCTTTTATTTTCCATGAATGCTTCCTAAGGCACAAGTTATATGTCTATATGTTCTAACAAGTCCTTAGATACCATGAATGCCATGCCAAACAATTTTACCTTGGCTTTGCTTGATGAAGGGGCATGTCACGATAGTGGTGTGCATTCAACTCATATTTGAGAAGTCAAGGATGTTCAACTCATTTCTTAGCTTGCAAAACGTCTTCTCATCTCGTGGCTTGGAAAAGATATCGGCCAATTGATCTTCGGTGCCAATAGGTTGGATAGCAATGTCACCCTTTTGTTGATGATCTCTAATAAAGTGATGCCTTATGTCAATGTGCTTGGTTCTT
The DNA here is from genome assembly GCA_015847255.1 of Hyparrhenia diplandra. Lineage (NCBI taxonomy): Eukaryota > Viridiplantae > Streptophyta > Magnoliopsida > Poales > Poaceae > Hyparrhenia > Hyparrhenia diplandra. The sequence continues at coordinate 395,615 of JADLZK010009107.1, read as the reverse complement.
GTATGTTGGACCGGGTTTTGAGTCATCTTGCAAGCACTTTCATTGTCACAATGCAAAGGCACATGATGGAAATCAAATCCATAGTCCTTCAAAGTTGATCTCATCCATAGCAATTGTGCACAACAACTACTAAGCACTAATGTATTCGCCTCCTCGGCGGTTGAAAGTGTCACACCGGTTTTGCTTCTTTGAGGACCAAGATACTAGAGATCTTCCAAAGGAATTGACAAGTGCCACTTGTGCTTCTTCTATCAATCTTGCAACCCCCATAGTCGGTCCCCATATCCAATAAGCTCAAAGTTTGACCCCTTGGGATACCATAGCCCTACATTTTGAGTGTGCTTCAAGTACCTCAATATCCTTTTTGATGCGGTGAGGTGACTCTCTCTAGGTGAGGATTGAAATCTTGCACACTTGCCCACACTAAACATCACATCGGGCCTAGAAGCGGTCACATAGAGTAAGCTTCCAATCAATGACCTATAGTACCTTTGATCAACCATATTGCCACTTTCATCATTGTCTAATGATCCATTGGTACCCATTGGTGTATTGATGCCCTTGGCATCTTGCAATCCAAACCTCTTGACCATGTCTCTAATGTATTTCCCTTGACTAATAAAAGTGCAATTCTTCATTTGCTTGATTTGAAGGCCAAGGAAATATGTGAGCTCTCCAAGCATAGACATCTCAAATTCTTTTGCCATCATCTTGGCAAACTCTTCACAATACTCTTAATTTGTTGATCCAAAGATGATATCATCAACATATATTTGCATGACAAACAAATCCTTTCCAATCTTCTTGGTGAATAGAGTAGTGTCAACTTTGCCCATCTTGAAGCCTTTCTTGAGTAAGAAGTCTCTCAACCTCTCATACCATGCTCTAGGTGCTTGCTTCAACCCATATAATGCCTTGTTCAACTTGTACACATGGTTGGGATGATGATAATCTTCAAAACCGGGAGGTTATTCAACATACACTAGCTCATTGAGAAAAGCACTTTTAACATCCATTTGATATAGCTTGATGTTGTGGGCACATGCATAGGCTAATAGAATTCTAATTGCCTCTAGTCTTGCAACCGGAGCATATGTTTCACCAATGTCAAGACCCTCTACTTGAGTGTAACCTTGTGCAACTAGTCTTGCTTTATTTCTCACAACAATGCCATCTTCATCTTGCTTGTTCTTGAACACCCATTTGGTTCCAATGACATTGTAGTCCTTTGGTCTCTCTACCAATTCCCAAACCTTGTTTCTATCAAAGTTGTTGAGCTCTTCTTGCATGGCAATAACCCATTCTTCATCCTTCAAGGCATCACCAATCTTTTCGGGCTCTTTTTGTGACACAAATGCAAAGTGTTCACAAAATGCCGCAAGTCTTCCTCTTGTTTGTACTCCACTTGCAATGTCACCAACAATTTGATCAATTGGGTGATCTCTAGCAACACTAGAGTTTTGGAGTATTGGAACTTGATTGCTTGAGCTTGGTTGATCACTTGTTATAGCTTGAGATGATGTACTAGCTTGTTGTTGATCTTGAACTTGAGCACCACTAACTTGAGTGATTTGCACTTCATCTTTGTCATCATCAACCTGAGTTGGCCTTATATCACCAATGTCCATGTCTCTCATAGCATTTACCAATTGAGTTCCACTAACATCATTGAGGTTCCCATCTTCATCTTGAGACCCATTGGTTTCATCAAACTCAACATCATGGACTTCTTCTAGCACTCCACTTGAGTTGTTCCACACTCTATATGCTTTGCTTGTGGTGGAGTAACCAAGTAGGAAGCCTTCATCACACCTCTTGTCAAATTTACCAAGTCTTGCACCCTTCTTCAATATGTAGCATTTGCATCCAAATACTCTAAAGTAGGCAATGGTTGGCTTTCTTCCATTCAATAGCTCATAAGGTGTCTTAATGGGATGGCAATACAATTTATTGATATAGTAGCATGCGGTGTTGATTGCTTCGGCCCAAAATAATTGACTCACATTGTATTCACTAAGCATTGATCTTGCCATCTCAATGAGAGTCCTATTCTTCCTCTCAACTAGGCCATTTGATTGTGGTGTGTACTTGGCTGAAAGTTGATGCATGATTTCATAGTCATCACATAGCTCATCAACTCTTGTGTTCTTGAACTCACTACCATTGTCACTTCTCACTTTCTTCACTATGATATCAAACTCATTGTGCACCCTCTTGAGAAATGTCTTGAACAATGAATACACATCACTCTTGTCATTGAGAAAGAACACCCAAGTGAATCTTGTATAGTCATCCACAATCACAAATCCATACTTGTTGCCACCAATGCTTGTGTATGCGGTTGGGCCAAACAAGTCAATATGGATCAAGTCAAATGCCTTGCAAGTACTCATGAAGCTCTTCTTTGGATGGGTGTTGGCAACTTGCTTGCAGGCTTGACATGCACTACATAGCTTGTCCTTGTCAAAGTGAACATCCTTCAAACCTCTTACTAGATCATGTGTTACTAACTTGTTGAGTTGCTTCACGCCAACATGACCAAGTCTTCTATGCCATAGCCAACCCATGCTAGATTGTGATATCAAGCATGTACTAATTTGAGTCTCACTAGCACCAAAATCCACAAGGTAGAGGTTGTCAAATCTTATTCCCTTGAAGATCAAGCTTGAGTCTTTTTGTATTCACTATCTCAACACTATCTTCACCAAAGATGCACTTATAACCAAGATCATAAATTTGTGCCACCGAAAGCAAATTGTACTTCAATATGTCAACTAGTGCCACATTTGATAGTGTCAAGTCATTGGTTATTGCAACCTTGCCAATGCCTTGAATCTTTCCACTCTTGCTATCACCAAATGTAATTGGCTTGCCATTCTCTTGAGTTGAATCAATGATGTTGAACTTTCTTGCATCATCGGTCATATGTTGAGTGCACCCACTATCAAGAATCAATGATTGCCCCCAATCTTGTAATTCACCTACAAGGAAATCAATAAGATTTAGGTACCCATTTGCTTTTGGGTCCTTGGAGGTTAGCAACCAAAGCCTTTGGTACCCAAATTGTCTTCTTCTTTGGGCCAACAATGGGTGTACCAACAAACTTTGCCTTGACACCCTTCTCACCCTTGGTAAGCAAATAATAAGAATCAAAGGATATGGAATGCACTTTGCTTGATTTCTTGTTCATATTCATTTTAGCATATTTTAGCTCTTGATGCCCCACTTGCTTGCATCTATTGCAATAGAGCCCATTGCTCTTCACAAAGCTAGGCTTTGGAGTAGCAAAGGCCTTTTTGCCTTTCTTGGGGGCATAGCCTAAGCCTTCCTTGTTAAGGGAAAATCTTTGGCTACCCAAGCACTTTAGCAAGCGGGCATCCCCCACCATATGCCTTTCTCAAGGAATGGGTGAGCTCATCCACCTCTCTTTTGAGAGTCTCATTCTCAACTTTTAGTGATGAATCCAAAATTACTCCATCACTATGAGTAGAGCTTGAGTGGGTTGATGTGGATGTGGAAGGAATGGATGGTTCTTCAACATCAACCACAAAGGGTTCATCTATGATGTCACATGTTAAACCAACATCCTTCTTGATGATTGAGCAAGCTCTATCATTCTTCTCTAAGAGCAAGGCATAAGCTTTCTTAAGCCTTGTATGAACTAGCTCTAATTCTCCATGGTCTTTCTTTAGACCCTCATGGGTGGCCTCTAGCTCACTAAAGTTTTGCTCAAGAGTTTTTATACTCTTTTGCAAAGCTTTGCATTCCTTGTCCTTAGTCTTAAGCATGATATGAGTTTGCTTAAGCATCTCTAAGAGGTCATCTCTAGTGGGTTCATCATCATCATCATCATCATCATCTTCACTATCATATTTTTACTTCATTATCACTTAGTTCATCATGCTCATGCAATGATACCTTAGTGGCCTTAGCCATGAAGCATGACGGTGATGAGCCGAAGAGGGATGATGTCTTGTGTTGGCCAATTGCACTCATGGTCTTGGGCTTCTCTTCCTCTTCATCGGATGAACCATCACTATCCCAAGAGCAAACAAAAGCACCATCATTTGTCTTCTTAAAGGTCATGGTCTTGCTCTTCTTGTTTGTCTTACCACTCTTGTATGCCTTTATCTTTTCCTTCTCTTTCTTGATTGGGCAATTGGCAAGGATGTGATAAGGACTATCACACTCAAAGCACTTTCTTGGCTCTTCATTGCCCTTGGATGAATCATTTCTTCTTTTAGAACCTTGTCTAAACTTTTTGCTCTTCAAGACTTTGCTAAACTTCTTCACAAACATAGCAAACTCTTGATCTATCTCTTCAAGATTGATTTCCTCATCATCCTCTTCTTGAGCCTTGGACTTGCCCTTAGCCTTGGATGAGATGGTGGCGGCCTTGAATGCCACAACCTTCTTGTTCTTGTCATCTTCCTTCTCTTCCTCATCTTCCATGCCATCAACCTTCTCATCAGTTAGCACTTCACCGAGCAAGTCACTAGGTGTCATGGTGTCCAAAGCACCCCGAAAGAGAATCTTTCTTAGCATGGCAAATCTCTTGGGCAAGCACATCAAGAACTTGTGTCCAAAGTCACGATCTAGGGTCTTCACACCCAACGCCTTGAGATCATTCACAATCACTTGGAGCCTATGAAATGTCTCCGGAATGGTCTCATCTTTCTTCATCTTGAAGTTCTCAAATTCACTCTTGAGAACATACAATTTGGCACTTTTCACCACCTTTGTGCCCTCATAGGTCTCACACAACTTCTCCCAAACCTCACTTGCCTTCTCAAGGTCTTTGATGCCTTCAAACACCTTGACATCCATGCCATTGTACAATATGTTCAATGTCATGGTGTTGCATTGCTTGTTGGACTTGTCGGTGGGAGTGAGGTTGGTTGGATCAAGGATGACATAGTCCTTCTCGGTCACTTCCCATACTTGGTCATTGATTGATCCCAAGTACATTCTCATGCATCTCTTCCAATAGTCAAAATTCTTGACCCCATCAAAGAAAGGAGGCTTTCCCCCAACATGGTTGAACACAACATTAGCCATAGCTTCACACCAAGGTTGTTAAGCCTTCAAAAAATGGTGACCACGGCTCTGATACCACTTGTAAGGTCCTAGATGGCTAGAGGGGGGGTGAATAGCCTATAAAAATTTTCTACAAGCTCAACTAAACAAACCGATTAGTATAAAACACAGCATAAAGCGGTTTGCACTAGCTCTAATGGTCAAGCAAGCCTTCTAGTGACAAGACTAAATATTTCTATGATCTCTAGTCCACACAAGGTCTATGTCACTACTCTAGCTAATGAGCAATCCTAATATGGTCCTTATGCTAGCAAGAACACCCTACACAAGCAAGTGCTAGCTCTCTACTCAAGGTAAACTAAGAAAGTAATGCAAGAGTGAGAAGCTTGTTATACCGATGTGTAGAGGATGTCAACCAATCACCGGGAAGAAGAAAAACTATCAATCACACGAAGGTAATGATCAACGAGCCGAGACAATGAACAAGTGATTTGTTCACCCGGAGTTCACTTGTACACCGACAAGCTAGTCTCTAGTTGTGCCGACTAACACAAGGATGGTGTTTGAGCTAGGCGGTGCCCTTGCTAGCCTCAACACACCACTCAACAAGTGTGGTACCCAAAGCACGAGCAATGTATTCCTTGCACTTTGTCTTCCCGACGAGGAGTGCGTAATCCTCTCACAAACCAACCGGTGGCCAAGAAACAATCACCTCTTCTTGCCAACGCCTCCACCACTTCGCCAAGCCGGCTAGGAGCGGTGCCTCCAAGAGAAACGAGAAATCCACCGTCTCACAACGATCAATTAGCACTTTAGGTTAGAATGCATGCATATGAGACTTGAACCTAAAAGCACGTGAGGATCGATATGTACGAAAGTTTTCCCCTCTTTATAGTACGGCTTATCGATCCTATAACCACCCACACCCTCTATGGTGTCTTGGGTGTGAAATCAAAAGCCCTATGGTTATACCTTTGCCTTGGGACCTTTGATCTTCAGACTCCACCGAGTTGCATGCTTGATCAACTTTTGGATCACCTCGATCCCTCATCCATGATCACAATGCACCAACTCCGGCACGACCAATTTCCAATCATGTCAAACACTTAGCATTGAGAGATTAGTCCTTAGGTGTCACTAATTAGCCAAAACCAAACAAGAGATCTTCAACGGACACTGAGCCACATTAAAAAAGAGTGGAAAAGGAAAAAATTAGAGCACGGTGATGATATCAAGTTAAGATTAGTGGTCTAAATACCTAACAAAAGGGCCTATATAGCGAGAGTGCAGCTTATACTGTGGGTTAGAAAAGTAGTAGTAGTAGTAGAATCTAGTTAGAATTCAAGTGCACCAGTCTCACAAGCATCAAATGTATACTGTGGGTTAGAAAAGTAGTAGTAGTAGAATCTAGTTACAATACAATTGTACCAGCCTCATAAGCATCAAATATATAATGTGGGTTAGAAAATAGTGAGCAACTAACTTGCATCACACACGTGATGTCAAAATTAATAGGTTATTAGGGTCACTTACCTATTCAAGAACTTCACTAGTGGATTCGAAAGAGAAAGTGGTTTATCCTTCGAGTCCCACACCAAGATTTCATTGCGTCTAAGATTGACAACAACGAAGACAAAATGCTCATTTGCAATCACAAATTTCTAATTATCAAATCATCTTAATGAGAAAGATGCGTACATATGAATTAAAAAAGCGGTGAACACATACTCGCGGTTGTGGGCTAGTAAGATTTCTCGTTTTCTCGAGGAACACAAATTCATCAATAACATCCATCAAAGTTTGCTTCAAGACTTGCGGGTCTTCTCCCTTTAGTCCACGACGACGACTTGAGAGAGTCCGGTGGGTTCGAAGAATACTTTTTGAATAAGGCGATGCCTTCACAATATTCGAGATATACCCGCATAAAACCATGAGGAATGCTCGAGAATTTAACAATTTGTGACCGGATAGTAGTTAATTGCATTGCCGTGCGAGTCGGTACTTACATCGCCCACGGCGTCAAGATTTGTGTGTCGGGGCGCGTTGTTGGTATAGCCGGAACAAGGTATCCCATCCAACAAATAGCTTTTGTTCTTACGGATAATGAAAAACAGGACTTTGTAGGGACGATAACCCGAATTCCATCCAAAAATTAGATCCCTTGTTTTGACTAGGTAATAGTCATGCAATTTACGCATGGTCAGGTCAAGTTCATCACCGGCTTATCCTCAACCAAATTATGTCCCTTCACATCTTTGCATTGCCATTGGTAGGCAACCATCTTGGTCATAATACATGTCTGCAGCAGCTTCAATACTAATGTGTTTCTTAGCGGCAAGCTTCTCTATCTTCTCATTGGTTTCTTTCATTTTATCTTCGATGTCACAACTTGGCGTTGATCCATTTGGTTGCCGTGTTTTTCCACAAATGAGACCATGAAGCCCACGAATGTATTGTATCTTTGCCCTTTGGGGGTCGAAATTTTCTATTTTTTTTGGCCTTGTGAACGAATCCATCGGCCTTGTGTTGGTATGACGGGTTGGTTCCGCGAGCTATCCTTTGCCTTTGCCTTTGATCTTGTGGTTGGCGCCACTTGAGGAGGAGGAACCCGCTTTGGCGGGGCTGATGAAGAGTGAGGAGGGTTATGATGTTTAGAGGGTAATGAAGAGGAAGGATGAATGTCTCTTTGCCGGGGACGATGCCGGCACATGTCGACAGGGGGAACTAGGAGTTCTATCGGGATTAGTATCATGGGAGGGATTAGACTCACGGTCCTCCTCATCATCCGATGAAAACTTCGTTGTCGGCTTAATGTAGCGCTTGCGCCAAAAAAAACTTGCCGGTGGATGTTCTGACCAAGTTTGGGCCTGTCTTCCACTGCAGGGTGCTCAATGACTATCTTGTTATACTTCTTATCAAGTATGGCATCAATCCGACGCGAGCATACCCCTATGGAATTGGTTGGCCATTGATGACCCCATCTTCGGTGGTCGGCCGGGCCCGCCAATCGCCACCTTGTCTTTCGTCCATTGCCGACGGACGTACAACTTGACATTGACGTTCTTTGATGTTGTCCACCGCATGAGGCGCATTCACATCTTTCTCAAAGCGGGGCCGATCCGCGGCTGCTGCGTACCTTGTGATGAAGGCTCAAGGCATCATTAGGGTGCCGTAGTACCGCTTGTCTTTGAGACAAAAGTTGCTCGACTCGACATCCACCAACCTTGACAGACGCGTCTATCAAACTCTTCGTCGGTCTCATGTACAATCACCGAGTGGCGCCCGATACTCTCGAGAGTAGTCCGACGATGCTAGTTTCCAAGGAACAACACCGGCTCCTCTAGTGCGACCAGGGTGCTCCTTGTTTCCGAAAGTGCTTGGGTGAGCACGTCATTCTCCCCTCCTAGAAGCGCGAGACCCTTTCTTCACCTCCTCGGTTATTTCGAGAGATCTTCTTGATGAGGTTTTTCATGGGTTCATTTTCGATGCTAAAGCTTCCGTCTTCTTTAGAGTGGTGTACGTTCCTCGCCATACAAAGATAATATCGATCTTGTCTCCCAATCTTCGGTGTCAACCTTTAAACCTTCAGGCGTGGCGTCTCCATCTCATCCAGTTCTAATTGAAAATCCACCATCTTTTGGGCATAGCCACGAGAGTCGAGGACGATGAGGATTTACGTTTTTCGCCGAAGTTCTCGCTTGTTCTTTGTGCTCACTTCTATGAACTTAGAGTTTAGCCTTTGTGTTCCTTGAATTCCTCCCAAAGAGATCCTCCTCGTGAGGTGTACTCTCCTCCATCCCAATCGGCTCTTTACCTTGGAGCACAAACTTTTTATACAGCTCCCCCTTGAAAGTCGCGAAGCATCTACACATGGTTTCATAAGTTTTTTTTCTCGTACCAATTCCGTGTCACAACCCTCTTGGAAGGAGAAATAATCTTTTAACAAGAGCCATACAATCTTCTTTGTAGCCTCGGGAACCCTCCATGGATCTGTATCCTTCCCAGTCCACCTCCCCGTACTTAATTGGGATTTTGTCCCTTACAAGTACCCCCAAGACACTAGAGTATTTGGACACAAGCGTTGGGGGTGCGGTTGTTCCCCGTACTCATCCACCTCGGTGATAACGTAGTTTGTATTCGTCTCGGGAAGCCTTGTTTTGCCTCGCTTGGTTCTCGGCTTCTTGCTTACCGAACCTTCCTTTTGCTCGGGCACTACCTCCTCCCTTTCACGCAAACAAGTACCAAGCAAGATAAGACACTCTCAATTAACTTGCGTGTGTATGGCAACCTAGCTAGTCACATGAATCCGGGCACATTACGGTCACTTGGGTCACATTGATCCGGTTGCGGCACCATGCTAGGGCTCCAAACCGGCTCGTCATTCGCGACTTCGCGGTTCTTGGGCCGATGCGGCTCTCCCGCCCTGGGGTTATCGGCCGGTTCTATTTGAGCAATCGACGGACTAACTTGTGAGGATGAACCATGGTCGTGGATGAACCGTGTGTTCACGGTTGGTACAAATGTTGTAGAAAAACAAAATAACAAGTTGCGGCACCAACTAACACGATTTAAGCAAACGGGTTGGGGGAAATGGCGTCGCACTCACCTTGGGCGAGATGGACCGAGATGCGGCGTGGAGGTGGAGGGGCACGCGCGTTCGGCCGGCATCGTGGACGAGGATGGCACAAGGGCAAAGCGGCGGGAGATGGAATACGACGAAGAATGGAGAATGTGCTACACGAAGAGGGAGGGTGCACTTATCATCGGCGCATTCTATCGAACATGTAAGGGGTAGTGAGAGAGAGCACCTAGGGAGGGTGGGAGAAAGCCGCCTCCTTTGCGCTCCTCCAAGTCCTCGGGCCGGGGCGTCGTGGACGAAAGTGTGATGTGGGCGTAACGAGATGTTGACGGGGCCGGTGTCAAGGTTGGCGGGCCGGCGTCGAAGAAGGGCGGGGACGGCGTCGAGGTGGGAGGCGTCGATGGTGGCGAAAAAGAGGGCGTCGAGGTAGGAGAGGCGTCGATGGAGGCGGCGGAGGCGTCAAGTTCGGGCGGCGTCGCGGGAGGCGGCGTCGATGGAGGCGGCGTCGATGGAGGCGGGCGACGCGGTGCCGAGGTGGGCGGCGGTGCTCGTCGGCATCGTGTGGTGGCTCAAAGCTTGCTGGGAAACCGGTGGCGCGTGTTCAAAAGAATTGGGGAAAATTTCAAGGCCGCGCCCGATTCACATATATATAAGCATAACACATCACTTTGCGGGTCGGTTACACCCCGACAATGATATATGTTCACGGCCGGTGTAATTAACCCGGCGGTGATGTCCATACAAATGTAGCGGTTTATGAATTTTAAGCTTTTGTAAGAGTCAAAGGGATCATGCATGTGCCTTTGTGAAGCAAGTGTTATCCACCAACGTGTAAATGGCTTGAAATTTTTTTGCGATCATTTGGACCCAAAATATGCTCCTACACAAGATCTTAGGTTTTTCGGTGAATATTTTCATTTTTAGGTTTTTCGATTCTTGCTAAACGCGGCGAAAAATGGCAAATTACACCATGGAAACACAAGAATTTAGCATGTATATGTGCATACATTTGACTCCTAGGCCAAATGAGACCATGTGGAAAAGTTTGGCATGGTGCCTATTCTTTTGGAGGTAGTCTCCCGTTAAACCTATAATTACTCGGCCTTGTCGCGCGAAAATCAATAAAACTGCAGAAAGTACCAAACCAACTCCTAAAAATCTCCAAATTTTTGGATGACTCACCCATTGATTGTGAAAGACATGGAAAAAGTTTGAGACCGATAGGACACTGAGAGCATATGAACCACGGGTAACATAAACCTAAGTGTATAGTTATGGTGACATGGGATCATGCATGTGCCTTTGTGAAGCAAGTGTCATCCACCAACGTGTAAATGGCTTGAATTTTTTTTTTTTTTTTGCAGTCATTTAGACCCAAAATATGCCCCCACACAAGATCTTAGGTTTTTTCGGTGAATATTTTCATTTTAGGTTTTTCGATTCTTTTTGCTAAAATCGGGCGGAAAATGGTAAATTACATCATGGAAACACAAGAATTTAGCATGTATATGTGCATACATTTGACTCCTAGGCCAAATGAGACCATGTGGAAAAAGTTTGGCATGGTGCCTATTCTTTTGGGGGGTAGCCTCGGTTAAACCTACAATTACTCGGCCTGCGTCGCGCTTGAAAAATCAATAAAACTGTAGAAAAGTACCAAACCAACTCCTAAAAATCTCCAAATTTTTGGATGACTCACCCAATGATTGTGAAAGACATGGAAAAAGTTTGAGACCGATAGGACACACGAGAGCATATGAACCACGGGTAACATAGGAAACATACAAATCTTAGGCTTTTTCCTATCACTTTGCCGGTTTTATTTGTTCAACCGACAAGTGAACCCTACCGGGTAGTGATAATGGTTATCACTCTCGGTTACGAACCGGCAAGTGAACCTAAATTCCTCTGTTTTGGCTCTTGATCGGTTCACTTTGAAAGCACCGTTAAATCGGAGGCGCTTAGTGTAGATAGACTAACTCCATAGATTACATAGTTGGTGAAGAATGTTAATTTGTCCAAACATAGTGATTACATTTAGTTAACAATAATGTAACTCCATCGATTACATATAGTGAACAATGTAATCTAACTCCATCGATTACAATAGTGATCGAGCTTATACTAAGCGAGGTTCACCTTCACCCTCATCTACGATCGGTTGGGCTACGTTAACGGCGAATGCGGGGCATTTCGTGATAACCTCTCGTAGTTTTCGGCTTCATTCGTCACTCCATCCACTCCGGCAATCTTCCTTTTCCCTTCTAGCTATACGTGTAGCTTTCCATTTGTTTTGTTGTCCCAAGGCATAGAAAACTTGCGTAACATCTTTTGCAAGGATGAAGGGGTCCTCTCTATGTGCGGTCTTCTTTGAGATCAAGCGTATTGAACCCTTACAGTATCGATGTTGATGGCTGATTTCGAACCTTTGCGGGCAAATAAAGAGGCGCCTTCACCGACCGTAGTCTAGTTCCCATATCTCCTCTATGAAACCATAGTAGGTATCTTCCACTTTGCCGTTGTCGCCTCTGATTCAAAACGAACACCACTTTGTTTTGGTATTGGCTCTTTCCATCTTGCTTTCTTGTGTAAAATGTGTATCCATTGATCTCGTACCCTTGGTACATAACATATGTACTCTTAGGCCCCCCCACCTAGGAAATCCAGTTGATTACCCAACTCTTTCCCAAGCAAGCTTACTCGCAACCAATCACAAAATTCATCCGTATGTTTCTTATGTAGCCCATTCTCGACATGTTGGGATTTTGCTCTTTAAGCATTGCCTTGTGCCGCACAAGGTATGGCCTCGCGTCCTCGGCTTTTGCGTAAAACGGCCGAAATGTGCCTGTCAGAAAGCAACGGCGTCTTTTTATCATGCGATTTAGGTCCGATCGTTCCTTTGCCACTTATTCTTCCCCGTGGCGTGACGAGATACTAGAAGTCCAACCCTCTCCATGTCTAGATAATATGTGCGTAACTTCGATGGCTTCTTCCGTTGACCATCCTTCAACCATGCTCCCTTACGTGCGAACACATTCACGACATACTTCCTAAAAACTTTCATCAACCTTTCAAGGGAACATCGATCGCGGTGCATTGGGCCAAGGCTTCTAATTTGTTCAACAAGATGAACCGGCCGGATGCACCGAGATATCAAAGAAAGTCGGCCTCTAATTTGTTCAACAAGATGAACCCGGCGGATGCTGCGAGATATCAAAGAAAGTCGGGCGGGAATTCCACCTCAAGCAAGCTTAGTGCTTGGATATCTGCTGCTTTGCGGTTGGTCCAAGCGTGGACATAGGAATGACCTTTTTTGAGATCGCATTGAGGAACGAGCACAACTTTAGGATTCCCTCAGTGAGCCTTGGGGGGAGCTGGAGACCACGTATAGCAACGGGGGCGGTTGAGTCATAATGACATGACAATCATGGGCCTTCATGCGACCATAGTTGAACTTGAGTTCTTTCATGTTCACTAGCCTCTTCAGGGCTACCACGGTAGCTTTGTTGGGAGTTTTAGTTCATTGAAGAAGGAGATAAACTTTTTCTTTGCTGCCCGTTCACGGTCCATGTCGCGGGCGGAAGGTACACCTGATCATTCTCTAGCCGCCTTTGGATCACGGACCCTTCATGATTCCCAAGTGCTCCATGTCTTCCGTGTGTCTAGTGAATCCTTCCGAGGTCCCCCGGTGTTCATCAAATGGTTTAGGGTGTCACGGCACACATTTTTAGTAAGGTGCATGGGATCAAGGCGGTGGCGTACCCTCAATAGTGGCCATTAAGGCGGTTTCCAAAAAGCGACATTTTCTTCCGGATACTCCCTTCGTGTCGCTCTCGCCCCCCCCCTTCCCAAGGACAAAATTCAGTTTGTCTAGTTCTCGAAGCATCGCTTTCCGTCTCGATAATCTGGGAGCCCTCCCTCTTCATATTCCCCGAACGTTCTTTTTGTTCGCCGGTGCGAGTGTCCCTCTGGTAGGAACCTACGGTTTCTCATATAAACCATTTTATTGTTGCCCGGTAGATGTACCGCATGTGTTTCATCCAAGCACTCGACACATCCAGTATAGCCTTTTGTCTTTTCTCCAGATAAGCAACCTCGGCCCGGCAAGTCAGTGATTGTAGCGATTAGTGTTCCCTTGACCGTGACATGTTCCTTTTTGTACTCGTCCCAAACATCCTTCACACCCGTACTGAACATCTCTAACAGTTCATCGATCACTTTGGTTCTAGAAGCGTGTCTATGTCATTCCCTCGGCCGTCTTGGCCCTTGGATCGATAGTGGCATTTGGATGAGCGAACGCTTCATCTGAGGGTGTGGCGGAAGATTGTATATCTGAGTGTCACCGGCCATGTGCTATGCTTGCTCGTAACACAGTCGAAATGATTCATCCCATCCGTGCTCAAACCAAACCAAAGGTGCCTTACCTCTCCACCGAGCTCCTTGTAGAACATAGTATTGACAGTCCTCCGATCCACGCCCGTCGGCCGGGTGCCTCATCTTGGTGTCTTTCGGGGCGGCTCTTATGCCATGCCGGTATAGCGGCTTGGTGACTTTGCACATGCAAACGGCCTATGCACCCGGGGGAGCTATTGGGAAATACCAAACGACTTTATTGGGACCTTCTCTCGCTCTTGCTACCTTCATTTGATGGCCCATGCTTGTAGCGTGGTTCTTTACACTTGGGGCATGCATCCAACTTTCCGTATTTTTCTCCATGGTACAATATACAATCATTGACACATGCGTGGATTTTTTTTTCGACCTCGAGGCCGAGGGGGGATCATCTGCTTGGCTTTGTTATGTCTTCTCTGCTAACTCATTGTCTTTTGGGAGCAATTTCCCGATTACACTTAACAAGAAATCGAAGCCTTTGTCGCTCACCCCTTCTACGGTTTGTAGTCTAACAAAGCAATATGTTGGCCTCCGGTTTGCTCACTTCACAATCCTTGTAAAATGGCGTTTTTCATCTTTCCTCATTTTCTCTAGCTTTTGCGGTTGTTTTGGCACTAAGAAATGCGGACTCGCATTACGTAGCAACAAAGAAAGGCCATCCTCTTCGTCGTTGTTATCGGCAAAGAGTACCACTAAGCAAGCCGATGAGTGCCCTCGTCTTTTGCCGTTCGTCCATGGCGGCGTCGTTGTTTTCCTGATCATCATTGTTTTCCTCGTGCACGGGCGGGAATGGCCTGATCATCATTGTTTTCTGCGGAACATTCAAACCAATCTCACCATGCTCTGTCCATGTGGTATACCCCGGCATGAACCCCGTGTATACAAGTGGTTACGGACACACTCGTGTTAGCATATTTCCGTTCATTCTTGCAATCCAAGCATGGGCATAAAACATACTTCCCAACCCCAAATGAGCTCGGCAACACGCAGAAAAAATGCGAGACTCCATGAAAGAACCCTCGGTTTGCACGGGACCCATACATCCACTCTCGATCCATCTCTACAAAAAAGGTGAAATTAAAGACTTGATCAATTCAGCTCGAAAAATGTGGCTCGTAGGTGACACATGGACTATTTAGATCGGCAAAATTATAAAATCTCGACTCACATACTAACAAGAAATAATTATAGCACCACGGGGAAAATGGCGTAATTAATTAGGCGACCAACCTTATAGATGATGGATTTTCCACAAATTGCTTGGAAGCCTAGCGAAGTTACGTTCAATTGGAGCTCAGCGGCTCTACAATGTAGAAAGAACAAGAACAAGAATCAAGGGATGTACCCATCATAACAGAGGTAATTAGGGAATAAAATCAAAGGAGCGATGATTGTTACTAACCTTAAACCAAATACCGTCAAGCCATTCTTCAAATACAAGCGATTCCTTCACGGATTAGAGCGGTCGCAAAGACGGGGGGGAGGGTCTAAACGAGCGCCTCGTTCTTGGGATGGTGCAGTAGGAAGGAGAGGAACACTCCTGTCACCCTTTTTGAGGTGCCGGCTTATCACTTCCGGCATTATTTTTAAAACCGAGAGTGAACCGGCACGGCACTACGGATCGGTCACACCACGCTTTTTCGGTGACAACCGAAAAAGGTGCATGCGAGAGATATATCATTTGTCGGTTCTTATTTACACCCGGCAAAGATATGAGTCCATCGATCACTGCCGGGGCTTAATTTTCACCGGTAGAGATATAAATCTTCACCGCCGGTATTGGTTGAGTCCGTGGAGTTTTACGGTTTGTCCCGCGCTGAACGGTTCATCACCGTCGGCGCGGTTCATCATTTCTTAGGTGAACTAAATTTCGGCGATATACGGGCGGTAGTGATGAACGAATCTGTAGTAGTGATAGATGGAGTAGCTCTAAAAGACACTATCCAACAACTCTTCTTGACACAACATCATTTTAGGTTTGGATACATATAGTATTGTCTAATAATATACTATTCTAATGATCCACAAGCTTAAGTATAATAGTAAAAGTTAAAAGTTAGTAATTAGGCGTAGCTTGTCTTTATCTAATTAGTTTTTTGCGGTGGAACAATCCACCTAAGTTTAAGTCTTTGACTTAGTGTGAGAGCACACCTACTCCCTCCGTCCCAATCGAGTTTGTCACCCTAGATTTAGTGCCATCTTATTCGATGCTTCGTCTTATTCAAATTTTTTGCACAAATATAATTTATTTTGGTACGACTTATTTTATCAATGAAGATACTTGAATATTGATTAATTTATTTTATAATTTACATAAATATTTTGAATAAGACGGATGGTCAAACATGAAGTTCAAAAGTCAAAAACGCGGCGAACCTCATGGGACGGAGGGAGTACACTATATCCATGCATTCATAGGGTAGAACAAAATATGTGTGATTAATAGAATGTAATGTTTGTGATAGATTATAAACATAAATTTTTTTGTTGTGGAACCTCTACATAAGTTCATAGAGCTTCTGCACTCTATATTTTGTGTAGACAAAACATAATAAAAATACAAAATAATAACCACATTGACAAACAAGAGTACTCCCTTCGTCCCACTTTGAGTTTGTCACCCTCGGATTCCGTGCCATCTTTTTTGATGCTTCGTCTTATTCAAATATTTTGCACAAATGTAATTTATTTTGTTATGACTTATCTTATCAATAAAGATACTTGAATATTGATTATTTTATTTTATGATTTGCGTAAATATTTTTGAATAAGACGGATGGTCAAACACAAAGTTCAAAAGTCAAAAAAACGACAAACTCCATGGGACGAGGGAGTAATGAGCAAAGGATAAATCATTCTAATTATCAAAACAATTCATTACACCAAAAAAATTGTCCAAATCCTCCACAAGCATATAACCAAACAAAAATTTCAACTAAACTATTACAAACCCAAGGTTCGAAGATAGAGAAAATGGGAGCTCCCGGCCAACCTCTCCAATAGTAACAAATTCAAACCATAACTATAATCTACTCCCTAACCCAATCTCGTTAGGGGAATCACTTAGAACTCAAGGTGTGGTGGTTGGGTGGCCGTGAGAGAGCTTGTCCACAAGTTGGCGACCGTTGGAGAAGAAGAAGGGGATAAGATATAAATACCCATTCCCCAGTTTCAATATGATACAGTTTAACGTGAAAAGTCTCGTAGATTTTTCGCGAAGCTTTCCACATATGTCGGAAGTGTTGGAATATAAGTCCTACCTCTCCCCATCAACTTAAGCTTTTGGGTTGAAGTGGTTGGTGCATGCAACTTAATATGGTATCAAAGCCGGAGATCTCGAGTTCGAATCTGGTTAGCGCAATTAAATAAAATAATTGTTGCTCGCTCCTATTCCACGTCGAGGCTCACGTCATTGAGATCTCTCGCCCGAAGCCTCGGCGTGAGGGGGAGTGTTGGAATATAAGTGAATTGCCCACCTCTCCCCATCGGCTTAAGTTTTTGGGTTGAACTGGTTGGTGCATGCAACTTAATAGGAAGAAAGAGGAGTTGGAATTTCTGGCTTTGGCTTGGGGGCCTTGAGGGTTTTGCAAGAGCACATGGTTCCTTAAGCTTATCATTTGTGCCCTCTTTATAGGACGCTTCCTATACTCAAATTTAAATATAAAACAATTTTTAAGCCTTCAAAAGTCCATACACCGTTAAGATTTGGATTACGGGGTCTCATTGTGCTGTGACACCATTATATTGCACGCATACAACCTGTACACATTTGATAAATCTCATTGGATCCTTAAGTGTATCATCATCAATTTACCAAAAACTCATTTAGAGGCTAGCACTTCCACTAATGCCAAAATGAGTTTCTTTATAAATGAAAGAAATATGCCAATACTGATAGTTTCTATATATGCAAATTGAAATTATGTCAAGGTGAGTTTCTTCCGAACACCACAGACATAAATCAGGCCTCCTATCCTGATGTGTCGTCGAGCGGGTTTCTCTTTGCCTAGCTTTCCTGCAGGTTCTAATATCATGGAGTCGCGGAGCTTGACATCATATGTTTTATCTAACTAAATGATAGAAATATAATGTCCCTTCAATAATATATGCACATAGTAGGTAAAGGGGGAAAAGGGTCATGTTCAATTCCTAAACTATTTGCAAAATGACCTCTTAAGGCCCCTCAAGAATGAAGGGATTTTTTTTTATTTCTTATGCTTTTATGAAAATAAACTGACATGTGAAATTCTTTTGTATAATAATATGGATATGGAAACCAACATAATCTCATAGTGACTCGTTTGACCAAGGTCTCAGAAAGGGCAGCTCCGATCTGTTGTGTTATAACCATAAAAAAACTTGGAGTTAAGCATCATTAGGGAAAAAGTCTCTTTTAACTGTAACTATTGATCACATCAGGTAATATTAAACCATATAAATTGTAGGAGTTTTGTGTTTTGGCATGCTGTACTGGCTGAAAAACCTCAACGGCATACCTGATATATCATATAGAGGTTGGCAACAACCAAGACACCGAGCAAGGCAGAACCTGCAATAATACATAATAATGGTTGCAGCCAGCGCTGCGAAGGTTCCATGCAACGATTCTATCTCCATGTCAAGTGGTTGTTTCTGTTAGTTGAATATCCTATTACGCATTGTCACATGGAATGGTTGATGAAGTTTTGTTTTTATCAGATAATGATTAGTCTTGTAGCCTTGTGATCCTAGATTAGATTAGGTAGGAGCCCTGCAAATGACACCACGGTAGGAGCCCAAGTCTCTCTTGATGAGGACTGAGGAGTTGAGCTATGACTTCAAAGTTCAATTCCACAATTTTGGGGCTACTTGCACTTCTACGGTCCTGGCGCAGCTGCCAGATTTCATTACATGATCAATAGAAGTTGTATGCTTGCTGTAGCAGCAGCTATAATTCACAAGCACATCCAAAGAGGTAGTTTATAATTCTTTAATGTACACAATCCAGCTGAGTCATACAAGATTTTTTTTCCCTCCGCTAAGCAAAACAAGAAGATACTTTATACATCTTTTTTTATTATAACAAGAATTTACAAAATATTGCTCCACAAACTCAAATACATATTGTCCATGTACAAAATCATATGGCCCTCTATCATAAAATATATGTATATATATTGGAATCAACTAATATTAAATTTACCCAAATTTATTGTAAACTTAGTGTTGCCATTTATATATCTAAATCGTTTTACTAAAAAATGTACTATCTCTGTTCTAAATTATAGTTTGTTTTATCTTTTATGTTTTTTTACTCTAAATTTGACCACCCGTTTTATTCAAAAATTGTGCAAAGTATCGTTTCTTTTGTTGTGACATGCTTTTATTAATATAAGTTCTTTAAGAATGACTTAAATTTGATTAGGTTTGCATAAATTTTTTTTTTAACAAGACTAACGGTGAAACTTAGGGTTAAAAAAGTCAAATGAATTATAAGTTAAAATAGAGAGAGTATTAGTTTGATATTATAAATATACATATTATGTACACATAATCAAAATTAAAATTGATTTACTCATCCAAATTCGAGATACGAAAGGGAGGGTGGATAGGAAGCTTTTGTGCGGTCCACTGCAGAATCCCGGAAGCTAGTAATAATCGATGCCAACCGTTCGATGTAAAGGCTGTTGATCGGTCAGTATCTACGGGTCCCTGTTTTGCGGGCCCCACCATACGCCGCCTCGGGTGCTGGCCTCGGCTGGCGCGCCGGGCGTAGCAGAGCAGTGCTCTCTGCTGCTCCCAATTAAATTACTCCCAAAGAATTCCTCAGCGCCGAGCGAAGAATTAAAAATCTGGGAAAACCCGAGAAATTCGAGTATACTGAAGCTAAAAGGCGGGATCTTTTTAGCCGTGAAAGCAGCTTTCTTGCAACTCCCCTATAAGCCAAGCCAGACACAGAGAGAGAAGAGATCGAGCGGGAGAGATTAAGCAGTGCTGTGGCCCGAGGACGAGGAAGGAGGCTTGGTGGGGGAGCAATGGCGAGGGCGGCCTGGGCCGCTTGGCTGCTCGTCCTCATGTGCTTCGGCGCTTGGACCCCGCGGCAAATCTTGGTCGCCGCGGCCACCGACGCGAATGATGGTGGGCGATAGACTGAATCCTGCCTTGTCTCTGATCGCATTTCTGCCTGTCCTTCTCATGTTTCTTGGTTGCTGCGCTACTTCCTTCTATGGCCGCCCTGGATTTGGTTGGGCCAGGAGCTCCGGATTTCGCTCTGCTGTGGCATTGGGTATATGGGTTCACTTTGGTTGCTGCTCTAGTTGTTCCTTCTTTGTTGTGTCGTGTCCCACTATCTGCATGCTTGGTTTGAGATTCTGTGGATCCTCGTTCTGTTCTGCAGGTTCCATTCCTTCATCTGAATCTCGTGTTGTTGGGTGGGGTGGTCAAAACTAGGTACTTCAGTGTAATGGCGTCTTGGACAGATTTGGGACCTGGGAGGCATGGGGGAACGCCCAGCTGTTTCCCCAGCTCCAGCTGCTAATTTTCGAGGAGCAAGAACCTGGATGCTCTGTCGGAACTATTGCATCTCTCACCTGCTCTGTAGTTGCTGAGCCAAATCTGGTGTAGTTTGCTTGTTGCTTACTTCTGCTGTTCTAAATACAGATTGGGTGGAGAAAAATGAGGATTATGGCATATGAACATATTATCTGGATTACTGACTGGATTGGAATCTGTAGTTTAAGGAATGAAATGTCAGCTCAATTAGCATGGACCCCTTACCCAGCTTCTGAGCTTATTTCAGGCCTCAAAGTACTGATCCAAATTTCTGAACTTCACCAACACAATTAAATGTTCACAAAATGGATCTTTGATATCACTGTACAAGCAAATTAGATCGGTTTTACTATGTGTTCTCGTGATTCATGTCGTTTGGACCACATATGGTCAACTTTCCATTCCAAGTATTTATAGTAACTGGAGTTTATTTAGTGGTCCGCCAAACTCAATTTAATGATTCTTCTCTTTCTGGCATGCAGTTACTGCCCTCAACACGCTGTTTACCAGCATGAACTCGCCGGGTCAGCTGCAGGGCTGGAAGGTGAGTGGTGGCGACCCATGCGGTGAATCATGGAAGGGCATCACTTGCTCTGGATCCTCTGTTACTGCAATGTGAGCGAGTTTTTTTGCATAATCAACTGTACTTGCTTCCAAGCTTTGTTTACTGCTTTGCCTTTTCTAATATGTTTGTCATGGTTGCCCTAATAGTAAATTGCCGAACTTGGGCCTCTCTGGAAATCTGGCCTACAACATGAATACCATGGATTCGCTAGTTGAGCTGTGAGTTTCATTAATGTTTCTCTCTTGCAATGCTGTTCTGTGTCTAGCAGTTTTACTAGTTTTCGGACTAGGCTGATCCCAATTTATTGCAGAGACATGAGCCAAAACAATCTCGGTGGTGGCCAACAGATTCCATACAATCTTCCAAATAAGAAGCTTGAAAGACTGTAAGTCTTTAGAGGCAGGCATGTATACTCTTTTCCATCTCATGATATGCCATCTGAATGAACTGTTGATTTGCAGCAATCTGGCAGGAAACCAGTTCTCTGGAGCTGTGCCATACTCAATTTCCACGATGCCTAAACTGAAGTACCTGTGAGTACATTTTCTCATTACCAAAAGCTGGATTTGCAATGCAAATTCTATGTTCATGTTTGAAGGACTAATGAAGTTTTTCTATGTATATATAGAAACCTTAATCATAACCAGCTATCAGGAGATATCACTGACATATTTTCCAACCTCCCAAGTTTAACCACAGTGTGAGTGCTTCCTCTTTCATTTTTTCCTCTTCTTGTTGGCATGTCCATGATACGCTACATCTGATTATCTTTTTTTGGTGAAATTGCTCCAGAGACCTTTCCTCCAATTCTCTTACTGGCAATCTACCACAAAGTTTCACTTCTTTGTCAAGCCTGAAAACACTGTAAGAAAGATTGTTGATTAATTGAATTTGATCTCTTTTTTTTTCACTGTTGTCCCTCTTAAGCTTTAATCCATGTCACAATTCTTCACAGGTATTTGCAGAACAATCAACTTACTGGTTCCATCAATGTACTTGCGAATCTTCCCCTTGATGATTTGTGAGTAAATCAATTTGCAATGCATAAATGGTGTGTTTTGAATACTTTGCACTGCATTTGGTTCTGATTATTTATGTGCAGGAATGTTGCAAACAACCGCTTCACTGGTTGGATTCCTAATGAGTTAAAGAAGATAAATAGTCTGCAGTATGTACTATTGAACTCTTGGTTTTATGATGATGTGGAGGGCTGTGGCTTCAACTAATGATGCGGTTGTTTACAGAACTGATGGTAACTCTTGGAGCACAGGCCAAGCACCACCACCACCTCCATTTACAGCTCCTCCACATTCGGGCAACCGCCGAAAGAGCCCAGGCCAGCACTCCAAGGGAAGTAACAACACAAGTTCAGGTGGAAGCTCTGGCATAGGTGCTGGAGCCATAGCAGGCATTATCATATCTGTTCTTGTTGTTGGAGCTGTTGTTGCATTCTTCCTGATAAAGAGAAATAAACAAAAAGGTGCAATGCCAGAACACTATGAACAACGTCAGCCCTTCAATTCGTTCCCTTCAAATGAAGTTAAAAGTGAGTTTATTTGATACTCTGTATTCCTAAATAGATGCTTTGGTTTATAGTGTGATAGGCTGATGTCTGTATGGTTCTGCAACCTTGTAGATATGAAGCCTGTTGAAGAGGCTACCACTGTAGAGGTGGAGTCTTTGCCTTCTCCTGCTGCAGTTAACCTGAAACCACCTCCCAAGATTGAGCGGAATCAATCATTTGATGATGATGATTTTGCAAATAAGCCTGTTGCCAAGAAAAGTAATGCAGCACCAGTTAAGGCAACTGTTTATTCGGTTGCTGACCTACAGATGGCAACAGATAGCTTCAACATGGACAACCTTATTGGAGAGGGTACTTTTGGACGTGTATACAGGGCACAATTCAGTGATGGAAAGGTAAATAACTATAAGTTATCCATAATGAGTTATTCATTTATTTTGACAAGAAAGATTGAACTAAAATCTATTAAATCAGTAGTGCAGCTTTCCTGTCATATTCTTTTACTTATTTTTTGCATGCAACCAAATATTTTGGTTATGAAATGTGGTGTGGGACTATATGATATAGCTTACCTTTTTATTTTTACTTGAATTAGGTTCTAGCTGTGAAGAAATTAAACAGTACAGCACTGCCCAGGCAATCATCAGATGATTTCTATGAGCTGGTGTCGAACATTTCAAAGTTGCACCATCCCAATCTCAGTGAGCTTGTGGGCTACTGCATGGAGCACGGACAACACCTGCTTATTTATGATTTCCACAGGAATGGATCACTGCATGATATGCTCCATCTCTCAGATGATTATAACAAGCCACTCAGTTGGAATTCTCGTGTTAAGATTGCGTTGGGTTCTGCACGTGCACTAGAGTAAGCGACTCTGATCTCTCTCTCTCTCTCTCTCTCTCTCTCTCCACTGTATGCAATTATGGTGGAAATTTGGTAAAAAAAAAGTAGTTAATCGGATTCTTTTTGGTGAATGGAACTCTACTGATAAGCACCTCAATATTTACTCTACTTACCTTCCTGTAGGTATCTTCATGAAATTTGTTCTCCGTCTATAATTCACAAGAACTTTAAGTCGTCCAATATTTTACTGGATAACGAGCTCAATCCTCACATTTCTGATGCTGGGCATTCAAGTTTTGTTCCAGATGCTGAGTTCCAGGTAAAGTTAGGCAAATTTGCTCCAAGAAACATGTGTAGAACTATATGTGGTAAAGAAACACCTAGTCCATGCTGAATTTGTTATTGCTCCTGGACTTCCTAAAATGTTGGGTATATGAACTTGTATAGTCATTAAAGAATCTGAATGAACTATTATCTGGTAAATCGAAACAATGGAAGATATAACTGCTCTGAAATGATTTACATCACATCTCACTGACAAGTTCTATTCTTCATTTTGCTTCAAAATGGAACATCTGCAGGCTTCAGATCAGGGGTCTGGATATAGTGCCCCTGAGGTAGACATGTCCGGTCAGTATACTCTCAAGAGTGATGTCTACAGCTTCGGAGTCGTCATGCTGGAACTCTTGACTGGCCGTAAACCATTTGACAGGTATGCCTATAGATGCAAGCACTGCTTTAAACTGTTGTTCATGCAGTGATTTCTGGTGACCTGACTATTTCATAACTTCATCGCAGCTCTAGGCCCCGGTCAGAGCAATCACTTGTCCGGTGGGCAACTCCCCAGCTACATGACATCGACGCCTTGGACCAGATGGTTGATCCGGCGCTCAAGGGTCTTTACCCCGCCAAATCCCTCTCCCGTTTTGCCGATGTCGTTGCTCTGTGTGTCCAGGTATGAACTTCAGTCTCTACATACCACGCAGTTATTGCATATGTATACATCAAAATACTAGCCTTGTGACCAAAACCTTTGCTGGTGCAGCCTGAGCCAGAGTTCAGGCCTCCAATGTCTGAGGTGGTGCAAGCTCTGGTGCGGCTTGTTCAGAGGGCCAACATGACCAGGAGAATGATCGATGGTGAGGAGGCTTCTCGGCGGCCAGATGACCAGGAGCAGGAATTCGTCTAACAAGCTAGTCAAACAGTATACACAATATGTTCTGGACCTGCACCATCTTATTACTGTGACTGTTAACTTCCCCCAGCCTCCCCACCACCACCAACCAAAAAAACACGTAATGCAGAGAAAAAGTAGGGGAAGGACAGCTGTCTCGACCCCTTTCAGTACATATTAAAGGTTTTATTTCGTATAATGAAATATAATATGTTATGCTTCTGGTGTGCCTAATGCTAGTAACCTTGATCATTCTGTTAACTGAGATTCTGCATAACAATGCGAACAGTATATGCAAGACTTCTTACTGCAGGTTTAACGAACAGCGCTACCAGTCATGGTTTAACCTTTTTTTTTTTTTTTTTGGTGGTGAACAGCACTCATGGCTAACATGACAATATGGCGACCAATTAGCTAGTTACCAGGAATTTCAATATAGTATTGGTTGCATGTCTACAATTTCACTAGTATTATTGATTGCAGACTCCTTTTTTTGAGCACCCAGTTAATCATTACGGTACATTCTACTATCTCCGCCCTGAGATGCAAGATATTTAAGCAATTTTAGGACAATTAAGTAGTTCAGAAAAAATACTAACTACTTATACTAATTATTACTTCCTCCATTTCAAATTGTAAGTCATTTTAAGAATCTTGGAGAGTCAAGTTATCTCAAGTTTGGCAAAAACTATAGAGAAAAATACATAGATTTGTGACATTAAATAGGCATACTATGAAAATATAAATAATGAAGAATCCAATTAAACTTAGTTGACATCGTAAATGTTATTATCATGTTATATAAATTTGGTTCAATTTGAGATGTTGACTCTCAAAATTCTTGGGATGACTTGTAATTTGGGATAGAGGTAGTACTAATTACTTAGTTTTAATTCTTAGCATTTTAAACTAAACGCATACATGTCTTTTTAAACACCATTCTTGGGATGACTCCTAGATTTGTTTTTTAGAAGTATCTTGCCAAAGATTCAATGACAATAACAACTATTAGATTGATAGTATTTTCTAAAAGTTACTAATTTTTTATGTAGTAGAAAATAGTCAAAAGCAAAGACTATAAACATATATTGAAAGTCCCAACATTTCCCACTTTGAGAAACACAATTTCAAAGCACTCTCTAGATTGCATCTAAATTACCCATGTTTAATATTATTAAAGATCATATATAATAGAACCCTAAATTCTTACTACCTACATCCGCCAAAATGAAAAACGATAAAACAATACCTTTAAATATATAGATAATTATCCACATATGCTAATTATATGAAAAAATAAAGTAATTACAGTTTTCTTCTAAGAGCAACTTCAACAGTTTTTGCATAATGGGTATGCATTCTTGAATTATGCAAAACGCATTGAAAAGAGCTCTCCAACGGTTTTGCAAAAAAGCGACTTTGCATATTTGCCAAGCTTTGCAAAATCCTCTCCTAAACTCCCATATCTGCAAAGCCGATTTCACTTTGCATATCCCCTCCCAAGGCGTGAAACCCGTCGTGCGAGCGGTCGATTAGGAGTACTTTTGGCGTGCGGCTTGGGATGCTCAAGAGTTCGTTTGAACGATTCAAGAATTGGAATGCTATATATGCGTCCGCCGATGGAATATCAAGGGCGCCGTCGTGGAGGCGTCTGGAGGCGGCGTACACGCGTCCCCTCGCACGAGCGGACATCGTGTGAGGAGGAGGAAACGATCGCGCAACAGGTCTCACACGATCCCTCTCAACTGCCGATCAACGAAGGGCCCACCTAATGTGTTTGCCAAGTCAAATTTGCAAAAACTGTTGGAGATGTCCTATTTTTTTGGCTTGCCATTCTAGTTTGAGACTTTGCAAATAACTAAGAATGCAAACTCATTTATGCAAAACGTTGGAGTTGCTCTAAGTACCTAGTTCTACAAAAAAATATATTAATAAATAACAAACTTTGTAGACCAAGAATAAGTATATATTTTAGAGTTTAGCGATAAGTTCTAGCAACTATGAAAAATATTTACTTAACAAATCACACATTTAATCTAAAAAACAAATCACACATTAATACCACTAGCAATGCATTTTAAGTTTTAACTCTAGGCCAACTAATTTGTTTTTAAGTTATGCTACAACAAGACGGTTTTAGTGGCATAAGAGAGAGCTTCTATATTTGAATTTGATCCAAGTTAGTGGTTGAAACCTTTTTTTACAACAATTAGTGGTTGAAACCTTAGTGGCATGTGTAAAATAGACTTGGAGAAACATTGTAGTGAAACCCAATCACACATCTCAAAAAATGTAATATGGGTCTTGCAAACCCTAGCAAATAGGAACCACAACACGCTTGGTGAAAGTATGTAACTCCTGTAGATTGTAAAACTTATATATCAACCATGCTCATGGTCAAGAGCGAGGCTAGACTTCTTTGTGATTAATGGAAATTTTTGGATGAGGATGGACATTTCACATGAAGCTTGGATAGAATCCTAGTGTAGGAGGTGGTTTTCACCTAGTTCAATAGGAGCTTGATGTTTAAGGCAATACGGAGCGCCACTTAGGTGCTTGTGTCAACTAATGAAGCCTTTCTTTGTTTGAAGCGTCATGTCATGCTTTTTTTTTTTATACTTGTGGAATATATTTCAATGTACTCATCTTTACTCTTTGTCCCTTTTGCTACCCCACATAGTTATTATGACTTGAAGATGGAGTTCACTTAAGACGGCGTTGAGACTAGGCGGTTAGCTTTTTTCTGAATCGAGGAAATCCCATTTCCATTACCATCACTGAGAATATATCGCTTCGTAGCGAGTAGCCAACTAGCTAAGAACAGAGAACAAGCTAGGAGAACCTTAACATTCCTAGGCATATGAATGTGATTAACATACTTTCGGTCAGCTATATGTGGAAGATGGAAGACCTGCTTAGCTAAAGTCTATGTGTGATGTAATTTTGTTTTAGTCTCCTAGGTTATTTTGTAATAAGTTATCGCTTGTGTAATAGACACTGCAATGTATCACTAATAAATGTTAGTCACGTAAACTGATAAAAGGATCCTCCCATGCATGTAATTTGCATTTGATTTTGCCCATAAACCCTATATTGTCAGCATCTTCATCCATTCCATACCGGTGTGTACTATGACATCCGTACTTGGATAGAAAACGTTCAAGTTTTGATCACCAAACCTTTCATTCATCACCGAAGAGTGTGAACAATGCCGCCACAATTGTAGGTAAGGATTGTCCATTTTTGTGTGGTATAGGGGCGTAACAGTCTAAGATGTGTCACACCTTTTTTTTTTTTTTTTTTTTTTTTTGATATTCTGTGTCCACGCCTCGAGAATGCACATCATGTTCGAGTTATTACTATTGTATGATTAGCATTGACCTTTGTGACACAAGGAATATACTGAGCTTTCCTTTGTCTATCTTTATGTATAGTTGTTACTATGCAATTATATATATAAAATAAATATATTTTAAAATAAATAAATAAATAAATAAATATATATATATATATATATATATATATATATTGAAAATTAAGTAATACAATAATATACTTCATCCGTACCAATTATATATGAGAACATATTTAGAGACTTAGATATACACTATGTTTACCTAGTAAAATTAATACACTAACATGAAAATATTTTGTAATTAAAATGAAGGAAGAGTATAGTACTATACTTACTAATGATTTAAAATATAGAAAGTAATAATATATTGTTAAAAAGATGCCGGGATCATCCCTCCGGTGGGAGGCGGTGGACTCCAGATCTTTCCGTGCAGACTGGATGAACTCCCGCGGGCCCCGCTTGGCAGTCTCTTGTGCCGGTAGAAAATATCGGGTCCGAGATATTTTCCACCCGGAGAACCGAGGCGCCCCCATGCCGCCAGGTGGAAAAAGTACCGCCACGTCACCGAAAAGCCCAACCCAGATGGGCATGGAGCCCACCGCCCCCACCCACCTGCACACAACGCCCCCGGACCAGCCGAGATGTATCTGCTCTCCCCTCTTCCCTCTCGCGTCTCTATACAATCACGCCGCCGTGTTCCATTTCAGTTTGCATCCTGACCTGAGCTCTCTCTCTGTCCAACCAGCCGAGATTTCTTCTCTCTTTGCGTTATCTCTGCTTCCTCTTCGTCATCGAGGAGTTGTTCCTTTTCTTTGCAACCTCGAATTTGGGGAAATATCTGTTTCTTGGGTTCGTTCGCCCTGGACTGATTTCTGAATCTCTGCTGTGGTGATTCCGTTTCTTTGTCGCCCGATTTTTCGCCACTTGTATATAATCGATCTGGTTCTGGTAGGCAAGTCCTTTCTCTCCCTTCCATTTTGGTTGTTTCCTTTCTCGGGAAGGAGAACAAGCACGGGAGAGGACCTATATAGTCCCTAGAATTACTGGCCTCATTCGTCGCCCTGGTTCTTGAGAAGTGTGTAAAATCCAATGGGGGTTTGTCGTTGAACCAGCCGGTGATCAACGACGAACCGCTGCACCTGCCCCCTGCCCGGCAGTATCGCCAAGGTAATCGACCATGAACTGATGATCTGATTTACTCAGAGACGTAGCGGTTATCTTCATTCTCGATGAAGAGTTTCTACTTTATTGTTTTTATACGCCTCCTCTGAATAATTTCATATTGCGTACAATAATCTTCGGTAATTATCTATTGGATACGGGGGCAGTACATTTCTTGGTGCTTATGCAAACATTATCAGTTCTTTTCTTAAAAAAAATACTTTAGTAGTACTGAATAGTCAATAGAATGTTGATGAAATTTTCTTCAGGAACTCATCTCCTGTGCTATGGAACTTAAAATCAAACTAAAGAAAGAAACTATGGGATCTTGAATATCTCCAGTAGGAGTCTTTTCCTGCTCCGGCATAACTGAAGAAAGAACCTATGTGATCTTGAACCTATGTGAACATTTTCTTCAGGACTCTTTTACTATAGCATTATTGTAGTTCAGTGATTTTACCTTGTATGGGATTTTTGGACTCTTGTTACAGATCTTGTTTTTTGATTCTTCAGCAGGGTGATCAAATTGAAGGCTTGTTGTCAGCTGGATGGACAAATGAGCGGCACAGCTCGTACATAAGCTCCATGGAGGCATCTTTCGTGGAGCAACTTTATCGCCAAGACAACTGCAACTATGATGCTAACAAGAACAATCTCCGTAACATCAGTATAAACAGTTTCCCTGAGAATCCATGGGTAAGGCGTTTCAAGCCACGCGGTGCCTGTGTGAATCACCGTGCTAATGGGATGGAACCTATTGTTGATGACTACGGGTCGGGTACTGACACGGTCCAAGAGAAGGTTCGGACACATGCAGGAGCAGTGAAGACTTCTGTTATTATTGGTAAAAGCAAAGGTCACTACCTTGTCTTTCTTTTCTTGCAAAATGTGTCCTTTATATGTTTCACTTTGTTCGAACCTATTTTAGTAGTACTTTGATAAATAGTAAGAATGCAATAAAATCAATGCAATTTTGGATGCAGAGTTGCAGATAGATAGTACAATCAGTCAGAAAATAATACCCCATAGGACACTAATTTGGTACATGTTGGATATGGCACTTGAATAACACCAAGATAGGTGCGTGATAAAGGTTGCCTCTAGGTGATGGGTACTGGGCTCATTTCTAGGACATTGAGCAGGGCTGTGCTGTTTTTATCTAGTTTAAAGATTGTGAGACTGCAAGTGTCAAAAAATACTAATGGAAGCCATGGAATTGGTACATAATCCAACCTGTGTTTTCTACCTATCAATGAAATGATATGCAGTCCTGTGTGTTCACGAAAAGAACACCAAGGTTGGGATAGCTTTTGTGTTCACTTTCTGAATTATGTTATTTGATCATATGGTTGACTGTTAGGTCATTCCAAATTGCATGACCAAAACATCAAGTTGCAGTTATACACATGAAATTGAATGTTGGGCCCCTTTTTTTCTCCATATTATCCCATCCATCCATCATCCTGCTCTACTTATCATAACTGAGGGCGTATTGTAACAGAGATGTTTCATTTTACCTGTTTTCAGAAGTCACAGATCAGAATTTTCCTGATAACTGGATTCAATCCAGTAACGATCCATGCAAGGAACAGAAGTCTACCTCTGGCACTGCATCAATTGACCAGGGTACTTAACAAGGTTAGAAACCTTGATTTTTTTTGGGGTAAGTACCTACTTAAGTAGGTTGATCGTTTCCTAGTTGATGAATTCAACGGTTCAACATGTTGCCTGATTGTTGGTGCTCACCCCTGTTCTCTCTGTATCTGTATCCTCAGGTGGTTAGTATCACATGCAGAGACGACAAAAGCTAGTGGAAGCCATGCCTTTCTGAAGCCTGAAGGAGGCCATGGGAGACCTCTTATGAAATCTAGCTTCAGTACTACGTGACAGGTCGTACTGTAGTTGCAAGTAGTTTGGCTTTAGCAAAATTGGTATCGTCGTTCATTTTGCGGTGTGGAGAGCAATTGAGGTCGTGGAATATGCATACCATCTCTGCAGAGCAGCAGCTCTGTTGTTGCTATGTATTGTTATTTTTTTTGCTATATATTATCATTTATTTGCTATCTATGGAGCAGATTTTTTTGGAGAATTTGAGCAGCCACTGTCTGCAAAGTGAATTATTGGAAAACAATGCGAGTTCCTGTTAATATCAAGGATTCAAAGGCTAGGTTGGTCAAGAGGTTGGTTGCTGTAAAGGTACACTTGGGAGGCAGATAATGTGCGACCCCGTTGTCTCGCTGTGGTGCATTAGGGTCTTGACGGTGCTTTGGGACTGCAAAGTTGGATTTCCATGAATGTCTAATGGACCCTCTAGTTTTAAAAAGTAACCTATGAAGACAAAATTTTTTTTTTTTTTTAAAAGAATACTTAGTTCGTTTGCTAAAATAGATGTCCAACCTTCCTCCTCACCACCGCCTCAGCTCTGTCTCTGCTCCGTCTGGCTGGCCTTTTTTTTCAAAGACTGGCTGCCAAATTGGTCATTTGGTCGCTCGTTCCGGTGGTGTCACTGCTACCTCATCGCCGTCTAAAATGTCACCACCACCGAGCACTGCCTCGTGTGATCTCATTTCTAAGACTATCATGTTCCTCTATGTCCTTAGTCTATATATTCTGGTAATCAAGATTCGCTCCTCCATATACAATTCTTCTTTATCCATCATCCTTTATATTTCATCCTCTATCCCAACCACATAGTGGGACCCACATGTCATCCTCTATAAATTTTATATCCATGTGAGATCTTTATTTTGAATGATTTATTAAAACAAATCCAACGATGTAATCAGAATTTAATTTAAGTTTTTGGTTTGTGAGTTATAACATTTTTTTAGTTACTTGAAATAGTGCGACTGTCGCTGCATGCTCTCACCTCCTCTCTCTCGCGCGCGAGACAGCTCCCGTTTGTCCTTTATAGGACAACGGAACCACGCCATAGTCACATGCTCTCACCTCTCTCCTCTCTCTCTCCCGCGAGACAGCTCCAGGTTGTCCGTAATGCCACGCTTGGATATCGAGGCGTATACTGGAGTCCATTGCAGGAAAGATTCCGCGATGCAGGCCCTCCAGGATGTTGTAGCGGACTGCAATGCAGTCGGTCTAAGCTTGCTAGAGATGGAGAAGAAAAGAGCGAGAGGGAGAGGACACATGGATGTGTGGTGCGAGTAATTCGCGGATGACCGCGTCGAAGCTATCTGGCGGTCGATTCCCGACACCCCCGCAACTTTCCTTTTTTTTGGACAATTTCTATTTTTTTAGCAAAAAAAAATGAGTTATAAAGATGTACATATAACTTTTGTCTATAACTTATGCGTATACATCTAACTTATACATTTGACTTATGTGATCTTCAATGTTACAAAATTACGCACATAACTTATACATATAACTTATTACATATAAGTTATATGTATAAAGTTTACGTGCATAAGTTTGTAACGTTGAAAGATCACATGTAATAAGTTAAAGGGGAGAGCGATGTCGCCGGAGAAAAAAGAAGACAATGTTAAAGATGGTCGATCATTGCGCGAGTTAAGCAACTCGTGGGTCGACCATGGAAAGGGAATTGGGGTGGATGTGGCTCGTGCAGTCACGCTATATAGAGCATTGGGTGTGATTGGTGGGCTTATATGCCCAACTTGGCCCAACTTGTCATGTACCTGCGTTCAGGCCATGGCTAGCCAGGTTGATGCCATGCAAGGCATTAGCTATTTCGTTGAATGTGTCTGTAGCATAAGAATGGCGGCAGATCAGGTTTGGGGTGGATATCTATGGGTTTCGTGGTTTTGTGGGTTTGGGTTTGGTGATGAATTTTCACCCACGCTTTTCGGATTCAGGTTTGGGTTTAGTTTTTCCACCTGTGAATATTTGTTGGATATCCAAAATAAATTATTTAGAACTAAAACTCATGTTTGGTCAATAATAACTTGTTTACTTAGATTATAATTTATTCAAAGTTGACTTATGAAAATATTAATTATTTGTTATCTCTTGTTTATAAATGTGAATATGTGTATATATATCCACATGTTTTGAGTATCCATTCAAGTTTCGGTTATCCGTTAGGGTTTCGGGTATCCTCGGTTTGGTTTTGTTTATGGATTTCCATCCAAATCGGTTTTGGGTTCGGGTTTTGGTTTTGGGTGCACGGACAATCCACCCAATCCGAACCCGACCCATTGCCATCCAGTGTAGCTCCATAAAACAAGCAATGATTGTTTGGTTGCAAGATTTCTGAGCACCAGTACACGGGATGACGGAGCAGCGATAACAAGCACGCGAGCGAGCTAGGTTCGATAAAAATAAATTTAAGCCACGTTCCTATTCAGCTTGGCGAGGAGGGGAATCTTGCGTCTATTGGGCCTGGAACCTGCATCATATGGGGCAGGCTAAGTGTCTACCAGGGTACCAAACGTGCCCTTAGAGTTTACTACATTTCACTGGACAAGGTATGTCTTTTTTATGTTTAGCCAAACTCAATGCAGAAGATTTTGACCGATGCCATATGTGATAACTAAAATGAAAAGAACCCTGCAAGTACTTCCACTTTTCGCTCTTAGGGTGCAACATTTTTAGAGTACTTCCACTTCTGTCTTATGGTCTGCTGTCAAACCTAGGGTGCAACATTTTTTAGACCTTGGTAATAACTTACCCAAGTTCCATTTACATATCCATAGTCTAATATGACAATCTTTTAAATTACTTTTCGACATTATTTTAATGTATACACCGTATTATATTGTTTATGATTATAGATTAATAATTGTTGGATATTATATTTCAAACATATAATTAATAATAGAGTTAGGGTTTTAAGAGTTTGTGGACCTAAGTGGCACAATACTACAAGTTTAAGGGCCGCCAGTGTATTTAACTCTTAATAATATGAACTTTGTATTGCAATACTCTTTGAGTCCTAAAATAAAAGATATCCAATTAACTGTAGGACAATCTAACAAAAATACTTACCTCTAACTAATTAGTTAGTTTGGTTATCAACTTGTATAATTTCTAACACATAGTTTATAAAGGCATGCGTGCATCTCATTGATTTTGGCTACCAACTATAGGAGTGTCATTTTGCACAATGTGGTATTTAATATGCATCCATTAATGTTATTTAAAAGAAACATGCATGGACAAAGTGGTAATCTAGAATACCTTGTGTTGGGACAAATTATGAACATTGGTGTCGTGGTCGTATACCACGCCATCATAAATCGACCGACTAATGTGTGCAACGATGGCCTAGCTAAAGGGACAATGACATGGGGTTTATCTTTGGTTCGGGGCAAGATCGTGCACCCTAGTCCAGTGTTTGCACTATCCGAGCTCAAGGACTCGTGCCGGGCGAAAGTACAAGTGATCGAGAGGGGAGATGAGCTCCTAAGTCTCTATGAACGGGTGCGGGTGTGTGTGTTGGAGGCTGGAAGGATTGAAAGCAGTGAACTTTGCCTTCACCCGATGTACAACGCCCCCCTTTATAGTCGCAAAGGGGGGATACAAGAGACCACCGAGGGAAGGACTTGGGGAGGAGTACAAAATTGGAGGAGTGAAAGGGAAAATGGTGCGGGGTTGCGGGGCACGCCGGACCGCCCCGCGCGTGCGCGCCGCCGCCGCCCCGCCGCCATAGTATGTTTGCCGATCGCTTGTAGAGTTTGTAGGGGGCGGCTCCGGTTTTCGATGTCCCGTACGCCTGGTCGCCGAGCTCTGAGCTCGGTGGTCGGTCATGGAGGAGTACCGAGCTCGCCGGCGCCGTAATCGTCGACAATACGTCCCATCGTCCCGCCGCACGTGCCACTATCCGCGGTCGCCTGCGGCGGCGCCGCTACCGACATAAATGCGGTGCTACATGTCGCCAAAACATGTGGACAAGAGAGCTCGGTAGTCGCCGCCGAGATCGTGCTTGTCTTGTAGGCTGTTGTCCGTTGCACTCGGGCGCGGCATGGCGTGATTTGACAAGCCATACCGCGCGTGCCTCTGGGGATCTTGTTCTTCTGACGATATCTCGCCGTAGGCTACGGCTCCCGACAGGTAGCCGCGGCCTTCATCGATCAGCATTGTGACCTGAGCCCTTTTGTTGGAGGAGAATTGTACAGTCCCGAGAGCTCGTTCGAGACGGAGTAGTGCTCGTTGGTCGAGCTCGAGCTCGAGGTCGCACGATGTGGGAGGGCTCGTTCGAGGCGGAGAGTAGTCATGGGTTGAGCTCGAGTTCGCGCTGAGAGGTCGTCCCCGAGAGAGCTCGCTCGAGACGGAAAGACGCCCACGGTCGTGCTGGAGCTCGTCAGATGAGCGGGGCCTGTCTTGTTTGCTCGTTCGTGGGTTGGCTCATCCTCCGATGGGCTTTTGTTTCGAAGTTGAGCCTTTTAAAGGTATCCGAATATCTGTATTCCACAATTGGACACCTTATTTTTTTAGGGCGAGGGAATGGTTCAATTGTTGACCCAACTATGGGTCAAATCTTATAAAGTTTGACCTTAATTTGATATATTTTACTGTTGGTACTTAAACTTTTGGTGGATTTCTATCTAGGTAATATGTCATGCATGCATCAAGACCTGACGTGGACCCGTTATCCACTTTTTGCAAAGAAAAAAGAAAAAGAAAAGAAAACTCGCATCTTTGCTCTGTCTTGTAGGGGGTTCCCGTCATCGAGGTATTGTCATCCTCGTCGAGCCTGACGGTCTTTGTGCTCATTGGGCTCCTACGGGTCCTGGATCGCCGCGTGTTGAGCTCGCCGCCAGTGCACGCGGCCAGGATATATAGCCGTCAGCGGGAGCAGCGCCGCGCACGCGTGCTCAATGGGACGTCGTGCCGTAGCTGGACACGCACGAGCGCATGGCACAGGTTGCTCCACTGGAGGGCGAGGTGCCACGTTCCTCACTTGCAGCCTCACTCGCACTATTCTAGACCTCCGGTGCCACCGTGCGCTGCGGTAGTGTGACCTTTTTTCGAAAGCAGGACATCACTCGTACTTAAAGGTCAAAGATATGCCGGAACAACGATACAAAAGGCTTAACTAGTAAACTTAGGATTACCAGTGGAGCCCCACACACAACAAATAACACACAAACAATCAGCAAGAATACATGGGGAGGGAGAAAGAGGACCCAACACCGAATTCCTAAGCAACTAGACCTGCAAAAGAGAATTCGACATAAAGGTTGCCCGCTCAGAAGACGAAGACGCGGTGGCAAAGCATCCACCAAGACGAACCTTCGGCAACTCCAATAGCGACCGGGAAGTCGCTGTGAGCCGAGAGAGAAAGCATCGACACTCCAACAGCAGCCGGATGCCGCTATGAGCCGAAAGAGATTCCATCGGCACTCAACAGCGACCCCGTAGCCGCCGTGAGCGAGAGAGAAGCATCGGCACTCCAACAAACGCCGGATGCGGCGTGAGCGGCGAAACCATCGGCACTCCAACGGCGTGAGCTGAGAGAAAGCATCGGCACTCCAACAACGGCCGAAGCCGCGTGAGCCGAGCTAGATACGGTGAGAACACCGGAGCGACCATTGGCACTCCAACAACGACCAGGTAGCTTATGTGAGCCGAGCAAGCAACCACGGCGACAACATCGGCGAGAGACGAGCAAACCCAAGTGAAGAGAAGAGGAAACACAAGCGAGGCCAAGTTCGAGGACCAACTCCGCCGAAAGCGGCGTGGAGGAACCGGAGCACAAGGTGATGACCAAGGAAGGTGGAATGCGGGGAGTGCTCAAGCGTGCCTTCGGGAAGGGATCCACGTCCGCGGGCGCCGACAACGCTAGAGAGAGCACCATTGGATCTTTTCGACCACAACCTTTGCACGACGAACCGCCTCCCCGCGATCAAGCCACCCTTCTTCGCAACGCCCGCACGGTGAAGTGGGACGGCATGCTGCGGCGCCACCACGACGCCACATACCAAGATCGCCCGCACGCCCGCGAAGGATACCGGATACCGACCACCTCGGCCCCACCACCATGGTGGCACCTCCACCGCAGCGCGAGACAAAAGAAAAAGAAGGAGCCGAACGCTAGCCACCGCGACGCCGGCCAACCACACAGATCGCTGCAGCCCATGCACCGAAAGCCCGGCAAGACGGACATGGCACATCGTCACAGTGGGAGCCGCAGCGCCCACGCGCCGTCTGCGCCGCGATCAACTCCAGAGGCCGCCGCACGCCTAGGGAAATGGAGGAGGACCGCGCGGATCGGGCGCCGCAGCGAGCTCGGGCCCGCCAGCGCTAGCACCAAGAGGGGAAACTCCGCCATCGCCCGTGGGGACAGGATCCAACCAAGGGTAGCCCGAATCCGGTCATGGACGGTGGGCCGCCGGTGCCCTAGGCCAACCCCGCCGGAACCTAGGCGCGGCGCGCCGCCGACGCCGAGGCTCCGTTAGGCCGGATCCGGCGTAGGGAGCCTGGATCCGGGCGCGCGGGATCCAGCCAAAGGGCCGCCGCCGCCACCGGGCCTCGGAGGAGAGGGGACGGGACGGGGGGGGGCGAGGACAGGGAAGGTGAGAGGGGTGGGGATGGGGCCGGAGGAGGCCCCTTTGAGCTCCCCTGCTGGCTGCCGCCGCGGCGGCTTGAAGGCCGAAGGCGCGCAGCGGCGGCGGCGTGGCGGGCTAGGCGGGGGAAGCGGCTCGGGGGGGGGGGGTTCACCCCCGCACGGGAGGCGACGCGAGGGAGGGGGAGAGATGAGGTTTGCGAACCTCTGCAATCAGCTTGCAACTTGCCCGGTAGTGTGACTTGATCAGCTGTCGTTAGCTAGCTCAATCTCTTTTTTGACGCAATAGCCAGCTCGATCTTGTCAAAGCCAGCAGTACCGTATTTTTGTGTGTGGATGCATCCGGTCCTGGCATCGACTGTTGTTCGTCAAATCGCTATTTTGGAGTCTGCCTGCGGAGTGTGTTGGCCGTTTTCCGCTGCATATGTGGTGGCTGTGGCGTGCGTTGTACTTGTACACTAACACTATTGTGAAAGCGTCTGGAAGAAGTTTTGTATAACCTCGCAATCGATCATGTCGCCGTCGTTTGGTGGAGAAAATGAATACTAGACCTCTTACAGCGTGACCTCTTACTATTTATTTCATATAGTCGTGTTCTTGCGTACAGCCATATATGTTCTACACTTGTGCAAAGTCGTCACCACCTCTATGGCTGTATCTCGAGTATCTGCTGCCTTTTGTCTTCATTGAGAAAATAAATTAAAGCACGCGGCAGCGCAGAAAAAGCCTGCACGAATTGTACATATGGAAACAGGAAACACTAGTGAAGAACAGAAACTTGTACGCATGCACTCTGACGTGCGCCATGACACATGTGGTCTGTCGCTGAGGGCCGACAGCGACTAGACCCGGTTTCTGCACGCCAGCGCATTGCTCGCAACTCGTGGTACATCGTACATGTGCCGCCGCTAGCTGCTATCCATAAATAGTACGCTCCTATGTTCACCCTCCACCTCGCGAGTGTAGTGCTGTGTAGTGCAGGCAGGCACCACACTTTCGTTGTAGCTGCAGCGGAGCGGCGGGTGTCGCCGGCCGGGCACGCATCCGAGCGGAGTGCCGCGAGACGACCATACCAAACACGGCGACACGGCGGTGCGCGTGTATATGGCTACGCTTCCCGCGCCGTGCATCAACCACCAGCACCACCGCTGCCGCCGGTCGTTCTCGTCGCCGGCGCCAGTACTCCGCCATGGCCATTCCACTTATCTGGGCCGGCGACTCCACCGCCGCAAGGAGCTGTCGTTGACACTGTGCGCGGCGACGACGTCGAGGAGGGAGGCTGCGGTGGCCCGCATGCCGCGGCTGGCGCACAGGGAGGTGATGCTGGCGCTGGCGCACGAGATGGAGGCACGTCTCGGCCCGCGGCTGCTGCCCTCGGAGGTGCCCGCGGACGTGGCCTGGTTCGGCGATGCCGCCGTGCCGGGGGCTGCGCTCGGATCCGTCGACATTCACCGGGGCGCGCCAGGCTCGTCGGTACACGCTTGATCTCGGTGCACTCGTATTTTTCTAAGAAAAGGCTCGTGGTTTAGTGTTTAGCCAACTTCCGAAATTACAACAACTACTACATTTGTTCTTTTTCCGTTAAGTAAAAATTATCTGATTTTGAATAGATTTCAAATTTGGATCGACTCATTAAGTTTTGAGCTTGTTTGGCATAGCCCACAAACAACTTCACGATGTTTTTCTTGCCAAACACTAATTTTCAAAACAAACTTCAACTATGAAACTGTTTTCTTCTCTCTCTCGTGAGTTGTGGTGAAGCTTATACTAGCTCTTTCCTTCATTTCTCTCTCCTATGTATGCATGAAGCTACTGGTGAAGTTTGCTATTTTTTTAAAAAAAAAACATCTCAGCTTCGTATAGAGAGTGGCTCATAAAGCTGTTTTTCTAAACAAACTACTTCATTAGTGAAGATGTGTGCTAAATGGGGGGCTTAGTTTTAAAGTTGCTCCTCCGTTCCAAATTGTAGTTCACTTTAATTTTTTAGATCCATTTGTTTTACTATGTATCTAGACATAGTGTATAACTAGGTGCATTGCAAAATCAATGTATCTAGAAAAGCCAAAAGTGAACTACAATTTGAAACGGAGGAAAGTAGATTTGAAATAGAAGAGTACTATAATAATAATAAATATCAATAAACGTACAAGTATGATGCTGGTGAAGCTTGCTATTTTTTAAAATAAAAAAAGCATCTCAGCTTCGTATAGAGAGCGGCTCATAAAGCTGTTTTTCTAAACAAACTACTTCATTAGTGAAGATGCGTGCTAAACAGGGCCTTAGTTTTAAGTTAGATTTGAAACAGCGCCGAAGAGTACTATAATAATAATAACAATAAACATACAAGTATGATGGTGGTGCACCTCCGAAGAGCTCCATTGTTCCGGATCTAGTAGGGATCTTCCTCGCTGTTCATTAGCATAACGATATATGGATCTCGGTGGGACAATTGTTGTGTCAGACGGCGGTGATGTCTGTGGGTGCCACTTTCTTGTTGGAGGCGTCGTCAATTCTCTCCAGCACTTAGCGCCTTGGAGATCTTTTGAGATGAAAATCCAAAGACAGGTTCTCCTGGTCGGGCGACGATGGCATCTTCGCATGTTATGTTCTCGTTGAAGGCATCGCTTTGTAAGATTCCTCTTTGGTCTGTTAGTGCTGGTGACTGCCTAGTATCTCCCTATATTCCTTATGTTGTTTCTATTCATTTGGCAGTGTATTCTAGTTTTGTAGCAACGCGAATGGTGCGGATGACTTTCTCGAGCTTCTAAAGCTTTATTTCCTTCCTTTTTTGTGGCATGTGGCTACAACTTTGTAATAATTGGCCTGAAGCTGGGGATAAAATATTATCCATTCTCTAAAAAATTGTCCATTTCAAAAGGTAATAATGCATGCACCAACAACAGCGGTGCACCAGAGCTCACATATTTTTATTTGAGCTATGCGTAGGTGCAGCAAATGGCAAGGCTAGCTGGTAGTAGGATTGATTCCGCCTAGTCAGCCAGGCCCCAGAGATCCATTGATTGGGATCGACTTGGCCCATTACGAACTGATTAATGGTGGGGTGGCCCTGAAATAAAAGAGAGAAAAAACATGGCACCACACACTACTCCAAAATCATTTATTTTAATTCTCAAAATCATTTATTTATTGTACCTGCCTCTATCAACGGTCTCACTAGGTTTATTATATTTTATATTGAAATATAGTCATAAATACTAATATTTTATTGAAATATATTTTTATACTAAACCTAGTGAGAGGCATAATTGTTTTAAGATTACATAGTATAACTTAGATGCTCACGTTGTACACACACAGAAACTCAACCTCTATGAGCACATTCAAAGATTGGGATGACAAAACTTCATGACAACATTGACGAAACATTTTAGACGACATTATGAAAGTCACCATAGGTGTCTCACTGTCCATGGGAAGGTCGCCTATCATTGGAAACACAAAGCCATTGAATGTAGAAATATTAAGCCCCCGAGAAATTGAATTCAGGACATCAAGTTACATTCTTCAGTAGATGGATAGTACTTCTCGCACATTACAAACCATGACTCCGTGACGGATAGAGTATATAATATTACTTCTCGGTTGATGGTTTCTGCTACTGATGATAAGCCAAATCATGCGTTTTTGTTGAGGGAGAAAGGCACCGTCATAAGTTAGGTTAGTAAGTTCTAACGAATAGAGCGCATATAATTGGAATCATCGTCAATTCCAGAAGCATCCTTACTACCTGATTTTTGAAAAACCAGCAATGTGTAACTTCCAGTGGTATCTGAATATTTTAGTGTTGGACTCGTAATCGATAGTGATGTACTCCCTCTGCATCAAAATAAGTGAAGTTTTGACTTTTAGATATTGTGGTTGACCATTTGTGTTATTTATTTTTAAAAACATATGAAGTAAATAAATCATCATTATGAAAGTATCTCTAATGATACAACATAAGTCATAATAAAGTAGATATAAAAGTTAAAAATGTCAGTTATGGTAGGGATAGAGGGATTATAAACAAGGGGAAAAATAGTACTAGTTGTAGTTGCCACCGCCCTTCCACCACCGGCGCCACCAAATTCGGAATCCTCTTACTGGATTCGGTCCTCCTCTTCCAAGCTGATTGTGCTGTAGTCAGTGTTTGTTGTCTGAGAGCATTCAAACATGCTCTTGGTCGATCAGTTATTAA
Source organism: Hyparrhenia diplandra (assembly GCA_015847255.1). NCBI lineage: Eukaryota > Viridiplantae > Streptophyta > Magnoliopsida > Poales > Poaceae > Hyparrhenia > Hyparrhenia diplandra. The sequence continues at coordinate 353,767 of JADLZK010009107.1, read as the reverse complement.
AGCCAGGCTCTCTATGCAGATCGACTTCATGTTGGAGGCCTGGTTTCACCGTGCTCTCCCGACCGGTGGCGCCATCGACATCACCTCTCTCGTCGTGTTCCTCAACGGCACCACCGACGCGCCACATTTCCTGATGGAGCTCATCCAGGGCGGCCCGTCCTCCCTCGTCGTCCTCCTCGACCTCTTCCCGCGCAGGGACCTCCCGGTCCACCCGGATTACATCGACAAGTACTATGGCACGACCGGCGCCGACGCTCATCGCATCAACATCGAGAAGATCCCTCAGGTCCGGCCGTATGTCTCGCCGTCGCTGCTGGTCCGGAGCCTGTGGTCACCGACGGGCGGTCGTCGTCGACGTCCCAGTGCGGGGGAGGGTAAGGAGGCCGTGCTTGAGGAGATCGTGAGGGGCCAGCTTGCACAGTCCGCCGTGGAGCTTCTTGATGTGTGGCTCCAAAAGTGTGCGGGGAGTGTCTTGGAGATGGAAGAGACGGAGGAGGAGAGCTTGGTGGCTAGGGACAAGATGATCTCAACCACATCGGTGAAGCTTAACCTCTCTGCCAACCTACCCAAGATATTTGACAAGGATGTGTCCGATAGGGTAGTGGCTGAAATCGACAAGGCCTTTCGTGGGACATAATGTAATACTACAATGCACTATATTCATTCATTCTCTTCTTTCGGCTCCAACTCGATCAGATTTAATTAACCTCACTTACTGTTCATTTTTTTCGAAAGCGAGCTTAGCTCGTACTTCATTAAGGGAAGGTAGAAAGTTTACACGTCCTAAGCGCGCCCCATCTTGAGATAACACAAAGGCGGCTTAGGAAACGACACACTTACAAAGATCACCGGCTAAACGGTGGAGCACGTGAAATGTAAGCCTGGAGAAGAACAATGGGGCTACAGAGGGTGACTGGAGAGCTCAAATGGCCGAGAGCACAGGGAGTAGGGGCTGCACCCCCCGGAAGCCAACGGCCACCCAAGCTTCGGCCTCGTCGTGGATCGCCTCAAGCAGCTTAGGCTGTCGACGGTGCGCCTGTTGCGCTCTTTCCATAACATCCAGGAGATAAGGAGCACTAGGGAGTCAAATGCCTTCCTCAGCTGACCCGGAGCAAGGGAGCACACACTCAACCACCATGAAAAGAGGGCGACTTCGGCAGTAGGGCAAAGGTGTGGAAGGCCAACCCGGGATAGAAGAAGCGACAACACCGGCGAGAGAAGACACGGGAGGCAAGAAGGTGGTCAATCGCCTCATCCTCCCGGGAGCACGGGACACATGTCGCGGGAAGTTCGAGCCCGTGCCGCCCGGCATTGCCGCTCCGCCGCCCAAGGCTTTCCATGCATGGCCAGCCCCCAGCGTAAGAAATTCACCTTCGGCGGGGCGGAGGCCTTCCAAATCTCCGAGACCCCGTGGGGGGGAAATCTACCCGCCGAAGAACAACCGGGTAGGCGGAGGCGCCGGGAGTATGCCCCGCTAGCCGACGATCTCCAAATGAAGTGGTCCGGCACGCCCGGCCGCGCCGCACATGCCGCACGGTCGTGACTCTCATGAAATCATCGATCACGAGCAGCGCCCTCGCATGACGGCAACGGTGGCAAATGGCGAGCGGGTCTCGTGCCCGGTGTCCTCCGTCGCGCCCCCATCGCGATCGACGGCCCGTTGTTTCCCATTGTCCTTTACGCCATGCCTTTGGCGAGTTACGATGTGGTTCGGGCACCAATCGGATGGCCCCCTTTGGGGACATTATGCGGAACCCGGCGGCCCGGCACCATGGCGTTCAAGCACGAAGATCGACCGCGTTCTTTGGGCGCGCCCGGTCCCACCGTCCCCACCTCGACTACATGCGGCCGCTACCACTACCACCGCCGAGCCTCCCTCGACGAGTTCTTTGGACTCTTTCGCCGGCGTCGTTGCAGCGCCAGCGATGCACCACCCGCCGGGGCGGCCACACCGCATCATCCTCAAGCCCGTGTCGGCTCCGGTGGCGATCCCGACCATACCGGTACCCCACAATCGCACAAGGATGAGTTGGAGAAGCAATGCTTCCTATGATGGCTCGGGGGCATCGTCAGGTGCGGCGACTCTGCGTTCTCCTCCCGGTGCTCCTCGTCAAGAAGCCGAATGGGTCGCGGGCGCTTCCGTCGACTACCACAACGCCGCCTTCACCAAGCTCGACTTGTGCTGCGGGTACCACCACGTCGCATGCAGCCGAGGACATCCACAAGACGGCGTTTACACTACCACGATGGCCTCTATGAGTTCCTCGTGATGCCGTTCGGGCGTAACGCGCCGCCACATTCCGTGCACTCATGAACGGCGTCTTTGCGCCCCTTCCTCCATCGCTTTGTACTTCGTTTTCTTTGACGATATATTGATCTACAAGAAGTCCTCGGGCGGATCATCACCGCCACCTCCGGCCGTCCTCAACGAGCTCCGCCGCCCGAGTCCTCTTCATCAAGCGATCCAAGTGTGCCTTCGGTGTGAACTCCGTCACCTACCTCGGGCACACTATATCGGAGGTAGGCGTGGCTATGGATCCGGCCAAGCCGCGAGGCCATCCATGATCGGGCCGGTACCTCGCTCGACACGGGTGGTGCGCGGGGTTCTTCACCGGGCGGGCTACTACCGCAAGTTCATCCACAACTATGGTACGATGGCGGTGCCGCTTACGACCCTCTTGAAGAAAGAAGGGTTCTCTTGGGGTGAGGAGGCGGCCGCAACGTTATTTGCGCACTCAAACACGCGGTGACCATGGCACCGTCGCTATGCCGGACCGCCAAGACTTTCGTCATCGAGTGCGATGACAAGTCCTCCCATGGGTTTGGCGCGGTGCTCATCCAAGACGGCCACCCCATCGCCTTATTCGGCCGTCTGTGGCACCTCGACCACCGGGCCCTCGCGACATATGAGCACGCGAGCTCATAGGGCTCGCCCAGCAAACCGACACCGCGCGCCGTACGTGGATCGTCGTTTACCCATCAAGACGGACCACTACGGCTTGAAGTACCTTGGACCAACGGCTTGGCCACCATCCCGCAACACCATTGGGTGGCCAAGCCGCTTGGGGTTCGATTCTCCACGTCGACTACAAGCGGGCGCAATGAACGCCGTGGCCCGGCCACGTCCAGCGGGACACCGTGGACGGGAGCTCCCTCGGCTCTCTCCGCCCCCACGCCGACTTCCTTGACCGATCGCGCCGGCCCAATAGGATGACCCGGCGATCGTCACCCTCCACGGGGACATCACCTCGGTGCCAAATCGCCCCCGACCATCGTCGGCGCATGGTCCAATTCGATGGTCGGCCGTACATCCCGCCGCCTATGCTTCACGAGGTCGACGATCGTCCCATGAGGACTCGCCACTAAAGGCGCCCAAATGCACCATCCAAAGGTTGCGGCGTGATTTTCATTTTCCCAACGTTGAAGCCGGTGGTGCAAGAGATGGTGCGCTACCGCCGCGTCGTGTGGCAACGGTACCCGGTGCCGCAAGGGGTGTGGACCGACATCGCCCTCGACTTCATGGAGGCCCTACCGCGTGTCCATGGGAAGTCGGTGATCCTCACGGTGGTGGATCGTTCAAAGAAATACCGCCACTTCATCCGGTTGACCCACCCGCACTACGCCGAGTCCGTCGCCCGGGCCTTCTTCCGCCGACATGGTCCGCCTCCATGGCGTGCCCCCGGGCATGGTCTCCGACCGGGGACCCCGTCTTCACCTCGACGTTCGGCGAGAACTCATGCGCCCGATGGGGACCAAGCCGAACATGACGACGGCGTTCCATCCATAGTCTAACGGCCCGGTCGAGTCGGCCAACCGCGTCATCATCATGTACTTGCGGTGCCCGATAGGGGGACCGGTGCGGCGATTAGCTCCGGTGGTGGTCTGCCTTTGGGCCGAAGTTCTTGTTCAACACGGCGTATCAATCGCCGCCGCGGGACACTCCTTTCCGCGCCGTCCCACGGGCACGATCTTGCCGTCAATCCGGTCTTATGAGCCCTGGGTGATACCAGAAGTTCCCGCCGTTGCCAAAACCATGGAGGAACGGGCGGAATTCTTAGGCGACATTCGCCGTAGGTTGGAGCAGGCCTAGGCATCCCAGAAGCTTCACTATGACCGTGCGCACCGCTAAGTCAGCTATCAGGTCGGTGACTGGGCTCTGCTGCGTCTCCGTCACCACGCTGCTTCCTCCCTGCCACAGGCCGCCGCCGGCAAGCTCAAGCCACGCTACTTGGCCATACCGCGTCACCGCGCTTATCAACGACGTCGCCGTCCGCCTCGCTCTTCCAACGGGTGCCCGCATCCACGATGTTTTTCACGTGGGACTGCTTAAGAAGTTCCAGGGCACTCCACCAAGCGAGACTCCGCCCCTGCCACCTCTACGTCATGGCGCCATCGACCCGGAACCTGAGCGTGTGTTGAACTATTGCATTGCCAATGGTCTTTGGGCAGTGCTCATCCAATGGAAGGGGCGTCCGGCATCGCCACACTGAGGACACCACCCGCGGCGTTCGCGCCAAGTACCACGGCTTTCCGGCTTTCGAGGACGAGCCGACTCGGCGTGGAGGGAGATGTCATGTTCGGCGCACCTACACCAGGCGTAAGAGCCCGGGATGTGTGCGAGCCCGAGAACGCTGCGAGCGCGCACCCACGCCGCCGGCGAGGTCGGCAGACAAGTGGCTAGAAGGAAGGATAGCCTAGCTTTATATTCTTAGATCCTTTAATTGTGGAGATTATTACTCCAATTAGTTTGGGCCATTGGCCATATATGCATGTACGCATGACAATTGGAATCAATCAAGAATTATCAGCCTATCATCTCCCTCCTTCTCTCTAAGCCGACAGCTAGGGGGCATAACCCAGTTGACGAAGGCGGCGACAGCGTGGGGGCATAACCCTCGACGACGGATCACGACCACGAACTCCGCAGTCGAGGTCCAGCCACCTTGGGCATCACCGCCCTTGACATTCACATATTATAAAACAAGCTTAACTCATAACATGTTTCAAGTGATCAAAGAGAGCCTAAGCTGGAAGCACTATCTCACAGAACATATCATAGAGAGTGTTGGTATTTCTTAGCGTAAGCAGCAAAGTTCGCAAGCGCACGGAAAGTACCGTTGTAGCACTTCACCTAGAAGTATTCCAGGTATCGAATTTCCACAGGGAACGGGTGCTAAGAGGTGATCTTAGGAGTGATGTGTTCTTTGAGCACTTAGACTAAGTCAGGCTACTCTGTCTATTAATCGAGTATTACTTCAGGCATCCGAGTGCACTTGGTCGCCGCTAAGCGATGCCGCCTCTTGCTCTACTCTACTACGCAACCGGGCGTGGAGGAGTACAATGGGCTAATAGGGTCGTCACCACCTATCCCCTACCTCACTACCGTGGATTGCGGAGCAAACGAGGGTGATTCATAACTTAGACACCACGCCTACGTTACTTGTCACTACTCTAGCGCCGATCGTGGATCCCGCCTTTTATCGGGGGCCCTCTACTAGAGCATTTACCACAGGGGCAAACAACGATCCCATAATTCTCGATATAATAAATGATAGCATGGAACTTAAGAATGATACTGAAAGTAAGACACGAATAACTCTCACCAAGTCGTAAAGTTACCCGTAGAGGTACAAGGTAGGAGGCGGAGCCGACAGATCCGACACTCACGACACCGAAAAGACCAAGGGTCGCTACTCCTCTCTTCCTCTCTACCTTGCATTCTCTCTCACTCCCACTGAGTGTCTTGGCACTCTCTAAACCACCCTATATGTGAGACGTGGAGTGTAATTCCCGAAGGAATGCGGGGCGAGTGATGGATCACATGGTGAAGGAATGTGGGATTCCTTTATTGAATGTGACTTGTGTGTGAATGAGTGAATTGGTGAGTTACAAGGGGAGGCAAGGGCCTCTTTATATAGGGAAGAGAGGAGGAGAATGGAGGGCTATGCTTGTTTCTATCTTGAAATTCAAACTCCTAGGCATGCAACCGCCTCCTCCTTGGCGCCATCCCAAAAATACCTTCATGCAAGCCTTCCTAGCCATGCAAGTGCACATGTCTTGGCGCCAATTTGATTCCCCTCACATGCAACCAAGCATTCTTGGCGGGAACCATATCTTCTACACATGCAACCATGTCTTCCCCAGGGAGTTTTGGCGGGAATTCTTGGCGCATCCCGAAAACCACCTTCATGCACCGCCTTCTCCTTCTGACACGGGTCAAGGCAAAAGCGCGGCGGGTTCGGAGCTCCAGCCACCCCGGCGCCAAGGTGTGCGGCGGCCGCCCAGTTTGGCCCGCCCGTGCCCGTCTTCCGTAGGTGGGCCGGTGGTCCATCATATGTTGCGTCCCCGAGGGTGCTTTGGCCTTGGTTTCGCGTTGGTTTTGGCCTCGTGGCATTCCCTTGTCCAAAAACGCATTCGATGTGCGCTTCTCTCTTTCTTTTTGGCGTACTTTTACCTTTTCCACGTTTATGCCTCGCAAAACATATTTTTCTCGAATACAAGTGGAACTAGATTAATAGCAAAGGTTCATGTGGCAAAAGTACGTTATTCATCATGTTATATAACTAAGTTGGCGGTATAATTTGTATGATAAGGACCGCCAACAACTCCCCCCACACTTAGTCTTTACTGCCCTCGAGTAAAGTGCAAGACTAGGCGGGTCTACCTCCAAAGGAAATAAAATCTCGCATACAAGTTATTCCAAGCTTCACCAAAGACTTGTGAAATTTTGATGTGTTTACCACATTAATCTTGGGTAATTGAATTATGGAACAATCATGGATTCGCATCCCCTTGCTTCGAGATAAGTGCGAACTTGGGTTTTTATATGATTTTGAAAATGTAAATATAGCCTCTCCTCGAATGATTCATTCGGATCACTCAAATATTTGTGTCCGGTTCCTCACCGAGACAAATGAGAGTTTTGCCTTCTTTCTTTTCTACTTCTAAAAAGCTTATATGGATCTTTGGGTAAGGAAAAGATATGAAGGCATACTTACTCGCATATATTGCTAGGCCAAAGCTTCGGATCCAAGGAGAAGGATGACATACCCCTAGATCAAGAAGTGCATGTGTGTGGATATGATATAGTGGAACCTATACTATATATACTATACTCCTTGATATGAGTGATCTCTCTCTTATGAAAAACTTTATTCTTGAGAACATGACTATCTTTTTTGCATGAGCCTTCATGTGCTCATCTTTTTTTTTTTTTTTCTTGGACCTTCATGTGTCCAACCTTTTTTTTCATGGGACCTTTATGTGTCCCTATATTTTTTTTTTCATAGCCATGTCTCTTTGAACCACAAATATATAGAGAGATCACTATTTGGTAGAGCATGGAGTATTTTATTTCTAAGATGTCTTTTTTTTTTTTGTCTACTCCCAATGTAGGAGCAGAGCTTTTTTTTTGTATGGTGGATGGAAGCATGTTTTAGCGTATTCCCGGTGTAGGAATAGCCGATATATGTGGCGTGTACGTGATCTTGCTCTTGGGGGCATGACAACTATCTCAACAAGGGTCAACAAGAGTTGACACAAGCTCAATGCAAAAGATAAGTAGCATATAAATATGGTAGGTTTTTGCATTTGATAAACTCAATATGGCTCGTAGGAATTTGCATATCATTGAGGAGCTTGCTATTTAAATTTTGAATTTTGAAAACAAATCCCAAGTTCATATAAAAGAGCAAGGTTCAAATCATCCAAACTATATCACATATTCCAATTACTTAGATAACATGGGGTCCCTATGATAGATGATTCACAAGGCATAGGAATATTAACGAGGAATAAAGAGAGTATGCAAATTTTTATCAAAGGATAGCATGGAGATGGAGCCTCAAAAGTTTTGTTTATCTTTTAGTGAGGAATAATATATGTTGACTAAAAGATATTGAGGGATTTTAACGAGGTGGAGTTCAAGGATGATTAAATCCTCTTAATGATTATATATTTAAATCTTGTTCAAAAAGGGGAAAGTAAAGGATTTTGAATTTTTACTTTATGTAGAGTATATGTAGGTTTCTCCCCCACACTTGTTCCTTTGATAAATTATAAAGATAGAAAACTCAAAAGGGACAAGTGTGCATCCAAAAGGTTTTATTTTGTTGATATGTTCAAAATTAAACTTCAAAACATTTTGGAAGATGTGAGAGCGAGAGTTTTGCACAAACCACCGTTTGAAGATGAAGGAGTTTATGGTAGTCATTCGGCCTCGCCCTTCTCCGTCAAGAATTGCTCTCCGCGCTTGTGCATTGTGTTGGGGAGATCTCAAAAGTTTGTTCATTGTGTTTGAGAGATCTCCCCCACACTTGGTCTTGTACCTGGTTTTTATTTGAAAACAAGAAAACAAAACAAAAGAAGAAAACACATGGCTCTATCGGGCATGAATACCGTGGAGCCTTTATTGTGATTATTTTATTTATTTTATTTTATTTTATTTTATTTGTTCACCTCAAGATGACTCACGCAAGGCTAACATAAAGGAACAATGTAAACATAGCCTTGATTTATCTCCAACATAATATACTTCCGGGGATCATGATAACGAAGTTCTAGGTTCATTAACTAAACTCTAACACCATGTCAAAGTTTGATTAAAGAAGATCATTTTAACCTAAGCATCATGCTTAATTTAAAAGATCTATGAATATACCACATGAGATCTCATGGGGACATATCCAAACCAGAGCATACATCATAAACAAGGGAAGTATGAATTTGTATAACCCTATGGAGATGAATAATGAGTATGAGATTTGGTGAACGTTACCTTTGCATACCCGAGTATAAATACCGACGGCTTTTTATGGATGAAGATCGAAGTTGTTGTTGCGGTTTGCGTGATGGCCCTCGCCTGTGTGTACCTCAAGGCTAGGCCACACACACATGTGTATGGGCCATGGGTCTTGATGGTAGCGGCAAAGGATGAGAGACGAACCCTTCTTGCTTGTGGAAGCAATGATAGGTGGAGTCGAAAGACTTTTGGTATGTACCTTGACCATGTGGGGCCAACCAAGCTCCTCTCTTCTCTTATTGATTTTTTTCTATTCTATATATATATTTTTCTTTTCAAAGAACACTCTCTTTTTTTTTTCTTTTCTTTTCTTTCTCTTTTCTTTTTTTTTTTTTTTCTCTCTTTTTTTTTTCAATTCTCTTCTTCTTTTTTTTTTTTCTAATTTATTTCTTTCTTTTTTTTTTTTTTTTTCCTTAAGGCAGGGGTGACATCATCTTTTATTCACCATCATTTTTTTGTATGACACCTTGGTGTATGGAACTCGAGGTTGTCACAATCTTTCCCCCACACTTGGACTTTTTGTGCAAAATCAAGTGTGCAAGGTCCGGTCTCCTTGTGAGTGTATTCCACTATCCATGAGCATCAAAGTTTCTTGTTGATGTGGCCCCTATGTTCTCAAGCATTGCGTGCCTCATTTGATCTTCTTAATCGATCTCCACTGAAATGGTTAGCGACAAGAATACCCGAAAGGTGCACGCTAACGACAACAAGCTCTTGCTTTTATTAATAAGAGAAAGAGAAAATGCTTTTTTTTTTATGATAGTCCGGGGTATCTCTCGGTAGTGCTTTGTTTATGGTCGTAAAGCTTGATCAAGGGAATTCTTCCCGCAACTATCAAGGGTGGTGAAGTTCCCAACTTCTCGGTAAGATTTTTAGCGTTACGCTCAAGTTTGCAAGGTTAGTGCCATCGTGCCACTAGATATCGACAAAACTTGTGATAGACGAAGAAATACACAACCATCCTCTTGAAAAGTTTGTGAACGAGGATTAAGAGAAGGTTGGGTTCCTCGTAGGGGGCACGTGGTCGAAACGGGACAACTCTAGAGATCCAAAAAGGTGAGCATGAAATTTGAGGGATCTTAAAAGAAAACTTTTCATGTTCCCTAGCGGTTTCTATCTTGGTCTCTAGAGTTAGTGCCTCCGGGCATGTCCATGGCGCATGAGTTCTTATCCTCAAAAGGTATGTCATGAAAGACAAATGTCGTATCTTGACCATTGTCAAGAACAATGTTTTGTTGGCCAGAGGGACATGGCTTGTGTTCGAGCGAGGATGACAGGTGTTTCGTTTCACAAAGATGCGGTAGCAACTTAAGTGAATCGAATGGAATTATGAACTTCGCCTCCTCGAGCGGGTTATGGTTGGGATGTTGCTTTGCCACTAGACTTTTCGGATATGGATTTGGAGTGGCAAAGGCTACTTCTCCCAATTTTTCATCAAGGCTCCCATGGGTATTTTTTATGAACAAGGTCTTTGAGTGGATAGCCTATCAGAAGTTTGAAGTTGAGGATGGGCAAGATATAGGGATCTAAGAGCACCTCGCTTTTGTCAATCTCTAATGGCACGGCCCTTGTGATCCCACAACACTCAAAGATAAGTCCCGATAGTTTTTTTTTTTTCAAAAGTTCCCTTTAACAAACAAGTAATGATGTTGGAAGGTGAAAGAATCAATTGCCGTAAGAACGCGTTTCACTTCCAATGACCATTTTGTTGATGGTTAAGCTCTAGGGAAAACTTAATTTGTTGTGGGGTTTTCGTGCCAAGAGAGGTTCGAGGTATTGCCATAATCCTTGAATTCGCTTGGAAACTTCGAAGGATGAATTTTCCTTCGGTGTTCGTGATGTCTCAACGGTCGATCCTAAGGATGGTAAGGGTACAGATTCGGGCCGATGAGAGCTTCTCAAAGCTTGACATGCCCTTGTTTTGGTGGGGAAAAGGTTCTACAATGGGAGAAGCAAGCTTCTCTAGGATGTGATCAAGGATCTTCCTTTGTTCCATCGTAATTTTATCTATCAACGACCCTCCAACGGTCATGTCAAGGCATAGGGGCGGTGTCTATGTCAAGACCCGAATGAAAGATATGTGAAAACATACTCTCGGGTAATGACAGTCTAGGCCAGCGCGTGTATTAACATAGTAAGCCCGGCTCAAGCCGCACCTAGGACTCTCTTTTTCTACATTCTTGTGCGTAAGAATTCGGTCATGTATGGTTTCTTGGCAAAAGCCCATGTTGGTTGGGTTCTAAAGGATTCCTTGTCACATTTTAGTGCAAGGGATTTGAATGTTTATACCCATAGCGGGATTATACATAACCTCCACCAATCCTCAATAGAGTCATGGAGAACTCGTTTATTAAGGAATTTTTTCGGATCGGTCGGGATTGGTGGTTTCTTCTATTGTTCGTATTTCGAGGTGTTACTTGAATCCCTCGGCAAGGTCGACCTCGAAAAATGAGATCCTACCATGCGGTCCCCTTGGGTTTTGGTTCGAGCAAGGGTCTCTCTATAGGTGTATCGGGTTCGGCAACGTACCGAAGAGACTTCCCTTTGATCTCGCTTGGGTTCTACTCGAACGGGTTCTAGCGGGAGAGTATTCTCAAAAATATGGTTTAGGAAAGCTCCTCCTTCCGCCGGTTTTTATGTGAAAACGACCCTCCCGTTAAGTTATGTCACAAGTCAGAAGATGGATGCTCTATCAATGGGTTTTCCAATTTCAAGCCTCGAAAAATGTTTGGACTGAACCATGGCTATAAAGCCGTGGTGAGCTCAAATCTTGAAGCCGTGATTGGCTTCAAGATTGACATGGTTCTAAGAGCTCGCCCTTAGGAGCAAAAAAAGGTTTTGAAAGGGTTGCTCCATAAATTAAAAAGAAAATAAAAATAAAAAAGAATGGCGAGGGGGTAGGGCTCACATCGATAACTAGGTTTCACAAACTATAACGACAACCGCTTCCCAAGAACGGCGCTAGAAATGCTTGTTGGTATTTCTTTAGCGTAGCGAAAGAAAGTCCGCAAGCGCACGGAAAGTACCGTTGTAGCACTTCACCTAGAAGTATTCCGTATCGAATTTCCACGAGGAACGGGTGTTAAGTCTGTTCTTCCTAACTATCAAGGGTCAAGCATAGGAGGTGATCTTAGGAGTGATGTGTTCTTTGAGCACTTAGACTAAGTCAGGCTACTCCTGTCTATTAATCGAGTATTACTGTGCATCCGGAGTGCACTTGGTCCACTAAGCGATCTTTGCCTCTTGCTCTACGCAACCGGACGTGGAGGAGTACAATGGGCTTAATAGGGTCACCACCACCTATCCCCTACCTCACTAACGTGGATTGCGAGCAAACGAGGGTGATTCATAACTTAGACACCACGTCTACATTACTTGTCACTACTCTAGCCCGATCGGGGATCCCCCGCCTTTATCGTGGGCCCTCTACTAGAGCATTTACCACGGGGCAAACAACGATCCCATAATTCTCGATATAATAAATGATAGCATGGAACTTAAGAATGATACCGAAAAGTAAGACACGAATAACTCTCACCAAGTCGTAAAGTTACCCGTAGAGGTACAAGGTAGGGAGGCGGAGCCAACAGATCCGGCACTCCGACAAATAAAAGACCGCGGGGTCGCTACTCCTCTCTTCCTCTCTACCTTGCATTCTCTCTCACTCCCACCGAGTGTCTTGGCACTCTAAACCACCCTATATGTGAGACGTGGAGTGTAATTCCCGAAGGAATGCGGGCGAGTGATGGATCACATGGTGAAGGAATGTGGGATTCCTTTATTGAATGTGACTTGTGTGTGAATGAGTGAATTGGTGAGTTACAAGGGGAGGCAAGGGCCTCTTTATATAGGGAAGAGAGGAGGAGAATGGAGGGCTATGCTTGTTTCTATCTTGAAATTCAAACTCCTAGGCATGCAACCGCCTCCTCCTTGGCGCCATCCCAAAAATACCTTCATGCAAGCCTTCCTAGCCATGCAAGTGCACATGTCTTGGCGCCAATTTGATTCCCCTCACATGCAACCAAGCATTCTTGGCGGGAACCATATCTTCTACACATGCAACCATGTCTTCCGAGGAAGTTTTGGCAGGAATTCTTGGCGCATCCCGAAAAGCACCTTCATGCACCGCCTTCTCTCCTTCGGACACGGGTCAAGGCAAAAGCGCGGGTTCGGGCTCCGTGCCACGGCGGGCTAAATTTTGTTAAAAAGGAGATGTATACTTACCCTTAGCACATTTGCACATATCCATCATCTACATTGTTGCCTAGCCTTCCCATTGCCAGAACAACAAAGCTTGAAGTTTCGAATTTAGACATCTTTACAATAGGTAACAATGGTCTTTGCAAATCATGCAATTGTTGCACACCTCCGGCCACAAATTATCTGATGTGAAACCTGTTAGAATGAGGCCAACTGCCAACCAAATGTATTGCTAGGCCCAAAGGGGCAATTATACAATGTACAATGTGCAGAGAAGCCCTCCAAGTAGAGGGGAAACTGTAGAGACACACCACACCCAATAGAAATACACATATATCCTACATTTAACACCCCCACCAAACTCATGGTGGATCTACAATAATGTATGTTGAGCCCATGTTTTTGCCTTGGTGAAGAAATCCGCTATCTGTACCTCTAAAGCCACATGGTGGAGTGACAAGTACAGGTTGAGTGCGTTAACAAATCTAGGGCAACATACTGTGACAGTACATAAATTTACTTTTTTTGGTTGGGGGATTTAGTAGAACAGATTATGGTTGTGACATGCATATAGTAGAACAGATTATGAAATGTGCATCTTTGATTAACTTATTAACTAGGAAGTGAACTGCAGTACGAAGATGTGAAGACTCGAGTGTAAATTCCATACCTCCTTTACATCTTCTTTCACCCTTCTCAAAATCAAGTGAACCAACGTATACTTCTTTCCCTTTACGAAGAACCCGAACATTGCAATCTTGAACAACTTTTCCTGTAGTGCAGCCTGCCACCTTTCCACTGCCACTACTAAAAATAGCTCAAACTTTTGCAGAACCAATTGGCACTTCTTCCTGAAAAAGAAACATGTATTCAGGGTAAACAAAAAGTAGCTCACTAAAAGTTACAAAAAAAAAAAAAAAAAAAAAAAAAAAAAACTACTAGTTAGAATCCTAATGGAGAAATTAATTTGAATATTCATTTAATGAAGGACGAACCCAAAAGTTAATAATGATACATTAACTTTATGGACTTCTTTCTGTCACTGACATAAAAACCCAAAAGTGTTTGTTACCTCAGCAGGTTCTGGGCTATCGCCCAGTCCTCAGCTTGTGCAGATATCCTAAACCCTAAACCCTAAACCATGCTCATTCGCCCATTCACGTGCAACATCAAGACTGTCAATAACCTCAGATTCTTCACCGACAAGGGAAACATTATTGAGGCCAATAACCTATCAAAAGTTTTTGATAAAAAAATCAGGATGCTTATTCGGCTCCCAGTCTACGATCTGGAAGGTAAGAGCCCACAAATAATTCATTTTTTCTTGAGAAAATTGATCTGCATGCAAATATCATTTTTTTTTTATATGGACTTACTGGCAGCTTCAGCTTGCTTTTGACATGACAAGAAATGTAGATGGATTTGGGCACGCAGGGGCTTGATGTCGCAGCATTGCTTTGTATTTCAAATTTTGTGAGGTGATAGCAGCCTTATGTTAAAAAATGCATCATACATTTTTATCGTTATTTTGACAGGTTAGTCCATCTAATAATAAATTGACACTAGAATACAAAATTATATGAAACATAATGATAAAAAATGCATAATGTTAAAACTCAAACTTGTACAATTTAGGGAGTAAATCGAACCAAATGTTAATTAGGGGGTATCCAAAGGATAACGAACCTCTTAACTCAAACCAGATAAAAGTGAAATATAAATATACATATTATTAAATTAAAGAAAATGATGAAACAGAAGAAAGAAGACTGTTAACATCTCCATGGCTAGATCGGAAACAAGTATTGGTTCTACTGTCCTATGGGCACAATGACGTTAAAACTACCCACTTCAGTGGATCGGACTTTGTACTTGACTTCCTCGAGTGCACAGATCAAGGAAACTTTTGATCGCTCTCAGTAGGGTTACTGCAAAATTGAGCCACTTATCTACAATGATATGTTCAACTATTTTACTGAGGTGCCAAAAATAACTGTAGACACAAAAAATAGAATACTGGAACAATTTGATAAACGAGCAAAGTTCATAT
The DNA here is from genome assembly GCA_015847255.1 of Hyparrhenia diplandra. Taxonomy (NCBI): domain Eukaryota; kingdom Viridiplantae; phylum Streptophyta; class Magnoliopsida; order Poales; family Poaceae; genus Hyparrhenia; species Hyparrhenia diplandra. The sequence continues at coordinate 338,717 of JADLZK010009107.1, read as the reverse complement.
ATGCTTACCAAAACAATGTCCAAAATGCTTACCAAAGAAAATGTCAATATACTTCAGTTTGATAAATGAGCATTTTGATAAACGAGCAAAGTTCATATACTTCAGTTTTAACTTCAGATTTCACTTCCATGTTCAATATTTCATGAACTATCTTTTGAAAACCTACAACAAAGGCAGGATTTCACTGTTCTTAGAACTTAGAGATGTCTTTTGGCGTGGAACTATTGCATTCTTGTGGATACAAAGAAAATGTAAAGATATTTGACTACACAACAATGCTCACTAAGCCCATGCTGCTATAGGATGGCTAAGAGAGTGACTTACCAAAACTAGAAACTGCAGCTAGTCCATACTCTATGTTACGCAGTAGTGGCCATCAGATTCCTCCAAACCCTAGAAGGGTTGGGTATAATGTGGCTGTACATGGGCCTTTATTGGGCCTCTACACATGCCTCTATTGGGCCTCTATACATGTACACTAACACCCCCCGCAGCTTCGAACTACCGCCGCAGCCGAGATAAGACTGACAATCAAAGAAAGCAACACCCCCGCTGCCACAACTAGCCACCGCCGTTGTTGAGGCCGGATCGAAACTCCGAGAAGGTCGAGGAGGGCGCACTTTGGTGAAGATGTCGCAAACCGGGAGGTGGTCGGTACATGGAGCACCCGCACATCACCGATAGCCACCCGGTAAAGTGCAAATCGATCTCGACATGCTTCGTCCGTTGATGCCGAACCGGGTTGCCGGAGAGGTAGACGGCGCCACATTGTCACGCGAGACAAGGGTGGTCTTGGTGAGGGGGCCGTGAAGCTCGGGCCAAGAGCCGACGGCCAAAGACGCCTCCGCCACGCCATTGGCGACAACCCGTACTCCGCCTCTACATTGGAGCAGGAGACAACGGCTACCACTTGGAGGACCAGGAGACAAGATTGCCGTCGAGGAAGACGGCGTGCCGGAGTTGGAGCGGCGAGTGTCCGGGCATCTCCGTGTAGACGACGAGCTCGGGAGGGAGACCGGTGAAGAGCCAAAGCCGAAGTCAATGCTGCCACGAACATAGCGGAGGAGGCGCTTCATTGCAAAGAAGATGGGGCTCCCCGATCATGCATATGAAGACAGACCCGAATTGCATACGCTATGTCGCCCGGTGAAGGTGAGGTACTCGCAACGCACCGCCCGGACTCCTCGAAGGCGTGAGGATCTCGCCACGGGGCTGCCCTCGCATCGGCAGAGAGCTTGGCCCGAGTATCAACGTGTGGGCATAGGGCTTGCAATCCGTCATCCCAGCCCGCCGAGGATATCAAGATCATACCGCCGGGTGTAGAAAGAGGCCCGAAGGAAGTGGGCCGAGATCCTTCATAGCAAACTCCCGTCGCCGGGGCAACCGTGGACTGGAAGCTGTGAGGACAATGTCGCCGACATAAAGCGCCAGTATGCGCCTCATGCTTGTGGCGATATACGAACCGTGAAGTGTCGACTTTGCCTCGGAACCCCGTAGATAGCGTAAATGTGGCAAACCGGGAGTACCAAGCACGAGGATCCCGCTTCGCACCATAGAGGAACTTGTTGAGCCTACAGACCAAATCGGACGACCGAATCCACAAACCCGCCTACCGATCGCAGTGAGACTGCCTCCCGACAAGGTGCCATGGAGAAAAGCATTCTTGACATCCAACCGATGCACGCCAAGAGCGAGCTAGGGCGAAGCGAGAGCACTATGTGCACCGAAAGCGTGCTTGACCACAAACCGAATGTCTCATCATAGTCGACCCTTAGGGACGCCGATTGAAACCCCAAAGGACCCAAATGAAGCTTTGTAGCGCTCAGCATCGCCATCGCCTCGACGCTATGTGTCCGTATCCACTCGCCAGTCACCACATTGCCACCGACGGACACGGCACGAGTCCCACATCCGTTGGCAAGAAGAGCTTCATTCTCCTTCCATCGCCAAGACCGCCAAGAGGGAGGGTCCGGGCCAGGCGCCGCGGACGGAGGAAGGTACCGGAGAGACCGCGGCCCCCACTCGGTGGTGGAGAGAGCCGCTGGTAGAAGAACACCCGCCGCCGGCGAGTCACCATGGGATGAGTGTGGCGAGGGTCCCGATGCATCACCGACGGGTGGTACACTGATCAGCACGCGGCGGCGCGGTGGAGGCGGGGCGGCGGGCGGTGGCGCCGGACGGCTCCGGCCAAGAGGTGGTGGAGCAGAGCTGCCGGAGCCGGAGCCACCGGGCGCCGGTGCGGGCAATCGCACGGGCGATAGTACACCTGCGGTCGGGCGCCAAGAAATAACCGTGGAGGAGGCCACACGCCCACGCCGAGGCACCACGATGGCGCCGGATCCGCTGTGGTGGGCGGAGAGGCGCCGGGCCGCGGGGCTCGGGCGCAAGGTGCCACCCCGGCCGCTAGCGGGCATGGGAGCAGCGGTGCGGCGTGGGGCGCACGGGCACATCGAGTGCGCCCTGAAAATGCGTGGAAAGAGGCCAGAAAGAAACTAGTGGTGGAGCCACCGGGTCAGAAAACATGGACTCCAACTCAGGACTCGAGGAAGGTGTGGAGGAGGTCGAGTATGGGAAGTCCGACTCGTCGAAGACGACGTGCCGGGAGATGAGCACCCGATGAGAAGTAAGGTCATAGCAACGGTACCCCTTATGGTCAGGGGAGTAGCCAAGGAACACACACCGTGTCGATCGGGGCGCTAGCTTGTGAGGAGCAGTGGCAGCGAACATGCGCAACCGAAGACACGAAAGTGAGTGTAGCTAGGAGGGGTACCAAAGAGAGCATGGTTCGGAGTGGGAGCGGGACAAGCAGTGGAAGGAAGACGGTTGAGAAGGTGGGTGGCGGTGTGGAGGCTCTCGGCCCAAAAGCGCGAGGGCAGGGAGGCCTGAAGGAGGAGAATGCGCATAGTATCGTTCGTGGTGCGAATCATGCGCTCGGCCTTGCCGTTCTGGGAAGAGGTGTACGGGAGACATGCGCAACTGAACACCGCGAGAGAGGAAGAAAGAGCGAGAGGTGTGGTTATCGAACTCACGCCCGTTGTCGCACTGGACGACCTTAACAGTGAGGCCGAACTGAGTCGACACCCACGCAAAGAAGTGGAGGAGGGTTGGAAATGTCTCAGACTTAGCACGCAACGGAAAAGTCCAAGAGTAATGAGAGAAATCATCAACCACCACAAGATAGTATTTGAGCCCGTAAATGCTCTGCAGACAGAGAGGTCCACACATCACAAAGGTACAAGATCAAAAGCATGCGTGGCATGCGAAGAAGAAGAAGAAAACGGAAGTCTAACGTGGATTGCGCGCATGAAGGAGAAGCGGCGGTCCGGGAAGGTTCCTCCAACCGCGGTGGCAACGCCGGGCGGCGACAAAGGGCGCGAAAGTCCAAGGCCAAGGGGAAGAAGAAGGCCTATGATCCCAACGCCGCCGCAAGCGCGGCAAGACGGGCACCGGGCAAAGGAGTGCCTCGACGCCAAGCCGGAGAAGAAGGAGGAGGCGCATCTCGGCGGAGGAGAGCGACGATGAGCACGCATCGCTCATGGCTTTACCGCTTGCGGGCGGGCAAAGGAGACGCAGTGAGGAGTTGCATCCGCGGGATCCGGTCCACCTCGATGAGACACGAGCTGAAGTCCACCTCGCACGAGGGGAACGGCAGAGCGCAGGTGGTTCCTCGGACTCTAGAGCCAAATCACATGACATGTGGTCCGTGGCGCCTTCTCCGAAGCTCGACAAATGCTTCACCAGCAAAGGTCAAGTTCGCGACGGACGCGGGTGGACATCCGCGGTCGAGGAACCGTCGTCTTCAAAAGCAAGAACGGGCGAAAGCGGCGTGCGTTGACGGAGGTCTACTTCATTCCCCAATCCGCCGAGCATCGCCGCCTTGGGGCGGTGGATGAGCGCTGGTCGGAGGTGCCGATCCGCGACGGTGTGTTGCGGATTCGGGACCGGAACGGGCGGTCCTCGCTAAGGTCACGCCGCGCTCCGCAACCGGCTCTACCTTCTGGACTGAAGGTTGAGCATCCAATTTGCCTGGCGGCGCAGAGCAAGGAGGAGCCCTGGCTCTGGCACGCGGCGCTACGGCCACCCGAGCCGGCGCCTAGGCCGGCCGAAGAAGATGGTGCGGGGCCTACCACACATCGACCACCCCAAATGGCGTGGTGACACCGGCGAGGAAGCAGCCCGGAGGTCGTTTCCCCTGCTGCGGCGAAATTTCGCGGCAGAGAAGCTTCGAGCTGGTCCATGAGGACCTTTGCGGGCCCATTTCGCCCGGCCGACACACGGCGGGAGGAGGTATTTCCTCCGCCGTGGACGATCGCAGCCGCTACATGTGGCCGCGCCCACGACGAAAGCAAGAGCGACGCAACGGAGGCCATCAAGCACTTCAAGGCGCGCGCGGCGAGTCGGGAAGCGATTGCGAGTGCCGGGCGATCACGACGCCAGGCGAATTCACGGCGGTGGATTTCGCCGAGTACTGCGCCAAGAAAGTTGTGGGCCGCCACCTCACGGCGCCTTACTCGCTGTTAGTATACCTTATAGCATAAAATATAGAGGTTTTTAAAACGAAAATAAGGGCTTAAAATGAATATTAACATAGTATAGGGGCTTGACTAACCTAATTCCACTAGTTTTGGTGATTTATATATTTTTCAGGGATTAAACAGAAAATGCCCAAGAGTTTGCAAGCCCTACGACATAAAGACGTATCCGTGACGAAACCCAACGTGGAACCTACACTAGAACATTCCGTAAGAGACCAAAGAGCACCGGAAGGAAGGTGGGGCCCACCGGCGAGCCGGCGGCGGCCGCGGCCGTGGGGCCCCCCTGGGGCCTACGCCGTAGGTCGGTTCACAACCGCCATTAAGAAGAGATCTACACCGCTGCCCAAGGTCGGTTTGATCCAAGGGCCGCCGTGCACGCCTAGGGCTATATAACAAGACCTCCCGACCCCTCGGGTGAAACCCTAATACATTCTAATTCATTCCAACTCCAAGTCATCAAGTCAAGATCCCAAGCCCTAGTTCCACCAAACCGCACTCATATGTATGTAATTGTTATGTTATACTGCTTTTAATTCCTGAATTAAGCGTAATCCTCAGTCTATATATACGAGGATGCGAGGCTGCTTGTAAGGCTTATGCCATTCAGAACTCAGAACTCTAGCAGTAGCAGCAGAGTATATCTCATGTACTCCATGCATTGTGTATGATTGATTTAGTTAATCCAAATTAAACTTTATTTGGTTTGACATAACCTGGCACACTTTTTAGTTAGGACATTCATGCATTCCGAGGAATTTTGATATATTAGTTTTTTGCCTTTTGCTATTGTTAGGCTCTGTCAAAAGAAAAGAGCTAGGGCGAAAACAAAAGGCTACGAGGTGTTCGACGAAGTGGCTATATATCTATGAATGAGGCCCGGCCTTCAACAGCTTTTGAATTGAGAATGATCAAACTTTTTGGCGTTTCAGAGGCTGATACCCAACTCAAGGTTTTTGTCAAGGGGCAGTAATTATAACACGTACACATCCATGACCCCTTTGCTGATTGTTGCCAATTAAATTTGTATGACAAGGAAATATGTTTGACATCAAACCTGTGATAAAGATGAGAACCAATGGTTCTCACATGATATTGTAATTCTAAATGGAAAAAAGAGTGCCTTCCTATAGTGTGAAGTCCACCTCTTGACTAAAACCTGTCATGCAGTGCAAGGACTGTGATACAGTGTTACATGAAGTCTTTTGGAAAATAAATTGAATTTTTATTTCTTTACTTGATGGAGAACCTAATGTGTGGACTCCATTCAATTATGCCATACAATGTGTTTGAGGCATTGTATTTTAAGACTAAAGCACCATAGTAATATATATAATATAGAGTATTATCTTTTAAATGTTTGATTTGTACTACCGAAGATCGCCATATTGTTAGCACGGAAAAGGTATTATCATTTGGTGTTCATGTGCATCCACCGTGGCAGCGCACGGGCATTATACTAGTAATGGAAAGAAAACATTTTAAATTATGAATTCTTATGACAAACACTTCTAGAAATCACTTACTTGAAATGTTCCTCGAACAACCTTCAATGGTCGCACCATCAATGATGGCAGTTCAACAATAATTCTCTCATCGGCTTCACTAGGCACATAACTAGGTGCAAGAACTGTAGATCTAACCAAATTCGATCAGCACAAATCTCTGTCTCTTAGACTCCGTTATTGGCATATTGAGGATGGGGCCAAGCACACTGTATGGTCACAAGATTTAGGAATTAACAAAATGGCCACCCATGATCGACTAAAAGCTGGATCATATAATATATTTAGCTGCATGCACTGATTAGTTGCACCCAAAAACCAAATCTAATGGGGAAAGGCAGAACCCTCTCCCTCACCCTCATGTGGAAATGTGATATTGGAGCAAGCAAACAATTCTTATTAAAAAAAATATGCCAAGAGTTGCACCCAAAATCCTAAGTAGATGGGGAGACATTGCCAACTCACTTAAACATCAACACAATATATGAAATCAACTTGCTACTGTTGAAGTTCTGATTATTAACTACTCCCTCCATCCCAAGATACTTGATGTTCTAGGATTTTTAGAACAGATTAGTGCTCAATGGATACTACATAGTAAATTACAACAAATCCGCCAACTCCTAACAAAGATCATTAGGGTCTCTTTTAGAAGCCATCGGCAGTTTAGCATTAGCACAGCTACATCACTGTGAATCTGACTTTGCTAAATGATGCAGTTACCTCCTGCAGTTACCTCCAAAGAAGTGCAGATCGAGGTTTTCTTGGAGATGAATAACTGTTGCCATCAAATGGCATCATGCTTCCAGCCTGGTGGTCCATTCGTTGTGATACCACATCCTTTATGCTAACATCTTTATTAAAAGCATCACCTTCACCATTGTCATCCTCCCTCATCGAAACAAGAACCATTCTGAGCATGCAAAGAAATGGCTGATCGCTATCTAGCAACTGATAGAGGGCAGTCATCCCCCTCCAATACCAAGACCACCACCATGTCCAGATTCATCTAACAGAAGTGCCTGCAGCACAGCAACTGATTTCTTCACAAGTGGAAATTCAATCCAAATCCCATTTGAATCCTTCTCTAGGACAGATTTCCAAGATTCCCAACTGCCTCCACCACCACCAAATATATCAGATTTGGGTGGAATGCCAACACCATACCACAAACGGCTTCGGTACTTCCAACTTTCTTGAAGATCAGCTATGCAGCTCCCATAAGACACAAATGCATTCTTGACAGATTCATAAGGTTCAGCTGCTGTTGCTGCTGTAAGACGTTCCATCACGGCAGCAGAGATTTGTCCATTTGAATCAGCCATAGAAAAACTGCTTCAATCACAGCAGAAAAAAATGAAGAAAGTATCCATAAGAATAAAGTTCAACAATCTGTTGGCAATAATCTATCAGCATAAGCCATGAAGGCATGAAAGAACAGTCAAAAAATAATTATTTTTTATTATCACTAGATACCAAGAAAATGCAATGACATATAGCCATCGTGTGTGTTACATACATCCAGAGGAAGGCCACCAGCATCACTGGACAAAGATGCCCGTCTTGAGGCCCCAGCAGCCATGGGTTCTTTACCAGCTGTGCCCAAAGAATTTGACCGGCTGGCAGCCAATGGAGAGAGGCCATAGCTGTGGAAGATGTGATGCTAGCATCACCTGCAAGGGATGTGCAAAAATGTTGACCTTGTGATCTCAGCTTGAACTTTTGCTTCTTCAGGAGACAAACCCTCAGCTGCAACGCCAGCTGCAGCTGCTGCAATTACTTCAGTCTGCTGGACATACAAGCAAAAGAAAGACATTACAGAAGAACAGCCACAGAACTCGGGGAAAAACTATCATATTGCAACAATCTGCATGATGATGATGATGACATAATGTAAACCATTCAGAATTACAACAAATATATTACAGTTATCCTCTAGGATCAAACAACTGAGAATTGGAATGTGGTTGAGTATCAGTATCCCTGACAACATAACATAAAAAATGTTGTTACATAGCAGTGCTACTGCATCTAGGTGCCACCAACCTGTTATTCTTGAGCAGAGGGAGTAGGAAATGCAGTCAAAGCTACCAACTCTACTATTTCAAACATAAGAATTGCCCATAGCCATAATCTATATATCATTTGTACCTATTCCTACTTTCTCCCAATTAATACCACAATTTAAGCCAGAGGATTCAAAACATTTATTTAATTGGAAGAGACACAAAAAAACAAAACATGAAGAACTTATCTATAGAAAGTAGCAACAGTATGAGATATAAGAAACAACTGTCAATACAGTGTATAAAAAAAACCATGCTTAGGCAGATCATGTCAAGAAAAGGAGTACCTGAACTTGAAGTTCCCTGGCAGAAAAAATCAAGCAGGTCACCCAACAATCTCCTTTTAAAAAATAGGTAATGATTCTTCACGCCTTAAAAAGAATAGAAAGTAGAAGGTTGTCACAAAAAATGCTGGGCAAAAAACCCAGTAACCTAAAAAGGGTAACAGTAAACATAATGCAGAGAAAATAAATAGTGTTGCCTAAGGAGTTTGAGAAATAAATCCAAGGCTTTTGATTATTGATGGCATTCAGTCAAAAATGGATTGTTAGCAGTCCAACTGACAACGATGACAAAAAGAAAGAGCAAACAAGCACCTAATGAGACAGTGCAAAAATGACAGATGATAAAATGAACCAAATCATATGAGCTGAGTCCTTACCATTACTCTCCTTAACTTGAAAATTGCGTCAAATTGCAAAGGTTTGACAAAGTACTTCTCACCATCATCGCATGCATATGTAATGAACTATCAAGAAGAGTACTGCATATGAAAGCGAAGATCAGTAAAAGACTCTTTTATAATGTTGAAGTACAACTCCTTTCTGCTTATACAAATGGATGAAACAGACGAAAAGGTTGATACCTTGCTGCACAGCTCTTGTAATATGTAAAGATGATCTCATTAAGCTTCTGAGCAAGAAGATCGAAGCAAAGATCAACCTACAGGGCAGTGCACAAGTAATAGAGGTAAGAAGTTCGCAAATGCATGAAGATAGAATTTTGAGGTAAGAAGTTCGCAAATGCATGAAGATAGAAATTTGACTCTATGACCATGGGTAATCCCAAGCCACACCACCACCTTGCTTTCTTCCTAGATGGTGATTCATATGCAACCAGATTAACCATGCAGGACTTAAAACACCATTGCCAGCCTAAATATGAGCCAAAATGAGTTTTTATGCTACATAGCTGAGTGAGTTAATATCGTTTAATTTGGTTGGATATATTCAGCAAGAAAGCTACAATAACAAAGAACACAGTTAAGATGGAGAACATGTCTGGCACCTACCAAAATGGAAGTGCATGAATGGATAATCAAGTGTGACAACGGTAACTACCTACCTCAGCTTCAATTTCATCCTAAAGAAATCTCTGCTTGAGAGAAGTTAGTGCATGTTGAGCAGAGTCATTGTAAAGGTCAAATGGAATCAAAATGCTTTTGAGAAGACCAGCATCTTGTGATTCAATGACATGGGGTCCACCAGCATCCACGGGAGCGAGCATTCAATTGGAAACTGTCACCAAGACATAAATTAGTATTAGCCTGCACTAGCACTTACAACAAGCTGCTTAAAAAAATTCTACACATGAATTCTCACTAATAGTTCCTCCCATCTAAAATTTCATTATACTACACAGAGGAAAACAAAAATGCTCCACCTGAATGACATGAGAAGATTCAAGATAAAATTCTCTGAACCAAAGAAACCCAAGATCAGTTAGAGTACCAATAGTCGCTGCATATTATACCAAAAAAGGGTAGCAGTTAATTGTACTCCAAAGCAACAGGATAAATGAAGATTCAGAGTAGTGAAATGAAGGTTAATTGAAAATGTTCACAGACTAGAATATGAAACATATGAAGTGCATGTGAATTGCTGTCTTTAAGATTGACTCAGATTAAGTATGCACCTGTATAATCCAAAATATGCAAGAAAAAACTAAGTTTGTAGAAAAATGTCTCTAGTTGTTTAAGATCTTCCACAGGTATGCCAGAGCCACTATTCCCAAATAGTCCTCCAGGTTTTCTCAGATTACCACCAGATATACAAGCTCACATATAAGAAATTGCAAACAATGAATCTGTAAAAGTACAACAATAATAGTTACATCAGCAGTGCAGTAAAAAAAAAGATATTCTAAGTAGAATACAAAAATACAACAAATGTTCCAGCATAAATCAATAAAGTAGTTTTCCAAAATGTGAGTGCATTAGGGATGTGCATTGATTGAATTAGACAGTTAAGAGAGTTTTCCAAAACTGAAGTCAATAATCAGAAAAGATGAGTGAAGTCTAGATAATTAAATTTCCTACCGTAGTTTTCCCATTCTACACTACTGAAATCAATAAAGCAACAATGCAGTAACATTGTCAACTAGCCTCCTACAATCTTGAACAGTATTGTATGAGCACTGGGGGAAATGTTCGAACACCTAACTTTGCCAGGCAATGCAGGGGCTAAAGAACTTAAATTGACAGATCATTGCATACTCAAAAACATGAATGAAACCTGTGCGGCTGTTGGTGCAACTGGTCTTGGGTAAAATGTGTTTTGTCTCATTTCCTCAGTTTCTTGGTGTAGTGAGTGCTGCTCTGGGTCTACCTTACTAGTGTTGGCCATCCATCCAATCTGCTGAGAGGGTTCACATATCAGAGAGAATCCTGAAAGAATACAAAGGAAAATGAGCAAAAAATTTTAGTTTTACAAATCCATTCTCAAATAGGAGTGCATTGTCACACAAGATCCAGTTCAAAGACTGTCAATCACAAAATCAATAAAACAGAGAATCAGAAATGTCTGGACCCAGTGGAACTTTGGATAGCATATATACAATATGTCCACTGTAAAGTAAACAACAAGATGGTTGCAAGAGACAGAATTATTTACCGAGAAAGGTCCTTCTTTCTAAATGTTGTACGAATTGTTTCCCACAAAGCTTCAGACACTAAAGTATCACAATGTTGCATCATCAATCCAATACTCTTTATGTAACCAATTAATTCAAGCAAAGCCCTTCGTTCTTCAGCAGTATAGTTATAGCATACTACCTGCATTGCAAATAAGCAATAAACATCAAGTCATGAACACAAAAAAAGGTGAAAAATTCATATTGCAATTATGAGTTGCGGTTATAAAGGAATGCTTTATCACAACACCAAAAACAAATCAAGGAAAAAAAAGACAACCTCGCAACGTAATGGATTCTGTCTCTACTTTTCCGCAATGATGCATGTTAATAAATTGAACTATCAATTCTCAAAAGATTAACAAACTTGGTCCTCGATTCTTACCTTCTGATGAAATGCTATCCCTAAAGCTCCTTATGTGTAACCTCTGGCTTGTCCTTAATCTCTTCCCTCTCACGAACTGCATGCTTTAGCAACTTATCCTGACTAATCAGAGTGGCGTATCAACCTCAGTGGTGAGCTCATTGGCAGAAAGTGGTACCTCAGATTTGGACTCGTCGCTGTGTGCATCATCTTTGCCTTCCTTCTTGACTTGACCGACGCCATCTACATCTCCCATGTAGATGCATATACGGCCTCCGCCAAGTGCCACGACGCCATCGCCCTCCTCCTTGACTTGGTCAGTGTCGCCCTCATCACCCGGTACACTTTTGCTTGTTGATGTTCCCAGATGAGTGCATTCTCAATGCCAACACAAAGACAATAGAGGGTAAGTATATAGAATAAGAGGAAGAAGAAGAGAACTCATTCAAATGACCAAAAGCCAAAGAAAAGTCAAAACAGGATCATTTGAAATGAGCAAAACTTGGTCCCCAAGGACATGGCCAACGAGCCAAGCAAAGCACAACTAACCCTCAAGAAGAGGCAGAAAAGGGCTCAACACAACTAGCAAAGCTCAAATTACCAAAAAACCGCTAGAACCTCCAGAAGAGGCAAAAGCTCAACGCAGCTCAAAGTGCAACTCCCCCTGAAAAGATGTAAAATCTCAAATGAATGCATACACGTTGGATTTGTGTGTCACTCTCCCCTTTGTTGGCATATATACTTATCAAACTAAAGCCCAAAGACAGCAACTTCCCCTCAAAAAATGCTATGAAAGAAAAGGGATACAAAATGCAGAAGCTTCAAGAGCATAGCAATCAGAGTGAAAGGATGCTCTAGGTAGTGCTCTGTATAGCAACAAATACAAGTGCTAGCAAATGCTCAAACTGATCAAGTGAAACGAAATATGAAGTTAAGCACTTTTGTTCAATTTTAAGCAATTTAAAACAAGGTTCACCACTAAAAGTAGCGCATAGCAGGTATAAGCAGGAAATCAACCTAGTGCTAACAAGTGTATGCAAGGTGAACTACCCCAAGCAGCGGCCACACATCATGTCAAGACGAACCTAACACTTGTGTTCTCATTAAATTTTAATTTTATCGGAGTTCGCAGCTTATTAACACAAGAATTAGTCAAAAACATGTGTGTCCGAGAGGTTATCGATACTGTCAGCTTTAGTTCGCAACCATGCCAAGCCATAAGCTTAAGACAATGATTTAGGGCATCCACTACAAGGCTCAAGTTCATCCTAAGTGCAATAGGAAGCCGTCTCGATACCTTGACGTGGGACAGTATAGACCCATCTCCGAGAGGTTATTCATACTGTCAGCTTTAGTTCACAACCATGCCAAGCCATAAGCTTAAGACAATGATTTAGGGCATCCACTACAAGGCTCAAGTTCATCCTAAGTGCAATAGGAAGCCGTCTCGATACCTTGACGTGGGACAGTATAGACCCATCTCCGAGAGGTTATCGATACTGTCAGCTTTAGTTCGCAACCATGCCAAGCCATAAGCTTAAGACAATGATTTAGGGCATCCACTACAAGGCTCAAGTTCATCCTAAGTGCAATAGGAAGCCGTCTCGATACCTTGACGTGGGACAGTATAGACCCATCTCGATCTTTTCTCGTCACTTAACTTGGATTTCAAATTTTATCACAAGTTTATTAGGATTTGTCCAAGCAAGTGAATGGCTCAAAACATGAGACGTAGCAACCTAGCATATAAATGATAGCAACAGGGATCTCAACATATCCTATACATGCTATTTGCAATCTCAGTGGTGAATATTTTTCAAGTTTAACAATAATTAAGCATGTTCACATATTATAAAACAAGCTTAGCTCATAACATGTATCAAGTGATCAAAGAGAGCCTAAGCTGGAAGCACTATCTCACAGAACATACCATAGAGAGCATAATTTTATTCTAACAGCTATAATCATGAAGCTCAAATATGCTCTATCATACATGATGCTATGAAATGCAATATGATACAAAATCAAAAGCGAAGCTGAACTCCAAAGAAAATCAAAACCATGGTCAGAAGAAACAATGACATCTCTTGCCACCAAATCTGCTACCTCATCAATGTTGCTAACCCACAGCTACAAGAACTATGCTTGATAATTTATTTAAGAAATTAGTGACATGATGCAATCAACAATATGAACCACATCTATTCCAAAATATTCCACATGATGCAAGCAGTAAAATGCCGCAATTTTGTTAAAAATGAGATGTATACTTACCCTTAGCACATTTGCATGTATCCATCATCTACATTGTTGCCCAGCCTTCCCATTGCCAGAAGAACAGCTTGAAGTGTCGAATTTAGTCATCTCTACGATAGGTAACAATGGTCTTTGCAAATCAAGCACTTGTTGCACACCTCCAGCACACAAATTACCTGATGTGAAACCTGTTAGAATGTTAGAATGAGGCCAACCACCAACCAAATGTATTGCTTGCAGAGAAGCCCTCCAAGTAGAGGGGAAATTGTAGAAACAAAAAGAGCAATTGTCAGACTTTGACGCTTACGTTTGTCTTGCCTGAACCAATCCGACGTCATCCTTTCCCTGGAAATCGCACATTCAAAATCTCAGAAAACATATCTAATAGGACTAATTGTCAGGTACAGCAGCTACCATTGTGCAAATTGCAATTCAGACAAACCTTGAAATGGGGCACAGTACGCTTGAGGAAATCCGCTTGTGGTTGGAAATCAGCATCAAAGATGACAACAAACTCGTAATCTTTCACATAACTGCAGTTCATAGCCGATTTGAGGTTTCCAGCCTTGTAGCCATCTCGGATCACCCGGTGCCGGTAAACTATGCGCACACCCTCTCACTGCCATTTCTCCACCTCCTCCTTGATAAGTGCCGGCGGGTAGCATCATCAGAATCATCCAGCACCTGGACCAGGAAATTTGACCTTGGCCAGTCCAGGCTGCAAACTGCACCGATGGATTGCTGGTACACCTGCAACATCCAAGTTAAAGATGTTAACTGAATTGGACTTGTGTTTCAAAGAAAGTGTACGCAGATCATCTCCTACAGATTTGTGGAAGCTGTGATTTACGCTCCAGTTTGAAATTCGATATCTAGCATTGCCAATTATTAACTGGTCGGTTGATGAGAACAAGCCTACTGAGATTTGGATACCAGGAAACGAAGTGTGCTCTTGCTGAAAGTACGAATACGAACCGCGAAAAATCTAAGCTTTGTAATGCAAAAATTAAATTCTGTTGTCTAAGGTACCGACTAGGCAACGACAGAAGCAACTTTAATAAACTTGAGAAAGCACCAAACTCGTGGTTGGAGACACAGGTCAAAGATCCAGACCACCAATGCATCTATTTGTGCTAGGTTGACTAGAGGTAGGAGACAGGAGTCACCAGGAAGCCTCAAATTGCACACAAGAAACGAATCTTTTGATCCCAATGCAAAATTCAACGCACAAACAACAAACAAAAGGATGGTTGAAGGTAGGCTTGAGAGCTTACCTCTCTCTCATTGCACATGGGCATCTGCACGAGCACCATGGGGAAGTCGTGAGGACCGGCCTCGACGTCCTCCTTGTCGTCGGAGGCGGCCAGCGGCACAGGCTTGATCCCCTTGAGCTTGATCCAGAAGCATCCAAGGCAAAGCACGATGCGGTCGACACTCTGGACCAAGAAGAGGACGACGCATGCGTTGGTGAGGAACTGCAGCGGCGGCGCGAGGTAGTCGAGTCTTGCGCGCATCCACCCCGCGTAGGCGGCGGCGAAGAGCCCGTCGACGGCCAGTCCCGCATCCATCTCCTCCTCATGGGAGGAGACCGAGACCGAGAGGTGCCAGGCCTGGACGTACGCCGCGACCTCGACGACGAGCAGTAGCAGCGAGAGGGCCAGGAACACCCGGATGCAGCCGTAGAAGCGCGTCCGCAGCGCCGTGCTCTCCCCCGGGGCCGCGTCCGAGTCCGTCCGCCCCGCCGCCACCCTCCGACGCGCGGCGGCCGCCACGGCCAACGCCGCCGATGCCGACGACGATTTGGAGGCGGACTTGGTGGGCGGCGCCTTGGCCGGCGCGGATGCCGCCACGCGCTGCAGGAAGCTCAGGCCTCCTCTGCGGCGGACGGGGCAGCACGGGTAGAACGGAGCGAGCCGGTCGGCCTCGTCCACGGTGTCGAGCGGAGGCACGGGAAAGGAAAGGAAAGGATTCCTGCGCCGATCTCTTTCCTATTCCTATGCTGGGCGAGCCAAACAGGGCCGAAAAGGGAAGGCAACGGTCGGATTTTTTTTTTTTTTTTTTTTTTTTTTCTTTTTTGAGCGGAACCTTGCTCTTTATTCACCGAACTGGATCATCAAAGGAGTTACAAACACCGGATACAGAAACCAGACACGGCGCCCTACCTCATCATAGAGGGAACTACGAAAGCAATCCTCGTGCGCGTCTTCGTTCATGCAGCTTCTTCTCTCATGGACAAATTCTACACTTTATAGAGCCTAGATCCTTCTTGAATTTCCTTCACGATCTGGCCATAGACATTGTAGCTTCCTTGTTTGATGCTGCTCATAATGTTAACATTGTCACAAGCAAAACGTCACGTGTGACGCTTGGATGTCTTGTGCTAGCGTCGGGCCTTCTCTCGCCCGCTAACGCTTCAACGATTTCAGTTTCGAGAGATCCCTTTCAGATCGCCACCGATGCACCGAGGAAAGCACCCGCTTGAATCCTCGGCGATTCTTTATTCTTCTTTGCCTTGCTATCGTTCTTTGCGGCCCGCATCAACATTGATTTTAACAAAGCCCGGCCGGGAGCAATCCAGCTCGGGCCTCCTTTGTCTTGGATGATGAATTGATCCCATCCCTTGTTTAGTCGGGTCTCGACTTTGCTACCGAGAGACTCCCATCAAGTCGGCCATGAATCTCTAAATAAAGCCATGTGTCGAAAGAGGGCTCTGAAAAACAGATTCATGGATCGCCTTTTACGGCAAGACATACCGTATTGCCCACGCATACCCAAAGAAACTCGGGCAAAAGTAATCACCATTTAGTGATCCGAAAATCTGAGCTAGCCATACCTTTGCGCCGGATCATCCACAGCGTTGAACATTGATGCCATCTGCTCATCTTCTAGCGCCCATACACATTTGGCGACATTGCAGTCAAGCAAAGAGTGGTGCCAAGAGTCCCGCCCCGCTGTAAGTAACAGCACCGTTGTCCCGCCATATGCCCGTGATGTCGCACATCATTGGTGGGCAAAGAGTGGCGGGATAGCCTCCATAGAAACATATTAATTTTTGAAGGCACCTTCACGACCATATTGATCTCCACTCCTTCTCCACCGCCTTTTGATCTCGACCTCCCGGCAATTGGCCAAAGCCGAATTAAGCCCGGGCCGCGTTTTTGAATGATCATGTGGTAAGCTGATCGAACTGTAAACACCCACCCCCCTCTTTGCTCTTGGATTCGGGCACTAATGGGTATGCTTAATATAGTATTGACATCGGTAGGGGTAAAAGCTGATGTAACATACTTGAGTTCCACCTGCTTCCGCGGACGCCGATTAATTCAAAACCAGGTGAGGAGGGTTTGGCTTGGATGACGGTAAAGGTCTCCTCATATTGCCATTTGGAAGCCGGTTCATCGACCAAATTGGTATTGTTTCTCCCGCACTTACCCGCTTGATCAAACCTTCCCTAAGAACCTCTCTCCATCAATGATTGATCTCGATACCCTCAATGGAGACGTCCCAAGATCAGCTCCCAAGAAATTTGTGCTCGGAAAATACACAACCTTCAACAACCTCGCACTCGGAGATGATGGGTCTTGCAACATTCTCCATGGCTGCTTTGCAAGTAGTGCTAAGTTGAACTGCTCCATGTCCCTGAAACCCAGCCTTCCATGTGATTTAGGCTTCACCATTGAGTCCCAAGCCACCCACACTGTCTTCCTTTTCCCTTGAGTACTTCCCCACCAAAATTTTCTTATCACGCTGGTCAGGTGGTCACATAGTCCCCTTGGCAGCCTGAACACAGACATCGTATAAGTGGGCAAAGCTTGAGCCACCGACTTCACCAACACTTCCTTGGCAAAACCGACATTATTAATTTTTCCCGCCATCCCTCAACCCGAGTCCACATTTTGTCCTTTAAATATTTGGAAGCTCCAATCGTACCACTGTAGGGAAGGCCGAGGTATTTTTCATTTAGAGATTCATTGTGGACTTCCAAAATCAACTTAATCTCCTCCCCGAGTGTGTGGCCAACCCCTTTGGCAAAGAAGATTGACGACTTCTCCTTGTTGATTCGTTGACCAAGCCCCACAAGATGTCTTCGAGTCTCCTTAATGATCGCAGCATTTGCCCCATCCGCTCTAAAACACAGCAGGCTGTCATTGGCAAAGAGTAGGTGTGGCTTATAGTCGGAGCCGACAGTGCCACTTTAATCCCATTGAGTATAGATGACTGAATTTTTGAGTTTATAAGGCCACTAAGGCCCTCTGGCATTAATAAGAAAAGATACGGCGAAATTGGATCACCTTGGTGCAAATCTCTCGTTGGTCTGAATTTTTCCATACGATCCCCATTCATCAAAACCGAGAAGGAGACCGAGGTAACCAGACTCATCACCATATGCACCCAACGCTGGTGAAAGCCTTGTTGGGGGTAGGGGTGCCGGTGCACCACCCTTCCCTTGTAAAAGACCCAATACTCAACTAGTGTGAGGGCTCGCTTGTAAATCTCTAATCCAAGGGGATGGAAAATGTACTCCCTCCACCCCTCTATAAATACAACCCCAAGGCCAAGGGGGAAGGGGACTCTCCCCCCACTTTCTCATTATTGCCTCCTGTTTCTCTTTCCTGTGGGAAGCCCTCGCCCCCTCTCCCTCGCGACCCTCGGTTGAGAAGGCTAAGGGGGCAGTGCGAACCCCCACAGCTGGCGCCCGTCCGTGGGGACCGATCGAAAAAGTCACGAAACAAACTACCTTCGCTATTTTCACCTTCGCTTCTAGTTGGTTTTTCGCACCTCCGCAAAGCAGGCAGGCGATGGCCCGCGAGGCTTCGGGCGCAGCTCTAACAAAGGTCTCTGCCGAAGCTACAAGCGATGCCACGTTCTGGCTCGGTTGCTCCGATGGTGCAAGAGCAGCGCACACATGCCTCAAGCAGCCTGCGAGGGCAAGCAAGCAGCAGCCTGCTACGAGGATCCAGGCATGGCTCTGACGATGGCCTCTGCCAGAGCTAGAGCGGTGCCACGTTCTGGTCTGCACGTGGGGATCGAACAAACAAAGCAGTCACAAAAAGCCTACCTTCGTCACAGCTAGCGGAGGTACCTCCGGCGAGACAGCCCTCGAGGCCTCCTTCGAGAAAAAGTTCATCTTGACTTGTTTACTCACTAACACCTTTGCTTGTGAGTCCGTGATATACCGTCGCAAGTCGCTTGTAAGCCAATGCAGGTACCTCCGATTTGCTTCCCGAGCAACATTGCGGGCGCCCGCAAGGGCAACACGCGGCCCGTGGAGAGCACAGCCACTTCTGCCGAGGCCAGCACCTCCGCTATGGACAGCTGCCAGGCGACCAATCCCGCGAGAAGGTGCCCAAGCGGAGCTAGCGAAGCTCCTGACTTCTGCGTGGCTCGTCCACACCAAGCGAGTGCCTGGTGCCCGACGTTCCAGCGGAGGTACGGACCATGCATGCTGTTGCTTCCACGAGAAAACATGCACGGAGCACCCACGTGAAGACATAGAGCAGCTCGACTCCACCAAGGGAAGCTAAACCTCGCACCATTCAATTTTTAATCTGTGCAATAAAAAATCCTAATGCTACATCCATATGCATGCGCAATCGTATATATACGCATATATATACCAATACAGCCGCAAACAAGTGACACCTGCAGATGCCATACCGACGCGTCGGAGTGCCAACCGGCCATCATGATCCGTCAGCGCGTTAGTCTTCTGCAGCCACCCTCGCGTTGGCCAGGCGCACCGCTACCAGCAGCGTGTTGTGCGTGACCTCAGTTCAATTAGCTCGGCAACGACGTGAAGCTGCCACGCGAGGCCCGGTTACTTTCTGCGAGGAGAGATGATTATAAGCTTTGAATCTCAGCTACCTTCTATAACATTTGCAAGCTGTCCTAGCCTTTGCATAGAGCTTTTTGTGTCTAACAACCTAGCGAAGGTACAAGTCTGCCCAGTTTTCATCCAGGCACTTCGAGCGCGCCCCAATGCTGCAAGCGGCCGGCAAGGCCTCCGAACCGCGAACAAATATGGCCAGCGGCAGCCTTCAGCCCAGGACGTACGGGGGGTCCAAGCAACCCTCGTAGGTCCTCCAATCCAACCACAGGTCTAGAAGACGATACCCACGGCCACGACGCTGGCAACCAAGAAGCTCGGCGCCGCGGGGCTCACGCTGGCTGTACAATTGTATGCTCCTGCGAGGGTACCTTCGCACCATTTTTTTTTTCCTTCAGTACTGGTATAAAATATAAATATATAAAAAAAAGGGTCAATCAAGCATGGTGCTTCGTTTATGTATATAATCACTTATGCATTACTAGGTCTGGTGTGACTATATATATTTTGTCTTCCTCTCATACTCGACGGGGCACCTGTGGTCCGCGGAGAGCATGCATGTCACTTAGCTTTTGCAGGATCCGTCATCACGAGGGACAGCAGCATGCAGCAATCTTCGTCGTGTCTACCGAACCGTGCAACCCTCGTCACACACTGTGGGGACCTGCGAAGGTCCGCTCCCAGCAGGGAACATTTGGACGCAACATTGACACGGCCCTCGGAGTCTGCGCGTCCGGGTACCTCCGCCGAACACTTTCGCACCGAGCTGCCAAGTATTCCCAGCCCAGCACGAGGGCCGCCGCGAGGACACGAGCCTCTACAAACATGACAAGCTCGCGGCGCAGCCGTCGTCAGCCAGAGCCAGCATGTCGCGACGTCGCCTTAGCGTCATGGTCAACCCTTCATCGACATGTTGCTCAGCCCGGAGCCGTCGACCACCTCAACTCTGTGGCTACCTTCGTCACAACTCAGTGGAGCTACCTTCGCTGCAACCAAACGAGGCAACCCTACAGGCTCCGGTGGCCAGAACCTTCGTCCCGTGCTTGCAACCTCCGACCTGTGCGTGCAGCAGGGCGTTTTCAGCTCGAGCACGAGTCGAGGCTCACCACCGGCCCCGAATTCCTTCGGCACAAGGCAACCGGGAGTACCTTCGGATCAGTGGCGGAGCTAGGAAAAAACATAGCTGGGGCGAACTTCTAATGACCGACTAAATCAAAATAAAAACATTGCAATCATACAATTTTAATGCGAAGTTGAGATTATACCTCAAATTTGAAGAATAAATTAATTGTTCTTGCGCCAATAGTAAAATTCCAAAATAAAAATAAGAAATATATAATCTGTAAATTGGATAAAGACATCAATTAGCAAATAGCAAGTAATAATAAAGGGCTAGTTAACACCATAAGAATATACATACCTCTAACAACTTCTAAGAACCTCTAGCTCTAGCATGTGCACGCCGAGGGCTCTTTGGCAACTGTACTCTTCGATCTTTTATGACTTGAAACCTCTTCTTAACTTTTTTAATACAAAGCCCTCTGAAGATCTCTTTCTCAATGTAACACAATAACAAGTTATTGAGCCAACCATCACCCATCTTATTGCGCAAATATGTCTTGATTATGTGCATAGCCAAGAAGGCTCTTTCAACCGATGATGTTGCCACGGGTAGGATCAATGCTAACTCAATAAGGCGATACACCAATTGAAAAGTCTCATGTGTCTTAGTTGCAACCATTGTTTTAGCTAAACTTGACAGGTCATGACAAGATTTGAACTCATCAAGTCTTCTCACATGGAGAATATATGTCTCAAGTTGATCTCTTATAATATCACGATCACTAATAGAGAAATCTTCCACATAAATATCCGTTAACCGAGCAATCTTTTCAACATCAAAGTTAGAGAAGGATTCTCTTGGATCAAGGCAAGCAAAAGAAACAAGCAACTCAGATGATACCTCATTGAAGCGATGATCCATCTCCGAGAGAATAGCATCAAGTGCAGCAAGGAAAGTGTCAACACGGTAATAATGATCTTGTGTGATTAAATTGTCACGAAGCCTTGATCTGCCAAATCTTGGTATTGCCTCATCCATATTTGGTACTAGAATCTTTTTTTCAACACAAAATAGTGTCACTTCTTCCAACAATGTATCCCATCCTTCATTTCTCAATTTGATCAGACGCTCTTTTACATCAATAAGCAATGACATGGCTTGAACAATGTTTTGATCTTTTCTTTGCAATAAGAGAGATAACTCATTTGTAATGCGAAATATTTTTAACATCAACTTCATATTCAAAACAAAAGGAAAAGCTTTCCATTTTCCCAACCAAACCACCAGCTCGACCAGGATTACGTTCATCTTCATGAATCATGGATAACACTTGCACTACAGAATCCCACATTGTTTCAATACGAAGTAATGTTATGAAATGAGAACCCCATCTTGTATCTCCTGGTCTAGCCAAGTTTGTCATTTGGTGCTGCCCCCTACCTTTAAAAATTTCACCACTCTCTAGTTTTTTTAAAATTGTTTCTCGATGCTTTGCTTGTAATTTATCTTTCCTCTTGCAAGATGCACTAGTACTTGACACAATTAGACCAACATAGTCGAAGAAATCATCAAAAGAGGAGCAACATTTTGCAACAGAAACAATGACCAACTGTAATTGATGAGCAAAGCAATGAACATAGAAAGCATAGGGGTTCTCATCACGGATCTGTTTTTGCAAACCATTAAATTCACCTCTCATGTTTGAAGCTCCATCATATCCTTGTCCCCGTAGCCTAGCAATAGGTAATCCATGAGCAGCAAGAATCTCCGTCAAAGCTATCTTTAGGGCTTTTGAAGTTGTATCCTCAACATGCTTAAGCCCCAAAAATCTTTCCACAACCTCTCCCTTTTTGTTCACAAACCTGCATAACACATCACAAATGTCACAGTTAGTGTTGAAAAAACAATGGCAATGTGTGTAATACAATTTAGAAATAACTACTGACCTCACAAGCACGGCCATTTGTTCTGCTATTGAGACATCACGGGATTCATCAATTAGAACCGAGAACATACCATCCCCAATCTCTTCCTTTATCACTTCAGTGACCTCTTCTGCAAAACTCCGTGTCATATCACGTTGAATTTCCGGACACGTCATGCGGGCATTTTTTTGACATAACTCTTCAAATGCAACCCTGACACCCTCATCCTTTTTTTTGTACCAATCAATCATTTCTAAGAAATTTCCCTTGTTCAAGGAAGTAGCAGATTCATCATGCCCACGAAAAGCATGGCCTTGTGAAATAAGAAACTTTGCAACATCTAGACCAGCGGTCAAACGAGTTTCATATAGCTGTTCTGATGTCTTTGTATTAGTATCTACTTTATGGACAATACCTGCCCTTTGATTCTTAAAATTTTCAGCACATAATCTTGCATTGGTGTGGCAACTAGAAACTGAACCAACATGACCTGGCAGTCCTCTATATGCATGTTTCCAATCATTATACCCTGTCTTTGTGAAAGTATCATGACCAAATTTTGCACGGTCGGCTTCTGTCCTAAAGAGGAAGCAATAAAAACAAAATGCTGCATCTTTTGACACACTGTACTCTAACCAATCATAATCCGAAAACCAATGTGACTGAAAGACTCTCCCATCATTTTTAGGAAAATTATGTCCTATAGGTTGGGTGGGTCCTCTCGATAGATATGCTCTCTTAACCTCTGATCGAATGTTGGGATGAAATCTATCAATTGGTTTTCTAAGAGCTGGATCAGCTACAACATGAACATGAGGGTCAAATTCCATGATAAGCCCAATACCTTCATGTTCTGCCTCAGGCTCTTCCTTCCTGCTGGGCTGTGCCACTACTTCATTTTCCTGCACAACTTCTCCAATTCCAGCTGTGGAACCAGTAGCAACCCCACTTCCATGAGTGCTTGTGCCGCTGCCCAAACTTGTAAAATAATTAGTCAAAGCTGCACAAAATTTTATCAACCTGATGAACCATATTGAAGTAACCAATAGGCAATAGCCAATAGACACATGCACACAAAAATTACCATTTTTTTGTGTCTTCTTGCTGCTGCCAATGGGGCCCTTGTGCACTGGCCTACCGCTCCCTCCTCGCCCTCGACCAACACCCACCGGAGCCTGAGCCGGAGCTGCTCCGATTCCGCGGCCACGGCCATCACCAGAGCCCCGGCTGCCGCTGCCATGCCCAGCCCCGGCCTGCTGGACCTCCTCCATGGAATTTGAACCTGCGAACCGCTGCTGCCTGCTGCTAGTGGCGGCTGCCCGGAGGCCGCCGGAGGACCGGAGTCGCCGCCACCGATCGGCCAAGAGCCCGAGACCTAGGGCTAGGGTTACGTCTTGGCGGCGTGGGAGAGACTGGGACCTGGGAAGGCTGGGAACGTGCGGCCGATCGATGTGCGAGATCGACGTGCCGAACTGCCGATCGATGTGCGAGATCGACGTGGTGACTGATTGACGATGCATATGCATGGGCAACGTGCCGATCAATGTGCGAGATCGAGCCTGGCCTGTGGGATCGTGCGGACGTGGGCATTGGACTGGGCTGGGCCTTGCCGTTGTGACTCTTTTTTTTTTTTTTTTTTTTTTTTTGTGGCCACGGGAATTTAGCTGGGGCAGCTGCCCCAGCTTGCCCCAACGTGGAGCCACCACTGCTTCGGATATGCTGTCGGGCAGCAGCAACATCAGTTCTGCTCGAAGGCACCTTCGCCTGCCGCTGAACATGGAATTCATCGTCACCCTCGCTTGAAGATAAGTTACTCTGCACATTTCCTTTAATATATACTTGCGTCGAGGCACACATATACTTTACGCACTGAAGCATCTTGTAGCCTGTGGTCGGGCATATACACATATATAAACAAAAAAGAGAGAACTTTATGAGCAACTAGTCACTTACTAGCTTTTTGCAAACTAACCTTCGCAGCTACACATCACTCCTCCGCAGGGCACTAGGCTAGTTCTGTACCCACGCTGGAGAATATCTAGCGGTCTTTGAAACCAACTTAAGGCTGTTTATTCGTCATTCTTTATTAAAAAAAAAAACTCAACTGGCATAATATACAAGCTCTATACATTATCATATTTATTCATGAACTGACCTTCGCACCCATACAAGGCCATTTAATTCACTGTGTTGCAGGTTTTTGAATTCCCTGGTGAGTCCTCTCCACGTGCACTACTTTTATCTTCGCATATATATACAGTATGCGAAAGCATCAAACTTCACATTTCTACTTGTTCTTTCAAATGATTATTCTTGTCCTTCGGCGAACGCACTTGTATCTCGAAGCATCCATGTCCTGGCTTCCTGCACCTTTTTTTAGGATGCACTTTATGCCCAAGCTTGCAGCAATGCACACACCTGCAGAGAAACACCTTCGCGCCGAGCGTGCAGCCACCCGTGCGTGGAGGTCAGGCACCTCTGCAGTGGACAACTAGCTGACGGCGTGTCATGGTTTTCGTCCACAACCTTTTAAACCTTCGCTCAAGAGAGCTTATCTTGAAGTGTTTATGCAATAACACCTTCATTCGACAAACACACATATATATATCGAAGTATATATCTATGTCCTGGCATCCTGCATATTACTTTTTCACAGGGCGACACCTTGCAGCTAAGAAAACCATATATATAATGTCTGGGTCGGAGCTACCTCCGCCAACCACTGTTCGAGCCGCCTCCGACGGTTTTCATCTGCAAGCGGCCTTTCGGTCGTCGACCGCAGTCATCGGACCCTGGCCCAAGCAACGGCTTCGTCCAGTTGGCCCAAGCAACTACACACCCGGCCAGCTTGCCTAGCAACTCAAGGCATCGACAGCTCTCCGTGCCGCTACTGAGCGAAAGGCTCACAATTCGCATGCAGTTAAAAGGTTTTCTACTCTCCGCTACACAACATTGTCGTGCATATCTCAGTTAACCATTGCACATATTTTGGTCACCTCCGCGAGTGACCAGCATTCTATACCTTCGCATGAATATCCAAAACAAACTAGTACTTGTGCTAACCCTTGCCTGGCAAGGCAATACTCATATATTGCAGGTCTCTACATTTCATCCGAGGTAATATATTATGAAACGTTCGAAGCTTACCACACTTAACCAGACACTATGTTGTGTTCACCAAAGCGACCATACCTTCGCCTGTCTCATGTTCTTCATTTCTTACGTCCCATACGGGGAAAACCTTCACAACTTGCGTGGTCAACCTCCGCAATGTGACCGGTGCTCACTAAATACAGTTTGTCAATACCTTCGCAACTTGCTTGATTTTTTAGAGCCTAAAGAAAAGTTTTAGAAATATCGAACTTATTATATTGTGCTAACATGCAGGTTATCAGCACTGTGAGTATATTCTTACCCTCTCAAACTAACCTATTATTAGGACTTCTCCATATTTGGTTGCAGGTTTCTCATCATTCACAAGGTAACATTTTTTTCAAATATCTCATAACCATCGCACACCTCCGTAATCACAGCATTCTATACGTCTGCATGAAAACTTAAAATTATCTAGCAGCTGTACTAATCAACCTTCGCTGCAAATGGACAATATGTCTCAATATTGCAGGTCCCTACATGGAAAAGCTACATTGCAGTTTTTAATTGATATTGCAGGAACCAAACCATCCGTTTTGGCTTAACACTTTCACACTTACTCTTGTGAAAGCACTTGTCATATGAAACCATCCGTTATGATCCGATTACAAAACTTGGTGTTTGCAGGGATCAAATTTGGTCTATCTTGACCCACATAAATACTTGCTTGTGCCTCAAATATCACATTCTTCATGATAAGAATGTTTTACTTACCCCGCACTTATCCCCGTGCTAGCACTCATCATACATGCATCATACAATCGCATTCATCATACCATCGCATCCATGAGCATCATTCATAAGCATCTCAACCCCCATCGCTGTAGCGGTCGCGAGGAGAAAAGTCGGGCACCACGGGCACCTCCGCCGGCTCGCATAAACAAGACGCCACGCGCTCTCCGAGTATGAGCCGCGGCGTAGGCGCAAAGAAGTTGAGCACCCCGGCAAGACAAGACAAGGGCTGTAAAAAAATTAAGCCCCCCGCCCCTCCGAGTATGAGCAGCGGAGGCAAACAAAGAAGTCAGCGCCCGGCAATTCGCGATAGGGGCTCGCAAAAGCAAGCTTATGATTTTTCGATGTTTGAAAATAACTTCTTGTTGCAGGACTACTCACATGCGCACATTATGAAAAACCAAGGGTTGTGTAAGAAATTATGAGACACTAGGGGTTGCACTCTTTTTCCTCGCGAAGGGTCGCAAAAATTTTTTAATAAGGCAACACCCCAATTAATGCATGCAGGAATTTCCCCGATACAAAGAAGTGTCAGGGATCTGACCTCCGCCGAAAGGGGCGAGTGGTGGCACCCAGCCCTCATCGACAATCTTGGGAGGGCTCAAGGATTGGCCCCGCTCGGGCGAAGTAGTCGACTTCGCCCCGGCTCGCCAAACCTCCGCTGAAAAATTTATGTTTTCCAAAGATAAACAAGAAGTCGGGCACCCTAGCACCTCGATAATGGCTCGTAGAAACTTCGCACCTCCGAGCATGCAAAAAGTTTTTCTTGCTACCTTTGATTTAAACGCGAACCCCGCTAAAGAGAATAGGGGGCGTCGCGCGAAAAAGTTTTTCTCCTTACCTCGATTTAAACGCGAGCCTCGCTAAAGAGAATAGGGGGTGTCGCCGCAAAAAAAGTTTTTCTTGCTACCTTTGATTTAAGCGCGAGCCTCCCTAAAGAGAATAGGGGGCGTCATTTGCGAAAAAGTTTTTCTCACTACCTCCGATTTAAACGCGAGCCTCGCTAAAAGAGAATAGGGGCGTCGCTTGTAAAAAGTTTTTCTTGCTACCTTTGATTTAAGCGAGCCTCACTAAAGAGAATAGGGGGCGTCACTTGCGAAAAAGTTTTTCTCACTACCTCTGATTTAAACGCGAGCCTCGCTAAAGAGAATAGGGGCGTCGCCCAAAAAAAGTTTCTCACTACCTCCGATTTAAACGTGAGCCTCGCTAAAAAGTGTGTGGGGCGTCGCCGTGGAAAAACTCTCACCGCCTTCGATATAAATATGAATTCGTTACAATCAATGCGTGCGGAGTCATCCCCCCGAAGCAAGCAATGTCAAGGACACACCTCCGCCCGAAAGGGGGGCTGGGTGGCGGCACCCAGCCCCCATCGGCAACGAGGAAAGCACAAGGATTGGCCCCCGCGAGGGCGAAGCGTCGACTTCGCCCCGCTCGCCCAATCCTCGGCAAAGGGCCTCGCCTCCGACCACGGGCGACGTCGACATCACCTCCGCGACATCGCCAAACCTCTGCCAAGGGCCTGCGCCTCCGACTTCTGGCGACGTCGACATCACCTCGCGACATCGGCCAAACCTGCAAGGGGCCTCGCCTCCGACTTCACGGCGACGTCGACATCACCTTCGTGACATCAACAAATCTTTGGCAAAGGGCCTTGCCTCCGACTTCACGGCGGCGTCGACATCACCTTCGTGACATCAATCCAACCTCTACAAAGGCCTCACCTCCGACTCACGGCGACTTCAACGGACCTTTGGCGAAAGGCTCGCCCTCGACTCGGCGACATCAACAAAGCCGGCAAAGGGCCCGCTCACCTTCGACCTCGACAACCGACCATGCATTCACCTCCAACTCATAAGCACCGGCCAAGAAGGGGCTAGGGGGCAACATTGGAGGCCAATTCTACCTAAAACGTCTTGCCCGCTACTCATGATTCGGGCGGGGAAGGCGGGCAACTCGGGCTTCTACCCACGGTCGGCGAGATCGGCAACTTGAGCTACACCCTCGCCAACATCTTTGGCGAAGGGCGGCCGACCTCCGACCGGCGTCACCAACCACATCGTCGCCAAGAGCATCGGCAAAGGGCTCACCTCGACTTCAGCGGCGACATCCACGCACCCGCGCCTATGAACTCAACATGGGGCTCACCCCGAATTCAGCGAGGGCTCACCTCAACACCGATCGACATCCGCACCTCGCCCGACTACGGCAAGGGGCTTGCCTCAACTTCAACTCGGACCTCCTCGCAACGTCGACCACCGCCTCACCAACATCTTGGGCGAGGAGCTCACGTTCAACTTGGTGACATCAACCACGTCCTTGCCTCGGCAAATGGGCTCGCCTCCGACCTCAACAACATCGGCCGCCCCTGCGTCGAAACTCCATCGCCAACAACATCGACAACTAGCCTCGAAGCCCCCTCCCACTCATAAGCACCCGGCCAAGAAAGGGCTAGGGGGCTGCATTGGGGGAACCAATCCAACTGAAGGAAATGTCTTGCCCGCCACTCATGAGTCGAAGTAGGAAAAGCGGGCAACTCCGGCGTCTACCCACGCCTCGGCGACATCGGCAATTTCAACTCGCTAGCGATGACATCCGCACCCTCGCCTCGACCTCGACAAGGGGCCTCGCCTCGGCACCAGCGATGACATCCGCACCCCTCGCCCGCCGACCGGCAAGGGCCCCGCCCCCCCGGCACGTCGGCGACATCCACACCTCACCTTGACTTCAGCAAGGGCCTCGCCTCGGCACCAACGGCGACATCCGGCACCTTCGCTCGACCCGGCAAGGGCCTCGCCTCGGCACCAACGACGACATCCCCACCCTCGCCTTGACTTCGGCAAGGGCCCCCGCCTCGGCGAGTGTCGATGATATTCCTGCCCTCGCCTCGACTTTGGCGAGGGCCTCGCCTTGACTTCAACACCGACCGCACCCTTGCCTACACTTCGACACGGGGCTGCGCCATCGATCGTGGTGACCGATACCACCGTTTGCGGTGAATCCTAGTCGGACCAACATCATCGACCTCGGCCTCAACATTCGATCCATCTTCGGCCTCCTCTGCGGCAACTCTCCGGTTCATCTACATCCAACAACTAGAACCACTGGGAACAACGACCTCCTTGGCCGTGACTACCCGAGCAAGGAAGAGCCAGCCCGAACCCGACAAAGACCCTCGCAACAACTAAGAAGGGTGGAGGCCGGTGGGGGGGACACCCGCAATCAACGAACACTTCATCATTGTAATATGTCCTCCGGCCTTCGCCATCTAGTGGAAGCTTGTATTCATGGGCCTTTTCCTATTTAGCGACTAGGTCTTGTTGTATCCTACCAAACCCTAGTAGCTAAGGGCCTGCTGTTGGGGGTAGGGGTGCTTGGTGCACCACCCTTTCCCTTGTAAAAGGCCCAATACTCAACTAGTGTGAAGGCTCGCTTGTAAATCTCTAATCCAAGGGGGATGGAAAATGTACTCCCTCTACCCCTCTATAAATACAACCCCAAGGCCAAGGGGAAGGGGACTCTCCCCCACTTTCTCATTATTGCCTCTGTTTCTCTTTTCTTGTGGGAAGCCCTCGCCCCCTCTCCGCGACCCACGGTTGCGAAGGCCAAGGCGGTCGGGCCCCCACAAAGCCTAGCTTGGTCATTATAGCAACTAGATAATTCCACTCCACGCGATCATAGGCCTTCATCATATCTAGCATAAGTGCACCACACCTCATATCCGCAGCTCTCTGACGCTTCATGAAATGCAGGCATTCATAAGCTGAGATTATATTATCTGTAATCAATCTTATAGGGACAAAAGTTGATTGCTCCTCCGAGATGATTTCTGGCAAAATTAATTTTAATCTATTAGCCACAACTTTTGATGCAATTTTATATAGTACATTACAGAGGCTGATCGGTCTAAATTGACTGATCTCCTCTAGACTTGCCACCTTGGGAATTAAGACAATGAGAGTTTCATTGATTGCCGATATGTCTTCAATCCCATCCAACAACTTCATCACCACATTAGTCACCTCCCCTCCACATAACTCCTAGTGTCTTTGAAAAAAGTGTGATGGGTGCTTTTGTTGGAACAAAGCCTTTTTAATTTCCTCGCCTCTATATTCTTTTAACAAGTCTCTGTTCATGTTGTCCGACACTTTTCTAGGTACCGTAGACAGGACACCTTCCATGTTTTCAGTAACCTCAGATGTGTACAAGTTCCCATAGAAGTTGGAAACAATCGATTTAAATTCCTCCTCATCCTCTATAAACTGTCCATCCGGATGCTTAAGTCGCTTGATCTTGTTCTTTTGTTTTCTCATGCTTGCTCGCAAATGGAAGAATTTTGTGTTTCTATCTCCCTCTACCAGCCATGCAAGCCGAGACCGTTGCTTCCACATTATCTCCTCCCTATAGTTGACTTCACTGATTCGCTCAACCAGTTTTAGCTCCTCATAGGAAGGGCCCATTCTCTGCTTGTCAGATCTTCTCTTCTCAAGTTCTTTGTTCATAGATCAAAGCTCCCTCTTCACACTGCCGAAGGAATTCCTATCCCATGTTGATAGGTGGGATGACACCCCCCCCCCTGCAGCTTAGCGAGTAAATCAGCCGCTGAGTTTGCTTCCCCAACATTCACCCACGACTCCTTTAAAGTATTTGCAAACTCCAGGTGGGATTCCCACATCGTTTCATAATGGAAACGCCGAGGACTACTCCTTGATTGGCTTGCTGGACGCCAACATAATAAAATCTGCTCATGATCTGATGTTGTTGCATTAAGGTGCTTAACTGATGCATTAGGAAACCGATTACACCAATCCCCTATTGCCAGCCCTCGATCAAGCCTCACACGACAAAACGAGCCCCTGCTACTCTCTTCTCGAAAGTCCAGTTTTGTCCCTCTAAATCCTTCAATTTGAGAGAGGCTACGATTATGTACCCCAACATGCTCTGACTGATGCAATACCTCATTGAAGTCACCTACACACACCTAAGGGAGGTGCGAGAATGACTTAATAAATTTCAGTAAGCTCCAGGTTTTGTGCCTATCACTTACTTGCGCCTCCCGTACACACATGTCAATCTCCAAGGCTCAGAATTGCCTTCTTTTAGAATAGCATCAATATGATATTGTGAGTACGATAAAATCTCAGTCTGAATATTATTTGAATTCCAGAAAATTCTCAGACCAACACTGCGACTTGTACTACTGACAACAAAAGCTCTATCAAAGCCTAAAGTACCTTTCAATTGTTCAACTCTATCCTTATGTACTTGTGTCTCAAGAAGACACAAGATGCAAGAACAACGCGCCTCGTAAGATCCGCGAATCTCCTTCACTATCGCGGCGTTGCCGATTCCATGACGATTCCGGCTTAGGCAACTCATTTGGCCCGGTGGTCCTCCGAACCGAGGCCGCCGACACATTCATCGGTGATCACCCTCAAGCTTCTTAGCCTTCTTCTTGTCTCGACATAGACAAAGGGGCGTGGAGGTGTGCCCTTATTCTCTTCCGCCTGGAACAATGCCCGTTTTGCCTCGACATCCTCCTTCGCCACCGAGGCTTCTTCCCCGGGGGCGGGTGAATCGCCCGACTCTTCATCGATCCCCGCCTCCTTGGAATCACGCTTCCTCGACCCCGAAATGGTCGGCCTTCTACGTGCTTCCACCTTTTTTTCTTTTCCCTCCGGGTACCATCGCGTGTTGCACCAAAACGGCCCGGCCACGACACCTCGCTGCCCTACGCTCACCGGCTTCACCCCTAGTTTTTGGTGGTCAAGGCGAGTTTGCTCACTTTGCCCCGGTGACCAAAAAACAAGGCGTTCACGCCCGCCGAGAGTCACCATTTGCTAGCATCCGGCCCCCGTCTTTGGAGCTCTTCTTCCTTGAAGATGCCATTGCCACACTCTAGATAAGTGTGTGTCCCATCAAGCCTTGGAAAAACAAAACCTTGGCATCTTCTCATACTTGACTTGTAAAAACATTGGAGCACTTCCTTTAGGGGACAAAGATACGACACCGCACCGTGGTTTGGCCGCGTCTAGATTAACCCTGACCCTGTAGAAGTCACCTTTCCCACTTGACACCACCTTCATCTCCACCACAACTACTCCTCCCACCTTCTCAGCTAGTTTTGTTATGATCTCCAAGGTCCTATACAGAGGTGGGATCTCGTGTATTTGGATCCACGCCTGCACAAACCCCGGTAGCTTCGTCGGAGTTGGGGTAGATCCATCAAACTCCTCCAACATTAGGGCATGGCCCATAAAGATCCAAGGACCTTCCTCCATGATGCTCTTCCAGTCTCCCAAATAGAATGCTTGCACCTGAAACAGGTTCGTGTCAATAGATTGAAATGAAACCTCCTTCGTCGTGTTCCATGCAGCTTTCATTGTGGATATCAGAGATTGCTTACTGAAGTTTTTAGAAGTCAGCAACACCGTCGCCATCCACTTTACCTCCGGTAGATTGGTCTTCTCCGCCGCCGCCAAAATCACACCATCCTTCTCCGCTTCACTCAGACTTAGGCTCTTCAACAGCGCCTCCACCTCGTCACCATCATCTTTCCCCCTACCGCGAGATGACTCCACCGCCATCTCCTCCGAGCGTCAGAAACACCGATCGCCGGCCCCCAATGATACGCCAAGGGCGGGGAAGCTACGCGAGGGCGGCCCCTTGGTCGGCCGGCGATCGGGCCACGGGAGAACCGATGTGCCAACGATCCCAGAAACCTCCCCGCAGCGATCGCCTAGGAGTCGCCCGAAACCCTAGAAAAACCTAGGTCGTATTTCCGGCCATCAAGTAGGGTCGGATTTTTGGTTCGTGAATGTTTTCTCGACGGACCCATATAAGGCAGCATGGCTTTTTAAATTTTGTCGCGACCACAAAGCCCAATGGTGAATCCGTCTAGTGCTGTTTCGACTAGCACTTGGGCCAATTTCCCAAGCCCATGAAAGCATTTGCTATGGTCATCGGTTGTGTGCATTCCCCTAAAAAAAATTGTGTGCATAAATAATCGCATATTGCTTTTCTTGACAATTATTTCATTTTATGTCATGCTTATTAATATAGATGGTTGTTGCTCAAAATAAAATTTGATATAGATGGTTTAAATTTTATGTTATTGCCATCATCAATCATCGATCCACTAATCCGAAGAGGATAGTGAAGAATGGACATAACGGTCGATGGAGCTCGGCGATTATTTAAGCAATAATGATCGGAAGCTCTTTGTAGTGCGTATATGAATGTTACCAAGGTTAATTTGTACTAGATCAAGTTATCAATCAATGCTTTCACTAAATTATATATAGTATCACTCTATTCCAAATTATAACTTCGCTTTGATTTTTTTGGTACATCCTATGTATCTAGATATAATAACGTGTATAAATACATAGCAAAATGGATAGATCAAAAAAGTCAAAACAACTTATAATTTAGAACGGAGGGAGTACATAACGATCAAAGGTGCCGCTATGCCATGTTTAACGACTCACTAGGAGCCTAACAACAAAAAAAGAATGAAAGCGTAGCATAGCTTTTTGTATTTTGCATGCACTTCCTCTATGCCTAATTAGAAGAATTTCTTGTGAGTCAACATCTCTGAAATACTCTTCACCCAAATATTTTATACCCACCTAATATCTGCATTGCACTCGAAACTCTAGGAAATTTTGCTGGAGCGAACAAAAGAAAATGGGAAATCCCTATTGTATCAAGATAGTAGATTCTGTTCATTGTAAATGTAGTTTTGGCTTGTGGAAAATTATGTGACATATTTGAGAATGTATTTTGGCAATATTTTAGTTTTTTTAATATGCAAGTCTGTTCATGTTCTATTTTTGGATCTTTGATCTTGGCCAAAGGGAAACTAAAGCGGCAAAGCTAAAGTATTTGAGAGAGTTGATTTTAGGTTCTTATCTAGGGGTGGCGGCGGGTAAGCTATGTTGCGGTAGACACATCTTTTTTTATGGAGCCGTTGCTTTCTTCCACGGTGATCACATAAGATATGTTCGGGGATTTGAATGACTACATGAAGCTTGAACCCTTGCCGGCGGGAATGGGAGGCAAATTGATGTTGTGGGCTCTTCTAATGTTTTTCTAGTTGCTATGGATGGGAGCGGCTTCTGCGATGGATGTTCCTAGGAAAGATGCTGCGTGGGAGAAGCGCCCGAAACATGTAGTTGCAAACTTGGAAAAAAAAAAACGAGATTAGAATCATTTTTGCTTTGTGTGCACTTTATTCTTTACCATTTGTTGCCCATTGGTTACTTGGCGGTACATATACTGATCATGTTTTGTCATAGTTGCAATCTAATCTGTAGCCTAGGGGAATTTTGGGAGTGTAGGTCCTAAATGATAGGAGGATAGAGGGGTCGGCACTTTACATACTTGTTAGGAATGTTAAAATTTTTCAGGTACCATATGTAAGTGATATTAGATGGCATGAATATCGGTTGATCTTCATTTCAAATCATAAGTTATTTGAACTTTCATGGAGAGTCAAAACATCTCAAGTTTGACCGAAATTATAGAGAAAATTATAAAGATTGATGACATCAAATAGTTATATATTACAAAAATTTATGTAAGAATCTAATTATATTTATTTGGTATTGTAAATATTATTATTTTATTATATAATAAATTTGACCAAACTTTGAATCACAAACTAACATGTAAGATCTTACTATGAGCCCACTCTCATATTAACATGAACCATTATTAAAAGGGACTATGGACATTCATAAATCATAAGTAAGATACATATGATCCAAGACGACCACGTATGGATTTGAGCATGCTTTTCGGTTTTGAGTATGACTTATTGAACTGGTGTCATCCCTGTTAGGGTCTTACAAGGTGATATTTTTATTTTTCCTGAATGCTTCAACCTTGTTTCTTCCTTGCATCTCGGTAAATGGAATTTCTTCTAAAGATACAAGGAACTTTGATGAACTTCATGACAGGTGAGCAAATTAAAGGGATTCCTTCTAAAGATGATCAAGATCTTGGCAAGACGTTTTCACAAAAAACTCCTGCTAGCCTGATTTTTTTAAAAAAAGTTGTAAAACCTTCA
Organism: Hyparrhenia diplandra; assembly: GCA_015847255.1. Classification (NCBI taxonomy): domain Eukaryota; kingdom Viridiplantae; phylum Streptophyta; class Magnoliopsida; order Poales; family Poaceae; genus Hyparrhenia; species Hyparrhenia diplandra. The sequence continues at coordinate 303,314 of JADLZK010009107.1, read as the reverse complement.
TCAATGTTTCTTCAGGGAAAGTAATATTTACGAAAAAGACTACAAGCATGAGAGCAATACAAGAGAAAAGTTTAACACTCACCTCATATCCAAGTCATGAGTGTCTACAATCATGTGCAACAATGAAGGAAATACTTGCGGCAACTCAAGACACGGTAAAGAGGAACATAATTATATAGGTTACGTGTCCGGAACACGTCTTCCAATGAGATGATCAGCAAAAAACTAAAGGAACATAAAAAAGAATATCATATTAGCTGCATGTACTAATCTGAATGAATAGAAAAGCTCATGCTATCGTCAGTAGCTACTAATTATGAAGGTAAGCAACTCAACGGTTGAGCAACATGTCGTTCTTATTCGCTAATGGAAACAAAGACTCCTTTGCTTTTATGAGAATTTCTTACTAAATAGATTCCTTTTTTTTGTTGTTCATTTTTTAAAAAAGTAACAACAACAAAATAAGAAGTAAACACGTAGATAAGGGTGGAAACATGAAGAGGTAATAATGCATGTAATTCACCTTAGTAGCTTGCCAAATGGAGATCATGTGAAGCACGGAGGGCCTTAGTCGATCGTGCCCTCGGCTAGCAAACAAGAAAATTGTCCATTCATCTTTTCCACCAGGGGCCAACAGCATTGAAGAAAGGAAATATAGAGAAATTACAATGGAATTTCCATGCACAATATTGAGAAGAGATTATAAAGAATTTGCTATTACTAGTCTTGTTAGTGTTAAGTGAAGGCCCACATACTATTGGCCCATATGGTGTCTATATATACTTGTCCACTAATGGAGTGATCATTGATCTTCTAAGATCCACTAGGTTAGTAACATGGTACCAAAACCATGGGTTAGGGTTAATTCACCCGCAATCCAATTTTTTTAACCTTGGGATTCATCATGTTTGTGGGTTGCCCGTCGCTAGGTCATCCCGGTCCATCACAAAGATCCTCCGCCTCTATCCGCGTGACCCATCGATACAGTTGTCCAATCCCTAAGGTCACTAGCAATTAGAGCAAAAATAAATAAAAGACAAACAAAAATAGACCAACCTAGTAGGGTGACTTAGGAGGGAGCGTATGCTATAGAAACCAAGCTCCTATGAAAACTATAGAAACTCAAATCATGGAGCTTTGTTTTCATAAACAATGAGAAGTAATTTATGTTGGAGATGAATCAAGGCTATGTTTTTCATTGCCTCTTTTTATGAGCCTTGCTTGAGTCATGATGAGGTGAACAAATAAAAATAAAATAAAATAAAAAAGTTCTCATAATAAAGGCTCCACGGTATTCTTACCGATAGAGCCATGTTGTTGTTTTTTTTTTTTGTTTTCTTTATTTAAAATAAAATGTACAAGAATAAGTGTGGGGAGATCTCTCAAGCATACAAGCACACCCATCCGAGATCTCCCCAACACAAATGCACGAACACCGAGCAATTCACGATGGAGAAGGGCGAAACGAACGACTATCATTAACACCTTCCTCTTCAAATGGTGGTTTGTGCAACTCCCTCTCTCACATCCTCCAAAAAGTTTTGAAGTTTAAAATTGAACAAATCAAAAGACAAAACTTCTTGTAAAAGCTCCATCTCCATGCTATCCTTTGATAAAATGTGCATACTCTTTATTCCTTGCTTATATTCCTATAGCTTGTGAACCACTTATCATAGGGACCCCATGTTATCTAAGTAATTGAAATATGTGATATAGCTGGATGACAAGAACCTTGCTCTTTTATATGAACTTGGAATTTGTTTTCAAAAATTCAAAATTCAATTAGCATGCTCCTCAATGATGTGCATTTCCCACGAGCCATATGACATGATGATGATCATTCATGAAAAAAATAAACTAGTCATATGCTACTTGTTTTCATGGTGAGCCTATGTCAAATTGTTTGTGACCTATGTTGAGATTCTTTTCATATGCCCAAGATCAAGATTCACATACACCCACAAATAAAATGCCGACTCTTACACCGAGAGTTGCGCACAACATGCACCCTTCCATCCACCAAAAATATACTCCATTCATTTGTATCATGACCTCTCACCAAAATCCCAGTTACCAAAGGAGAAGTATGGGCTATGTTTGAAAGAAAATGATGAAAGAAAATATGGACATGTGTCCTCCAAAAAAAAGAGACGAGGAAGTCGACTGCCTAAAAGAAAAAAAAAAAGAAGAGAAGAAAAAGAATAAGGTAGCCCATACCTCCTTCAAATAAATTCCACCAAAAAAGAGAGAGTCATGATACCTGAGTACACAAAAATATACCACACACACTTTGCACATCTTGATCTAGGCCTATGACTAGTCTCTCCATGTGGTCCGGTTTTTACTAAGGCAACATGACATGATACAAGTATGTCGTTCTTTTTACCTACCCAAAACCCCACAAATTAAAAACCTTATATATAGTTGGTAGGGAAAAAGAAAGGAAAATCTAAGCCTTTGGTGAGGAACAAACCACATACAAATTGAGTGATCTGAGTGAATCATTCGAGGAGCAATGCTATATTTACATTTTCAAAATCAAATGAAAACCCAAGTTCCCGGCTCTTATTTGAAGCAAGGGGATTTGAATCTATGTTGTTCCATAATTCAATTACCCAAGATTAAACATGGTAGACACGTTAAAAAGTTCACAAGTGCAGGTGAAGCTTGGAATAACTTGTATGCAGGTTACATATCAAGGAGATGACACATCTTAGTCCTTAGCCTTTACTCGAGGACGAGCAAAGGACTAAGTGTGGGGGAGTTTGTTGACGGTCGTTAACTACATATTTTATACCGTCAACATTAGTATAAAACCATCAAAACACAATAGTAATAGGGCTTTGAGCTAACCATTTCCACAAGTTTTGGTACTTCACTTGTTTTGCAGGATAATGTTGGAAAGATAAATTTTGGGCCAAAAGCAAAGGAAAACGTATAAAGAATAACAAGGCCCTAAATGGACATAAGCAAAGCAAGGAGAAGAGAGGAGAAATGCCCATAAACATGAATATCAACATCTATACATAAGCCCAAGAAGTGGAAACCCAAATCCAACATGAAATGACATTGGGCCACATGACAAGGGTTTAGTATTTTGGGCATAACTTCTTCATACGAACTCCGTTTTTGGTGTACGACCCGCCAAAACGAAGCTAACGACGAAATGGACAAGCTCACAAAATTTGAGCCCAATCGGCCCAGATCTTGGTGCACCCGCACCTTGGGGTGCGGCCGCACCCTGCGGCCGCTAAACGGGCCCGTCTTCTCTCTCGCGGTGCAATCAAGGTCCGAAAAGTGGTATGGCGGTATTGGTTGCCACGTTCACTGAACCTGGACGCCAGGAGGAGGTCGGTTTGGTACATTGATGGTGGTAGATTTGCATTTAGCCCCCTCCTCTCATCCTATAAGTAGAGGGCCTCTCCTCCTCCATTCTACACACCAATTCCACACAACACAAGGAAGAGCCACAATGTAAAAGAGAGGAAGAAGCTCCCACTCCACTCTTATTCTTCTTCTTCCTCCTTAGTTCTAAGGGAGAGTGAGAGAGGGAAGGCTAGAAGAGGGCTTGGCCTCTTCTCCATGGAGTCCCGGTGTACCCCGGTGCATTGCGGATCTCGGGTGGCCCGAGTGCTTGGGACTTGTCGGCACCCGCCACGCTTGTACCTCTACAACCTTCTAATCATTTTGGGTAAGAATGGTTGTGTCCCTCTTCGGCTTATTACTCTTAAGCATATTATCTAGTCTGTTATAGACTTGCGGGATTGATAGTTGTTCCTTCGGGGCATTGCTCTAGTAGAAGGACCCCGGGGACGGGTAAGCCTTGTATACACGCTGGAGTAATAATCACTAGTGTAGACGTGGTGTCTAGGCTAGGGGTTATCTATCTTTTGTGGCGCATCCTACGGTTGAGGGGGTAGGCGGCCGGGTCGTGGATGACCTTGTCCGTCCCCTTGTAATCCCCCACGTTCGGATGTGGCGCAGTGCAATTGCCGGTCTCCATCCCAGTTTGGGCGATTGCCGGTGCCCGAAGTAAGGACATAACAACCAAGTGATCCCTGCTAGAGAGTTTGAGCCCATAAAGATACCTCACCACCCATAGTTATCCTAGGGTGACTCTATTTAGAGAGCAATCACACAACCGTTCCTCATGGAAATACGATACCCCGAATACTTCCGGGTGAAATCTTTGAACGACAATTCCGTGCGCTTGCGGATTCTTACGCATACGTTAAGAAACGTCAACAAGCATGTTATCGTATTTTATTTATTTGATCATATAAGTGACAACCAGGTGGCTCGTCATACATGTCTCACCAAATATGATTTTTAATATATAATTCAACTTTGGTATATGCACGATCAATGTTCGAACGGCTTGTTCAATTATTTATTTGAGTACATGTGCATGTGGAGTCATGTTACTGTTGCTAATCCATCGATTATCATGTCGAATAGTAGCCAACACGATGGGGAGTAGCTCGCTACCAGGGAATCGCCCGCCGCTATGGACTCTGATGCCACTGCCATGGACTCTACCGCGGGCACCATTGAGGCCATCGACGCTTGAGTTGGGCCCACCTTGAACATTAGTTTGTCATATACTGTGAACATACATGTCATTTTTGAGTCAATGAGAAACAGGTTACTGCTTGATGCGGTTGTCCATGTTCCAAATCAGCATGCTTGTCTTCATTGTAGTTGCTCAGAGGACTGAAATATCTCCATTCGGAGAAATACTCCACGTAAATCTAAAACACGGAAACCTTTGTTGGTGAATGCAAACCGTGATCTCGAAATGTATTACTCACGTTGACAATCATTACTGTTTTTCTCGGTTTCAAATATCATTACGTACATTGGTGCCTCGATATTCATCACAAAGAAATCTGCAATTTCATATACTATGAACACACATTTCAATTTTGAATCAATGAGAAACATGTTACTTTGTTCAAGATGCTTTTTTAGACCTCCAAATTAGTCTGCGGACAATAGGTCAGCTGCATCTTTGCTCCATGACATAAATTACGGTTTCTACAACTGTCGTTGGCAAGGCACCTGAGATTGAACTTTGCTAGCTGAATTATGTAACAACTAGTAAATTTTGCAAGGCGAGAACACGCAATTTTCCATATATTCACTAACAAGTACAATATAGCAAGGCGCAAAGCTTGAATTTGTACAAGCATTACACTGAATACATTCTTATTGTGTCTTAGTTCTTTCACACATGTATCTTATCACTAACCAAAAGGAGGCACAATAAAGGACTAGGTAGAAACAAATTCACCTCAACAAGGAATCAACTTGGGTGCTACGAGTATATGTCCATATCCTCAACCACCGAGGGTAGGTCCCTTACTTGTAGCTTGGGAAATAAACTTGTAATCAACTCAAAAGTTCACCTATCGGCAACTTAATGCAAATTTCATTTGCTGATGTGGGAATTATGCCCATGATAAGGTACAATAGCATGTGCGGTGTGCATGCATACTCATGTATGGTTGTCTCCGTTGACCTATAATCTAAATAAATAAATATTCTTTGACATCTATTTGCTATATCAAGATAAGAATACTTGCAAAATTGCAGTGGTGTTGCGCTACCAAAATCAACCTTACCCTTCCCAACGGCGGGCAAAGTTGCACAAAGATATATTTATACCTTCGAGGTTGAAAGAAATGACACTAATATGGAAAGAAAGTATCACCATACTATTACTAGCAAGTCTCCTGTGCCAATGAGCATTATCAAAAAATGTTGGAGCATAGTCAAGAATGATTATAAAAGATTATTTATGGACTTTTGTAGCTTGAATATTGATCTCGTCCAGATCAACTCTTCATTGATTGCCCTCATCCCAAAGAAAAATTATTCAAAAGCAATAAATGACTATAGACCATATCTCTGTTGAACTATTCTCTAAAAACCATCACCAAAATCCTTTCTACTGCAAAGGATCATCCTGAAGATAGTAAATGTAAACCAATATGGCTTCATAAAAGGTAGGACAATCCAAGATTGCCAAGCCCGGTCTTCAATTTCTGCACATTTGTCACCATTCCAAAAATGAGATAGTTATTATTAAACTGGACTTTGAAAAGGCCTTTGAAAAAAATAGAACACCAGGTGATCCTAGATATTATGAGATATAAAGGCTTCCCACAATGAAGAAACAACTGGATCCAAAACCTTCTAAGTATTGAGACCTCTTATGTCCTGCTAAATGCCATACTTGGGAAGCCATTTTTATGCAAAAGAGGTGTAAGGCAAGATGATCCTCTTTCTCCTTTTATTTTTTTTGTTTCTTGCTGCTGGCAGAATGGTGCTCTTAAGCATCCCATCGGCGACAACTTTGGAGGAGATTACCCTATTGTGCAATATGTTGATGAAACATTGCTTGTTCTTCCTAGAGACATAAACACACTATCTAATTTGAAAGACCTTCTCAAGAGCTTTTCAGAATCTACAGGCCTACATGTTAATTATTCAAAGTCAAACCTGGTCTCAATTAACATGAGTCGGGAGAATGCATATCTTTTAGCCAACTCTTTTCGTTACCAAGTGGGACAAATGCCTTTCACCTACCTAAGCCTTCCCCTAGGCACCACTAGACCGGCTTTAATGAGTTCACACCAATATTGCTCTCCAAATGGGAAAAAGTCTTGTAGGGATCAGTAAGCTTCTCTCAATAATGGCAGATTCATCTTGGTTAACTTGGTGTTCTCAGTATTGCCAACCTTTTATATTTGTAATCTAAAACTTCCTCCACAAGTTATCAAACAAAATTGATGTGTACGTAAAAACATTGCCTATGGAGAAAGGGGGTATCAATAGAAAGGGCAGCTGCTTAGTGGCTTGGGAAGAAGCTTGTAAACCCAAATCCCAAAAGCAGGACTAGGCTTCATAGACATTGAGAGTCACAATGATGCCATTCTTATGAAAAACTTGGATAAGTTTTATAATCATAATGACATCCCTTGGGTCACCCTCACTTGGTCCACCTTCCATTCAAATGAGCAGACCCTCCACATGTTATAAACCCTATTGGTTCGTTTTGGTGGAAAGATATATAACTTAAAGCTCTACAACAAATTCAAACTCTTCGGCTCCTGCAAACCAACTCTGCCCTACTTTGGACAGATATGTGGGTGGATCAACAATTGTCACAAAAATATCCAAAGCTTTTTTCTTTCACAAGAAAACCAAAGTGTTCAGTAAAATTCTTCCTTAAAAGTGAGATGTAAAGAATCTTTATCCCAATGCGTCTACGAGCTAGCTGCAAATCAGCTTATTGAGATCATCCAAACCATACAAGACATATCTTGGGATGAAAGTTTTAATTGTGTCTAGAGTTATAATTGGGGTTCACAAAAGTATAGCAGCAAAAAAAAAGTTTAGTCGATCTTGATTGGCACATCAGCATGCTCACCACTTTTCAAATGGCTTTGGGGTAAGTTTTTATTTTGGCTCTTGTTGAGAGATAGACGAACACTAGAAACTTATTGAGAAGGAACAACAGGGCACTACCAGATTACTCTTGTGTTCTCTACAACCGAGGTGTGGAAGAAACTTGCCTTCATCTCATCTTCTAGTGCACCTTCAACACCAGTGGAATTTTAACCTCAACTCTCTCACTACGGGAAAATCAAGCTTTGCCGAGGATACAACGTTTTGCCGAGCACCGAAAATCGGGCGCTCGGCAAAGCGGACTTTTGCCAACGCCACTCGCGAATGGCAAACCCTCGACAAAGGCTGCTTCGCCGAGAGCACACACAGACCGACAAAGATTGACTTTGCCGAGAACCAGCTCGGCGAAGCTTTGACCCTGAGAGATCTTGGCCAAGATAACGCCGTCCATAACATTGATTTGCCGAAGGCCAGCGATGTTTGCCTCTCGGCAAAGTATGGGTCCTTTGCCGAGGGATGCGTCAATGAACTCTCGACAAAGATTTGGTGTCTATTTTTTGTTTTCAAGAACCAGTTTCCTATAGTGTCTTCACATGATATGCTTCAAGAAAGAGCTGACTTTAAAGGCGTTATCTTCAGAGAAATCATCATATGTGCCTGTAGGACTTATGGAAAATGAGGAACAACATCATCTTTAACAATGGAGGAAGAAGCTTCGCCCGTTGTAAAATGACATTCAAAAGGAATTAGGCTTGGTGTACACCAAAGCTAAACCCTCAAGGAGATCCTTAATTAGGTCAGTCTCAATGGAGAGTTTCACCTCCCGGTTTTCAAGATGTGAAACTTTGGCATGAAATAGACGTCTCCCTCAATGCACAGTTTCATGGCACAGTTTCATAGGCTCAAGGGTCCCACAACCTCTCTCTCATTGCATGATTTAATTGCATAGTTGCATGATGAAACTTTTTATTTGTGTCTCAATAGGGGTTTCACACGCTTTCCAACGCATGTGAAACAGTGCTCAAAGGTTTCACCATGGTGAAACTCTTTCCTTCTCTCACTAGGGCGTCTCCAATGGTTACCAAATCGCTAGCTAGAAACAATTCTATTGGCTATCAATGTCACTTTACAAATCGCTAGCTAGATGAGACATCTAAATAAGAAAAAATAAACACTATAGTTGAGAGTTATGTGAGAGAGATGTTTCTAGGAGAGCGGGCTAGATTAGATATTTATTAGTCGCTAGCTATTTGAGAGTCGCTAGCTATTTGGTCTCTCTCCTCGATAGCCAATCAACATGTTACTTTTATATTATTTTTATACCTCATCTAGCTAGCTATTTGTAAAGTGTCATTGATACCCAATAGAATTCCTCGTAGCTAGCTATTTGGTCACCATTGGAGACGCCCTTAGGGGTTTCATGCAAAAAGTGAAAATTTGCCGATGTGGCGCCAGTATTTAATGTGCAATGAAACCTCCACTAAGACTGGCCTTAGTGCCCGGAGAGATTCGTTCTTGTAATCGGTTTTGTTTTTCTTTTGAGCCTAGAAGCTCGTAAATCTCCGCACATAAACATTCTTTCATTTAATTTCAAAAAGAGGGGTGGGGGAGAGACCCCACTGATTCACTCAAAAAAAAATATGAGCCACATATCGACATAGAAATGGCATGGATAGTTGAAATTTCAAACGACGCTGAAAGCCTACTAGACTGATGTGTCTTATGGACGTCGTTACGTTCTAAGTAGTGGTATCTTTGTGTACCTATAATAGCTAAGTACCTAAGTAGCGAGATGATAGATCATATCATAGCCACTCAAGGCTACCGACAAACTGCGAACCGGTTGTCAATTGCTCCTAGCAACGTTTCTTCCTCCACTGGCCGGCAAAGATCTAGCTAGGCCACGCCATGGACCAACAAGCTCCACATCAGGTCCCTCGCGTCAAGCTGGGCACCCAAGGATTAGAGGTAACAACTCCATCTTATATAACATCATCTGATTCATCTCTGCACCTATTACTTCATTGGTAATCCCATCAAGCAGGGCGTAGTGCTTGACTTGTTTGTTCAATGCAAAAGTCGGCTAGGTCTCGGATGCTTGGGGCCGACAGCCGCCTACAACCTCGCCCATTTGGACGGGCCGGCGCCGCCGTGTAGTCGCATGCCTTCCGCCGAGGCGTCACCTTCTTCGACACCTCCGACTACTACGGGCCTCTTACCAACGAGATACTCCTCGGCAAGGTCTCGTGTTTACGCCTTTTTTTTTCTTGGTTTCTTGGTCGGCTTGAGAGCAACCATGGGCCGTGTTTTGCATGCTTTGCGCAGCGCCGAAACTGCTGCCACGAGAGCAGGTGCAGGTGGCCACCAAGTTTGGGCTGCGTCGGGATCATGCCGCCAGCGGCTCATGGGGCGTTTGCGGTCGGCCGGAGTACGTGCGTTCCTGCTGCGAGGCCAGCCTGCACCGCCTCGCTCTCGATTACATCGACCTCTACTACCAAAGACCGCCGATACCACCGTGCCCATCGAGGACACGGTACACCACCAGCCTTCTTGTGCATGCCAACTAGGAGCTTCCATCATTGTCTCTCATGCATCTGTTGTTGCCTGAATGAATGCATGCCTGATTATTGGTGCATGCAGATTGGTGAGCTCAAGAAGCCGGGTGGAGGAGGGGAAGGTCGGTACATCGGTGCAATCGGAGGCGAAGCCGACACGATCCGGCAGCGGCGCATGCCGTGCACCCAATCTCGCGGTGCAGATGGAATGGTCTCTCCGGTCTCGTGATATCGAGCCCGAGATAGTGCCACTATGCAGGTGATCGACTTCATCACAAAATTGACACTACATTCAACGACATCTCATTGATTAACTCTATCAATCATGCAACAATGAGATTTGTTCTACTTTTGTGTGGGCTCCCTGCAGAGAACTGGGCGTTGGAATTGTTTCCTACAGTCCCATTGGCCGTGGTTTTTTCGGCGGAAGAGGTGCAACAGAAAAAGTGCCTGCTGTGTCTAATCTGGTATGGGAATGAAAACACGTTAATCTGGTATTTTGTTTTATTATTAGTATACTGAGGCTCTTCAGCTCTGGCTTTCCCAGCTTGGCTATCCAAGGTTTGTAGCAGAAAATTTGGAGAAGAACAAGAAAATATATCTCGCCATGGAACACCTTGCCAAGAAGCACCGGTCTGGAAGCAAGATGCGCTCGGTGCATTAGCTTGGGTTACGCATCAAGGGGATGATGTGGTTCCCATACCAGGTCACCTTCAAATGACCATCCCAAAATCGTTGATATATAGCATTCAGTGTTTATTAATAACCCAAAGATACCAATTATCGGTAATTCATGAAATTCTCTTCTGTTGATACATTGCACAGTTCAACAGATGGCATTCTCTGTTAATAGTCCATTCAGAGAGGATTCAAATGTGTAGATTTCATTGGTCATAAACATTTTATCTTACACGGTTCAGCAGGGGACAACGAAGATAAAAAATCTGGATGCGAATATTGACTCGTTGAAGGTGAGGTTCACAGATGAGGACCTGAACAAAATTGGCAGCCACATACGTGAAGAAGATATCGCTGGTGAAAGGGCACACACTTGCTTTGCACATACTACATGGAAGCATGCTGATACACCGAGGAAATAGAGATCTCCTGAAAATGCTAGGATATATATCAGGTGTTGTGAAAAAAGTTGTTTGGTCAAAATACCTATGAAACATACCCTCTCTTTTATGTCCCTTGAAATTGTTGCAAAACATCTTTTTTATTTCCAACCGTTTGAAAAAAAGTTGAAAGCGAAAAAGTATGATTTAAAAAGTGTTGCGAAAATTGTATTACGTAAAAATCAGTTTCTTCTAGAAAAGTAGCTTCTGATTCTACCTATTTGGTTGGCTTTCTGTTTTTTTTACAGCAAAAGCACTTTGCATAAGCTAAACCAAACACAAACTATAGCTGCATACACAATTAACAAAGCCATTTATACAAGCACCAATCTTTCTATAGGCGATGTCTAATAAATAGGGTCATCATGGTCAGTTAACATCCACACCAATGTGTCTAATTGTTTCTAAAATGGCCAATTTTGGGACACAATGACTACTATTTAAGCCAATTCTATTAGTACCACTAGAAATTTATGTCTTCCGCATGTGCCACTCAAATTGATGAATTTTCTTGCTGACCACTGTAAAATAAAAAAACTCCGCACTATGCCTGATGTGTTGTGTTAGTCTTTTCATAGAAAAGGATAGAGTCATGAAGAACATTGCAGCCCATTCAAATGACAATATCGCCCATAGTTGGACTGCTCCAAGGCCCCACCAAAATCAATCTAACCATCCCCAACGGTAGGCAAAGCCGCATTTATAGATATATTTATACCTTAGGGCCGAAACAAATGACACTAATATGGAAAGCAAGTATCACCCATACTACTATGGAAAGCCACACATAGATATATTTATTTATACCTTAGGACGAAACAAATGACGCTAGGATGTCTGATGGAATTAAATCTCATTGAACGCCGACTCTCGTACGCACGGCTCTGCCCCTACCTCACACGTGGCTCGCGCAAAGGACCGGCACCCCGCCCCCACACCCTCCTCTGCCCTCAACCTCGCTGGAACCACAACACCTCTGCCCACCTTCAGCTCGCCCCTCCCAACCTCGTCGTAACCCTAATAGAAACAAGTCAAAACAAATACAACAAGGAAAATATATATGAATTGAACATCTAAACAAATCTATCTACAACAAATGAGAAAAAGCTATTGCAACATCAAAAAAATATCTAATGCAACAATGATCTGCAACATTGAAAAAAATCTAGTGAAACATTAATTAAAAACATCCACCGCAACAATGATTCATGAAAACCTCGCACTGCAACAATGAAAAAACATTCACTACCACAATACAAAACATCCAATGCAACAACACGAAGATGCCTGTCGCAACAACACAAAATAGAAAGAAGGATGAGGAGGGGCCTGGGAATGGATCTGGGCTGGCTGTAGCCGCCGCCAGTTCCTCTATCCGCCGCAGCGCATGTGGAACCCTCCCTCGGATAGCCCGTCTCCAGATTTGGAACCCCCAGATGGCAATACTTGAGCACTTGTCACAACAGAGAGCGGACACCCGACGTGTGGTTCTCCTCGGCGAGACGTTGTCGAGGCAGTCGGACAGGCACGCGGCCACCAGTGGCAGTCAATCGCCGACGTAGAGCAAGCGAGTGGGCACCCATCGCAAGTGCGGAGGTGATGAGAGCCAGGAGGATGCACGCTACGGCGGCGGCGGTACAGGAGGTGAGGGCCATGATGGCTGGAGTTGGTGGTGCGATTGAAGTGGGGTGGGCGGGTGGCAGGAGGTGAGGAATGCACTAGGTTGGTGGGACACGAGGAATGGAGAGGTTAGAGCATGCGACACGGTAGACATCCTTGTGGGCCGGGCCACGGCGCGCGAGTGGGGTGCGGTGCGTGGGCGCGTCTTATTGGTTAATTAGATTAGGACGCTCTAATCACAACACAACATTGCCGATACTCTCCTGTGCTAATATGAGCCACATATCCTGCGTAGAAATGGATTGTTAAAATTTCAAACAACATTGAAAGCCCACTAAACTGATGTATCTTGTGGGGGTCGTTACATTCTTGGTAGCAGTATCTTTGTGTTCCTGGTAGGTACTATCCCCGTTTCAAAGTATAAGTTGTTTTTACTTTTTTGTTCATCTTTTTTAGTTATGTATTTAGAGTTTTTATTAGATACACAAATTTTTCAAATAAGACGGCCAAACGACTTGCAAATTTAGATGTATGGAGTATATAAAAACCTTGGCATGGCAATATACCTTTTCTACCGTTGTAAATAAATACATAATACGTAATCACGTGAATCCTTCTTTTGTCCGCTACTGCGTCGATGTAGCTGCTGCTCCTAGTTCTCACGCCGCCAGTTGTAGCGTCCGCATCTCACTCTTCCCATCCGACGCCGGGACAGGCATCAGCTTCCCCTCCATGCTCCGGCCAGAACAATATCTCCGGTTGCTTCCGGCGACCACCCACGCCACAGCGCCCGCGCCCGCGCCCGCGTTGATCTCGGGTTCTTCTTCCCTCTCCTGTACTCTCCCGAACCTCCGGCTTGCCCGCTCACGTCCTCCCCCAGTCTCAGAGGCAAACCGTCGAGCGCCGTGCGCGCCTCGGCGGGACCGGACGCTACAGTGGAACGCGCGCCCGAGATGGCCCAGCGGGCGGTGGCGCGGGCGGTCGCGGATCAGGCGGTGGCGCGTTTGGGCGCGCGGCTGCTGCCGTCCGCGGTACCTGCCGACGTCGCCGAGTTCCGCAACGGCGCCGGAAACGCCGTCGGCTCGCTCGACGTGCAACGGGGCTCGCCTGGCTCGTCGGTACAGTTCTTTAGTACTCGTTTTTCCTTTTGTTGTGGTAGTACGGTACCATATTAGTATGATACAGCTTCTTGTGTGGTTGCATACTACTCTACTGCTCTGTAAGATATTCAAGACTTTATTTGCTTATAATCCAAAGTTCAGTAGTAGTGTAGTAAGTGCGTAGTACAGTTCACTGGATCTGCAGTGTGGCTTGGCATCATCGCACAGTATGCGACTGCACCATGATACATACACCACATGTCCGCCTCATGATATGGCATGCTTGTGTTTCAGTTCAGTTCAGTATGGTTTGGGGCACTTGCTGACCGCCTACTTACTTGTCCACAAGATTGTGGGGTGGGGTGGGGTTGGGGGTGTGTATTTTCCTTGGTAATTGTTGTCCGCTGATCCATTCAAGTTGAATCGCGAAAAGTTTTAGATGCAACTATTGCTAATACAACTCTACCAAAGTATCTGTTTGTCAAAACTGAAACTGTAATCGCAACCTGATCTGAATATCACTGTCGCATGTGCTGTTGTCCTTGAGCTCATAGTTCAATCTGAAAATGTGATTTCAGTCATTGAAAATAACAATGTCATTCAGAAAGAAGAACAATCTCTTGTTATTAAAAATCTTACACTGTTTGCTACTGTTGTAAGATGTTAAAAGAAACGATGACCAGACCTGATGTGTGTTTCCATGTCTACAGATTGATTTCATGCTGCAGTCCTCGCTTCACTGTAAAGTCCCAAATGGTGCCATTGACATCACCTCAATTCTTATTTTCCTGAATGCCTCGACAGACGCACCACATTTTCTATTGGAGCTTATACAAGGCAGCTCGACTTCAATCGTTGTGATTCTGGACCTGCTTCCCCGAGAGACCTCGCGTTGCACCCGACTACTTGCAGAAGTACTATGAAGAAACTGGAATGGATGAGCAGCGTGGAAAGATTGAAGAGCTACCGCAGACTCGTCCATACAGATCTCCATCACTCTTTGTGCGCAGCGCATGCTCACCTACAGCAATAATGGTCACCATTAACTGTGGACAAGGAGGCGAAAGCCTTGGAAGAGATAATACATGGACAATTAGCAACAGTCGTTCAGGAGGTTCTTCAGATTTGGCTTGATAACTGTGCTGATTCCACCACTGAAATGGATGAGGTGGAGAGGGACTGTTTGCTCAAGAGGGACCGGATCGTAAGATCAAAATCAATTGAGGTTGATCTGACTGCAAATCTTCCGAGGATGTTTGATCCGATGTGTCTAGTCGTGTCATAACTGAAATCCGTAAAGGCCTTTTGGTGTACAAGAGCCCTAACTTAGTTATTATAAATATAAGCAGTTTATTGTAGAGAAACGTTGTATAAACCCTCTTGTTTGAAAAACTGAAAGTAAATGTGATAAGCTGTGTATATACTGCCAAGTGATAACTGAGATGATGAGAGCGAGCTATGCAGGCAACGATGATTGAATGTGAGCCAGGTTTCCAGGAATAGAGTCTCGTCTCAGAGTTCCTAGTAAGCTGTTCCCGCTGTATTGAATGGAGCTCTGTATTTTGCAGCATCTTGTTCTGTGTATATCACAACTCCTAAAAGCTCAGATGCATTAGACTCGTGGTAACATGTAATGTTGTTACTAGTTTGATAAAAGGCTAGAATGTAATGTTCGATAAGATCACGCAGGCATGATTTCTTTTCCTACGAAATTCCTCTTTTTGATCCAAAGTGGGCTTGAAATAAGTAGCTAGCGTATTTTGGGCATCAGTATTTTTGTGCCCTCAGTAACTTTTGAGTTCGACATTTATTAAGATGAAATTTCCCAATTAAATTCACTTGTTCAAGGAATCCCTGGAGTTTGACATTAAGATGGAATTCCCCAATTAAATTCACTTTGTGTATACAATTGTGCATGATAATACGTCAAGGAATCTCTGTCAACGGTTTGTACTTGTACTCGAGATTAGGAAAATTGCATGACATTGAGATGGAATTCCCCAATTAAATTCACTTGTGTATACAATTGTGCATGATAATACGTCAAGGAATCTCTGTCAACGGTTTGTACTTGTACTCGAGATTAGGAAAATTGCATGGACAAGTTTTTGAATTCAATGTATGAATTCATTGTTTTTTTAGGAGTTGTCAAATAATTGAGACAACAAACATTGTGTTTCTTCTCTATAATAGGACTCCAAACATTGTGCTTCTCTCTGAAATTGCTGCTATTATAGGACTCGAAACGTTAGAGAGAAACAAACGTTTGGAGTCCTATTATAGAGGAACACATGTTTGGAGTCCTATTATAGAAAAAAATACAATGTTTGGGAGTCCTATAATGACCAAAGTATCTTCAAAATATAAAAGGAAATGAGAATTCCAGCCGAAATAAGTTCATAATCACTTTGAGATTGTAGTGACTTTTTACATGGTGTATTTATTTGTACCATCATGAACACTTGAGGTTTGAGTGCTTTTTAATTTTTATCAGATCCAGTGTTTCTTTCCCCTCATGGGAGACAGGAAAAAAAAAAAGGCAACCCCAAAGTTGAAGACAACACCAAAGTCATGCAGGGGAGGTAACTTGACTGCAAAAAAATGTAAATACGAGATCAAACACAAAAGAGGATTGAAGATAAAACTGCAAATTGGGAATCCAGGCTAGAAAAACAGAAATTTAAAGAGTGCCTCAGATGAACACTTTGGAAGTGGATATCACCATGCCTGTGCAGCAGGACATTCATCCAGAATTCACCAATTGCGTGAATCATCACTAGCACGCCAACCAGGAGGTGTTTTGTTAGAAAAGAGACGAACTCCAAACAAATCATGCTGCAGATCGATCTGGGAGACAGGCACACAGAATCCTCTCAGATCGTTCTCGCGTAAATACAATCGCACATCCAAGAAAAATAATATCAGAGCGTAACAGGAGCAAGCAGAACATTGAGGATCTGCACTAGGGGGTAGGGCTGCAGCAAACATCAAGAACCAGAAACCAGGATGGATGTGCAAAAAGGAGACGAAAATTGGCCAAACCAAGAAGCAAGAACAACACAAGATGATAATACTGCTTGCCAATTCTGCCACCAAAAAGCAATGGTTGTAAACGAGCGGTGGTGGAGAGGCGGACCTGGAGGGTGGGCGGTCGTAGCCTCAATAAATAGCCTGGCGGCCGCGGGACGGACGGCTGAGATAGATCGTATGATTCCCTCCGATCCGGCTAACGTGGACGACGGACGCGCTGCACGCCAGCAGGTTCTGCAAATCGGAAATTCCCGTGACGCCCTGCAACACTCTCTTCCCTTTCCCTATGTTGCTGAATACACGTAGCTAGGTTAATGCTTAGGTTCAATTGTGCGAGTTTCTAGAGCCCATTAAATGTCCTAATTGACCCCTACGATTCACAAAATATACTGTATAAACAAAATGTTATGATGTGTTTGTGTGATCATTTTTTATGGATTGTATTTTGGAATGTGAGAGGGCAAAGCAAATCGGGTCGGTGCATTTGAGTAGATAACAACCTAGACACAATCTCTACTCTACTTATTTTCTTTTACTCTAGAAAAACAATTAACCTAACAGGGCTCTAACAAGAGTTCTCACATTACAAAGGCCTCAAATATCTCTCATTAACCGCTTCTCCAAGGTGTTATTTCTTCTCTCCAATCTTTTTTTTTTCCAATTCTCTCTCGTGTTGCCACTCAACAAAGCCTTTTGGCCCGACACTCATCTCAGCCCCTCCCTAGAGTGGTCTCCTACAAACGAGGCAAACACGATCGAGTGGGTCTCATATGCCCTATAGCTTAATCAAATGAACGTCTCATATGCCCTATAGCTTAATCAAGTGAAACGACGGTGGAATGATCGATTGATGAGTGGCTTAGTGTCATGTATTTTTTTTCGACTCTCCACATGTCACCGCCCTATTCCCCACTTCACTGTCATATTCCCTCTTCCCCTCCTAATACGACTCCCTAACAAAGCCATCGGTGCAACAAGGCTTTCCCTCCCGACGCCCATTCTGTCACCAAAGGCATATGTGTAACGTCTTCGGTGCTTCTAGCCCCTTGTGAGGGACCCGACCCCAATGTGTCATCTCAAGTGTTCCCAGCTCTCATGTCCCATAGCGCTTAGTTAATGGAAACTTAGTTGATTGGCACAACAGTGGATATGGCTAAATGATGAGTTGGTCCCATATGCCAGTGCTTCTTGGAATGGATTCAAGGGCTCTAATTTAAAGGCTTATGTTGGAGTTTCTCTTACTGATTTTATCAAACGTCACAATCTAGATTTTGTGGGTTTTCAAGAGGCTAAAAAGTAATGTTTTGATGATTCTTTCTAAAATACACTTCAATTGAATTCAGTCGAGAATCCGGCTAGATTGGGCCGGGCCGACACGTGATCGCCAACCGTTGGAGCTTGAAGGTAGCGTAGGGGCTGCAGTCTCCGCCAACGGCGACGAGCGGCGGCACGAGCAACGGCGAGGAGCGGTGGAGCCGTGGCGGGCGGCAGCAGGGGGGGAGGCGCGCGGGCGGGCGGCGGCGGTGGAGACAGGGCGAGATAGATACTGAACTATTTTTATTGCTTGCTTATCCCAAAAGAGATTACATGACTCTGCTTATGTAGTCCGGCTAGTGGGACTTGTAATCTAAGCACCGACCCCTTGCCACGCGCGCCACGCCCCCCCCCTGGGGCGGCGATGGCCCGCTCAGCCCTTTTAGCTCTTCCCGGCTGGCCCACTTCGGGTCATGACAGATTGTCATGCCAACAATATGAACTAAGGAGCATCTTAATTGGTTAAAATTGTATGAAATTTGAAATTTTGGAGTGGTGTTTGGTTTCAATTAGGTCATGATAAAACAATGTGGTAGATGATTTTGCTTGGAACACCGCTACATATATAATTTTTACACTCACCTGCCATTTTTTCAAAGTAAACCATCTCTATAATATATGCGCTACACTACGGTTCAGAAATTGTTTTTTTAGCACTAATCGACTTAATAAAAATGGTCCCTAAAAGTCTAGTCTAGTTATATTAAAAGAACTGCTGACATAAAAACAACCACTAGCAAAAATCATTTTAGAAGCATTTTTGTATGCCAATGAACCAAGTTGATGTAATACCTAGTTTTAAGGACAAAATCAAGTGCACATTATATGCACGCCACAATCAATTCACACACATATATTTATTAATATAAGGCTCAAAGTCTAAATAAAAATATAGCAGAAATTTGATGAACAACACCGTAGAAAAAACAATCTAGCACATCAGAAAGTCTTTGACATGCATGTTGTGCTCTCAGACATGTTCAACGACTCACCTGTAGTCTATCCGGCCACTTCAAGGGAAGACCTTTTTAAGTCTTCAAACCAATTACATTTCAATACATACATAACCAAGTACATTTGAAAATATTCTCAAAAAACCTAACCAGTTTACCTTCTGTTGTAGTCTCGAAGATGAATAACATTTTTAAAAAAAACATAAAAAAACACTACACTAGCTTCTATCTTTTCCGATCTCCAAAACCAGCCTTCTCGCTCTCTATTTTTGAAGAGGTTCCATGTCTCTCTAATTAATACAATATATTGTAAGTTATTCATCAAGTTTTCAGTACAAAGTTGAAGATAAAGACATGAAGGATATATGAAGAGAATATTCATGAATGACTCCAAACAGAGAATTTACAGACTCTAGAGTATGTCCACCAAACTAATGCGGTTTGTCTAACGTGCGTACGCAAGATCAAGATAGATAAAAATCTCAACGAGCAAACTAATGTTAGGGTATGTCAAACGTGCATACAAATTGACACATAGCCACACAAATCCCTTACTTGATTCGTGGCAGTTCCTCACAAAAAGCAGGGGCATTTTTTATTTCAATCCATACAATTGAATATTTGATGAGGAAAATTCCATCGGTAAGACGATACTGTACTGATCTCTTTTTTTTTTTTTTTTTTGACAAGAATACTGTACTGATCAAATTCATGAGCACGTTGGAGGGAGATCAACTGTGCCTGTGCGCCTGTTAGTATCACTAGTATAGTGCCCGTCTAACGCAACGCGATAATTCAGGGATACAACCAAACAACATTATTTTTCCTTGTCCATGCTAACACTGCAGTAAAAACAATATAAATATTTCTTAAAAATAAAGTAAATAGTGAGATAAATTAAGATTCACACAAAAAGATATTCATGATGAGTTATTATAATATTTTTGAGCCCATTGCAATTATGGTTAAAGAGCAATATTTTAAATAAATACATCACATCACATCTATTATATCTTTTAAGTCATCTAGTTCCTAACACGCCTAGTAAGTTCTTGTATATCTTCAGGAATGTTGTCCTCAGATTCGCTGCCCTTGTACTTCAACATTTGTACCAAGAATTTGGTCCTCGGTGCATTCCCATTTTGTACGAATTATTGCACTTCATGCAGCAGGTGCCCACACAATGGAACAACAGGCAAGTGAACAATGTTTAAATTAGTCAATAGAAAAGTAGCAGAGGAGATAAAAATTGTTTATGATCAATGAATACATACATACAGACTAATAAATCATATATGCAATCATGTGTACCAATTTATTTATCTGAAAAACAAAGATCAAGCAGGCCAATGCGGCTTCTCTGAAACATTCTTTACGACAGGCTTACTTAGAGGAAGCTAATGCATACCTTGGGGCGAATGCATGGCGAGGGGCGCCTTGTTCACGGGTTACTGGCCACCGATCCGTCTTCTACTCTCTACATGTTGCGCTCCTATTTGGTTGATTAGACCGATAGCAACCGATATTCTTTCCCCATGTCTCGGACCTACTGTTTTGCAGGGAGAAAAAAACCAAGGAGAGACAGAAATCTAACAATGTCAGCACTCAACTTTTGGTGAACATTTTGCTATGACACCTACTGTGGTATGCACAGGTCGAACATGTCATAAGCTCCTAGAGAAGCTCTGTCAGAACAAAATGAACCTGCAGAACTGCATGAATATGACATTCCAAAAATCGTTTGTTCTATTATCTACTATCCTATAAACAACAACACATGTTTTAATGAAATAAATAATCAATGTATCAAATAGCATCACCTGTGAAATATAATTTCTTTGTCCTAGATATAGGCCTGAGAAATATACAGAAGAAATATACCTGGCATTTTTGTCCTAACAAAATGAGAAGAATGGAGCATGCCCTGTTCTCCTAAGAAACTTTGTCAAGTACTTCTTGAGCAGACATAGAAGGTTCTCTCCTCTGAGCAGCAAAAGCAACAGACTGTGGTGGGAGCGGCTTTGAAGTAGGTCTATCTTCCTGCAAGACATTTAGAGTAACCTTTATCGGCAGCATGTCAAAAAATTGACCCATTAGCAGCCATGAGGAACAAGACCAATAGAATTCTAACCTCTTGAACTGGCAGGTTTTCCTTGGATCCCTTTGGTGCTTACTTTTTTTTTCTTTACAATGATCTCATTTCGTTTCCATATAATCTCTGCCGAACCATCTTCAATATATTCCCATTCACCATCTTCTGACAGGTTTCCTTGGTCATCTTTAGGCTGCAAGAGGGAAGTCAAATTTGTACTCAGATCACTATGTTAGAATGTTTATACTCAGATCACTGAATAATTGTTTTAAAAAAGTGGCATTTGGCTAGAATATGACTCCACCACTACATTTCTGAATATTGGTCCAACAATGGCATTTTATTATATATATTGATCCGATCAAACTGAAATGATTTTATTATATATATAAAATAAAAAATTGGAAAAGCTACAAACGATAAAGACTAAAAATAGAAGGAAAGGAACGAATGGTACCAGGCTGCCTTCGGCGAGAGGGAAGGGGCTGCTGCTGACACCAGAGGATCACCAATGTACCGAACCAAAATAGCATTGATAATTTGTTGTACTGATCTACAGGATATAAGAAAAGGAAGGCATTTGTGTAAGTATTTATTCCACATGTTAATTTTCTTAGCAGCATATTCAGGCTAGAACAAGCAAATTGTCGAGCAACTAACAAAGCGTAAGCAGTAGTAGTAAGCAGCAATGGCAGAATATGCACACATGAGTGCGGAGGCTAGGAGAATGAGTGGTGAGGGTTAGAATATGCACACATGAGTGGTGAGGGTTAGAAATGCACACAGTGAGGCGACGCCTGCTGCGGTCCTGCGGAGAACTTGAAGCGCTTGGGGACGTTGATGTCGACGATGGGCAGATCCGCCTCCGGGACCACGACCTGCGCGAGGGCAGCCACGACGACGTCGGGAGCGAGGCCGTGGAGGTGGATCTCCGGCAGGCCGCCTCCAGAGGCCGCGCCACCGGTGGGAGAGAGGCCGCCGGCGACGGCGGCGGTGCGGACGCCGGCGAGGATCTTGAGGAGCGCCTTGTCCGCCCCCGTCGGTGTCGCAGCACGGGCATCTGCTCCGCGACCGCTTGGTGCGTGGCGTTGGAATCCATAGGAGGAAAGGCTTCATGTTGAAAGGAAGGAAATGAAAGAGCGCGGAAAGGAAGGAGAAATTTAGTCGCGCGGTAGGAGGAAGGACGCGGGCAGTACGACGACGGGCGAGGGGCTGTGCAGTTTGACGCAAACAATCTGGGCCCTTGGATTATGAGTGAATAAGGAGAGAACGTTGAGATTTAATCTGGAGTGTCCCATTTTAAAAAAATTTGATTTTTGTTTCCATTTGTAGCCTTTTTTTGTTTCCATTTATAACCTATCAAAGTTTGGTGCATTAGTAGGATAGATTCAACAGAAGCAGTTCGCCGCCCCTGTCCCTTGACGCAACAGGATCACAAATGGAAGGGGAAAAAAATACAACATATTTCTTAGAAGCAGCTGCAGATGCAGGACAATCTAAGCAACTCCAGTAATTTTTAAAACTAATAACTTACTATTTTCATGCAAGAAACTAGCTGCTGATGTAATAAGTTGAGAAAAAACCGAAGACCAAGCAACTGAATGCTGAATCATCAAAACTAAGGTTTAGGGTTCAGAAACAGTATAAATAACAAGTGGATGGGCTTCAAACAATCCGAGGTTTCACCAGGACACAAATGTGGCAAAGCACGATCATGACACAGCAGGAAAAAATATTAGACAGCTTCAAGCCTGCAGCGTGCCTCAGATGAACGCCATGCACGCATAGTGATATGCACTTTTTTTAAGATCCGGTAACTCAGCTTTGATTAACAATAAGAAAAGTGTAATAAGAAAACACCCAATTTTACCGGACTCTTATTATTATTAATCAATGCCAGGTTACCAGATCTGGTACTGAATTAAAGCCAAGATTTAAAGTGCTGCAAAGCAATAATTAAACTCGGATTCGGCGGTACCTCTGAACGCTGTAAGAACATCACAAATCAAAAAGAATTCACCTGGAGAGTAGTCATCATTGGCACCGAATGAAAAAGGAAAGTTTCAGTTCTGTTTTGTTTTTCAGAGATCGAATCACCGAAGCGAATGCACCCGGAAAAGAGCAGGCCGTGCCTCAGTTGAACGCCTCAAGAATATCATAAATCAAAAGAATTCACCTTGAAAGTAAATCATCATTGGCACGGAATAAAACGAACGGAAGAATATCATAAATCAAAAGAATTCACCTTGAAAAGTAAATCATCATTGGCACGGAATAAAACGAACGGAAGAAGTAAAGTTGTGGAACCGAACATTGTGGCTACCAAGAACATATTCGTTTTAGCTTTTTCAGAGAAATCGCCAAAGCGAATGCATCCGGCAAAGATCAGGCCCGGAAATAAAAAGAGTGGTGAAACGTGAAAAGAAAAATTTCAAGATCAATCTGGTGTATAGATAGATAGAAGGCACGAATTAATAAGCCTTTCAGATCGATCCCAAATCTCACGTAGAACCGGCAACATCCAATCCAAATCACAAAATCCCAAACAATCGCATTACGATATCTGCAATGAGGAATCTCGTTGCCACACACAGAGAGCACAATCGGATCCATGGAAAAAAATGGGGAGCAAAAAACACGAAAAATCAAGAAGCAGAAAAGGCAGGCTAATCGCTACTGCGAGGTAAACCAGGCAGGGTTCGCAACGAGTGTAAGCGGAGGCGCCGCTCGTCTGGTCCTTAAATAGCCAGGTCGCCACGGGACGGACGGCCAAGATGGCATCTGGCCGAGCCGTGTCGATCATCTAGCGGCTACATTTGTCCATCAGCTGCCGAGTCTTTCTCCGGTTCCGCGTAGTTCCGCGTGGGATGGACGCAGGCCCGCCGTTCAGTGCACGGGACCGCTACTCCAACAGAGGCTGGCATCCATTTGCGGTATGGGTCAGGGTCTTCTCACTTTAACTCACACTAGGATATGTATGTAGCCTGAATTCACATCTCTTGGTAAAAACATGACAAGTATAGTTCAAAATACGTGCTTTGGTTGCTTGAAAAAGATAAATTGTAGATTTTTTTTTTTTTTTAACAAAAGAGTTTCCTCTGCTTTTACAGAAAGCAAACGTATGAGTACATCACTGGGGATACCATTTTTTGAAAGAGTAGCCAAAGGATAAAAAAAGTCTATTACAAATCACTACAATTCATAAACATCCGATAACAGATTTGTAGAAGGCTTGAAAGCATGTAACCACGCCAAGATGTCGTCCTTCACTTGTCCTTCTCTTTGGGGTTGAAGCTACGTAAAGGCGACAACAGAGTATATATCACATTAGTTGGAGACTTAGGCACAATTTGCTCAATCCTTAGCTTGTTCCTTGTGATCATAGGTGGAAGACCAATCTAATTTGGACATCCTATGGATTTTGACAAATGACTTAGAAATTCAAATTTTAGTGGGGCCTCTTTCTATTTATTTTTTTGAACTAGAGGGTATCCATTGGACATCCACGACATCCAACTTCCACCTAGACTTGCGATCCATAAGGACCAAGCAAGATGAATTGTAGATAGAAATATAAAAACACATGATTGTGGGAGGTTGAAAAATATTGTGGAAAAATGACCTACCTATTTTGGTGTCCAAAACCTATGATAGCGAACTATGTTGTTGGATGAAATCATGCATTTAAGGGCCTGTTTGAGACACATGAAAAATTTTCTATTCATGTGTTTTTTCTTTGAAATTCTTTCACGTTAAACAGACAGGACTAAAATGTTGGACCATGTCATGGGTAAAAGGCATACAGTGTTTGCTCTATAAACTTGCAATGGATGGGGTGAACTCAAGCATATAGAATTGTGAATGTTGTATGGCACAATGGCTGATCAAAATATGACATTGAACAATTAATCGGCAGTGATCTAGTAGACAAGTTTGGATGTAAAAATAGCATGACATTGTAAAGAAGAACATACATTTACTATGAGCCCAACAAAAAGAGCTACTACTCCAAGGCAAGATTTTACACATACACGGCGATGAATTCTAGTTCTAGCTAGGTACATAAACACATAACTAAACATTGACCATACTAAAGCGGTGAATTTAGTCTACCTGTCGTTGACTTGATTGGCTTGATTTTGCATTAAGATTTCCGGTGGCATTCTGCTGCAAAGAAAATCGTGAATAAAAATCTGATCGAGTTATCCATTAAAAAATAGTTAGGACTTCATAATTGATTGGTCGAGTTTAAGATTAAAAAAGGGATAAAAGTACATTGGCAAATAAAAGTTTTGACATATAAAGACACTTACAAATATAGTAAGATAGTACATTGGCAGATAAAAGTTTTGACATGCAAACGCAGATAATAACAAAGCCAATGAAAAAACCGAATTTATGTGGCCCTCATCATGCATTATGTCATCATCGGGAAAAGATTAAAAATGCAACTTTTGTTCCATCTCTTAGCAAAGCAAATAATAAAACCAATCAGTCATTTGCTCTATCAATGCAATAGCAAAATCAGCAAGCTTGTAAAAGATGAAGAGATCGAGTTAGAGTTTCCAGCACGCCTCAGATGAGAGGAACACAGTTAATCAAATGAACCATGTAATTGCAGTAGCACCACACAGGCACCGCCGCAGGCCCATCATTATTCAACCTAGTACATTATAGGTTCGTCACTGGCGCCTGGAAACTTGAAACTTCATGAAAACAAAGTAATACGAAACTCAGAAGAAGCACCAGTAAAGTAACTATTCATTGGCGAACGAAAGAAACCAAACGTAACTGCACCGGTGCCGGATAAACAAGAACAATTAAGCGAAAGCTGCTGCTGATTCAAAACTCTGCATGGCTGCTTGCAAAAAAAAAATTCAACCAAAAGTATAGGCTAACAATAAATCAATGATATGTCCTGCATCAAGGAGAAAATTGGCCTATTCAAGCACTTAATTGAAGGGAGAAAATGTGGCGGAGAAGGCATGTAATGTCTAACTAGAGAAAATTGAAGGAGACGAAACAAGCAAGGACAGGAACAGAACAGGAGTCGGTAGTTATATAGTGATGAGGAGGGGCAGTTGCCTGAACCTGACGGTCTGAGCAAACGTTTCGTCGCGGGCAAGCCTGCTGCTCCGTCCGATTCCTCCCTAATCAAGCACGCGCTTGGGCTTGGCCAAGTTTCTTGCGTGCAATAGCTCGAAAAGGTGAGTGCTGGATTCTACGTGCGCATGGTTTTTCGGTTACTTGGGCGCCAATTTTTCTGCATGAAAGATAAAAGTTAAAATACTAGTGTGCAATGAACTGTTTATATTGATCCCAATTAGAGCATGTATCGTCATATTTAATTTGGACCAAACATATCATCAGTATAAGCTACAGTATGAACTATAATCATTGCAGCGTTTGGTTTGATCGATTATTTTGGTGGATCATTCGTCGTAGTTCAAGTGGAAAATACTCATAATTGTTAAGAATCATTATTTTTTTTTTAAATACGCAAAAATTTTGCATCATTGTATTTAAGTAGAGAGTTTTTTAAACACGCCAATTGTATGCGGATTGGAGGAGAAGATTTACAATAAGCCGCGTCCCTCCTAGTTTGTTGGTCTAAGCTGATTACTCGCGGCGTAGACAACTGAGTTTGCGGCGCTCCGGCGATCCAAAGGTCGGCGGTGCACTTGATGAGGGAGAGGACCTCTCGGTAGTGGCGGCTTCGTTGCGGAAGCATCTGACGTTCCTTTCCTTCCAAATGAGCCAAGCCCCAAGCATGAATAGGGTGTCGGCCCCTTTTTTCTCTCCATGCCATCCGGGGCGCCAATCCATCCCACCAATCAAGCATCGTGGCGTCCCCACCCGAGATGAGTCCACTCCAAGTACCGCGGAGGATTGTCCATCAAATTTGCCCGAGAAGGAACAGGAGGCGATGATGTGATCAATGGATTCGGGCTCCGGTCACGAGAAAGCCGATTGTTGCTCGCCGGCAGCCCGATGTCGTTGCCTCCCGTCGGCATTCCGTGTCGCCTCCGTATCGCTAGCGTCATGAAGATATTGACCCGGAGGGGTGCCCGTGTTTTCCAGATCCTTTTGCATCCAGGAATGGGGTGCGAAGCCATCATCAGCGCCGTGTATGTCGACTTGGAGGAGTATCTTCCACTGAGATCCCATTTCCACACCAGTCGGTCATCGGTATCACACTGGTGAATAAGAATCATTATTTTGTGATCAAATCAACCGCTAGTGACGGTTCACCGTAGACAGGATAGATAGGCACCTTTTGGCCAAATAGGCTTTCATTGGGCTTACACACACACACAATATTTATCAATAATGACATCGGCCATTTTTCACTCTTAACAATCACAGACATAAAAAAACAGTCCAAGGTGGTTCCTGAATCCTACCAGCCGAGCCAAAATTAGCTTCGCCGAATCCTTCCACCTTTACCACTTATTACAGCTAGCATGTTCGTTTCAAAAAAAAAATTACAGCTAGCATGTACATTTATCAGTATAATCCAGAGCGAGGCTGAGTGGCTGACCGTGCAAGCCGCAGCCAACCATGTGAGTTTAGTAGAAAGATAGAACCATCGTTTTCTGCTGCAAGAAAACAAATCAGCCTAGTGTCGTGTTCGTAGTGACCTCGGCTTCAGGTATCCCATTCCTTTGTAACTTTCTGTAAACTTGAACTGTTTTCTTTTTTCTCTTTAAGAAAGTATTCCATTCCGTGTCCCAAGGGAGAAGAAATACACCTGTGACTTTGTATAAAGGTAACCCCAATTTTCTATGAAGCATGATCGCAGTTCAAGCAGACAAGCACACAGTAGTACCCAATGCTGGAGGAGTTCGCCGCCTTGGACCAGGCCGCGCCCAGTTGTGGATTGTTGCTCCGGGTGTCGATGGCGAGCTATGTACCGGGGACATGGCGGAGACCAGAACGGACGTCGCTATGGTCGACTGGTGGTCCGCCATGGTCGATGCTGAGTTTGTGTGCCCAGGCATGGCTGTGGTACCACCACAGCCACTGATGCTTGTGCTCGGCCCGACTAGTTTGCCGTCATCGGACGTTGATCCGCCGGCGACTGCTCCTCCGGCGTCTGACGTTGACATTGACGAAGGCGCTGAAGCTTCCCATCCTCCTCCGACGATGATGCTGAGCGCGTGCCACTGTCGGTCCAGGAGGAGCTGGAGGAAAGGCTGTGCATCCCTCTCAACACTCCTCTGATCAAGGCTGGGCCCAAGCTGCGCCGCTCCCGCACGCCAATGTCGGTCCATTCTCTACGGAGGAGTGGACGATTGCAGTTAGCCGCCCGCCCCCAATGCAACGGTTCAAGCACGAGAAGGTGCTGCTCCGTAAGCTTGGCGAGAAGGTCGGCGATGATGTCGTGGATGCGATATTGAGCAGCGAGTTCGTGGTTGCGCGTTTGGGGGGCAAGATGACCGAAAAGAAGAAGAGTTGTTTCGAGGCCTTGCTATCGGGTGGGCTCGATCTTTCCGCCATGGATCTCAACATGGTGGGATTGAAGAAGACGAGGCCTGCTAGTCAGGGCTTGTTCTTTTATCTCTCCCTTGTCGCAAGTATTCTTTAATGTAATCGCTCGTTTAAGATCCAAAGAGAAATAGGGGTGGTGATCCCGGTAATCGCCGTGTTACCGATCGACCATAAGTTTGTAAATCACTCTGTCAAGCATGAAAAACGCGCCTGGCGTGCTCTTGAAAAAAAAAAATTATCTCGGTCTCACGTCTTAAAATCAGACGCTCGTAATTCTCATGACGCGCACAAGGTTATTGGGGCAGCTTTGTTGTAGCTGCGACGCACCCCGTGGGCTGTGGCCGTCGTGTCCCTTGTGAAACCTTTCTTTCTTTGTTTCTTTCTTTACGTCGCTGTTGGTGAGTCGTGAGAGTGCCAGAAACCATTCTCCTTTCGCCTTTCTGCTGCTGCTTCTTCCACTTGCTTCAAGAACAAACCCAGCTGCAGCTGCAGCTGAACCAAAAAGCTTCTAGCACACCCAACAAAAGTTCACAAGGCAGGCTTGAGGAATTTCAACCCCCGGTCCCCAGCCGATCATCTCCATCGCCGCCCCCTGCTTGGGTGAATTTCAACCCCCACTGATGGTACGCGACTCTCTTTCTCCTGTGCTCCCTCAACTCTCTTCTGCTCTCCTTCTATTCAGCTGAAAAGTAGGCCGATTGTCGGATCGATCGTGTTGGTTCATTCCGTTCCGTTTCATGAATACTACTGCTTCAATTTCTGATTGCCTTGGTTGGATGCTGCGACGAGTTCTCTGGCTGCCTTTTGCCACTTGGCTTGGCTGGTCTTCTTCCCTGAAGCTCAGCTACGTTATTCAGGCTCTGTTGTATGGAAATCAAATTGATTTGGTTATCCATCCTAGAGACAGTTGGTTCTACATCGATGCTCTCATGTAGGACTAGGTTTGGTCCCAACAATAAATAAGTACTTTTTTAACATGTAGCATCAGTTCAAGTTTTCAGTTCAGTTGATTTAGGAAGCAAACAGAGGAAGCAGCAATGCGTTTGTACACCCTGCTCTGGCAAATCACTGCAGAGTAGTTTTCTATAAATTTGTGTATACCAGGTCATGCCAAAGCCCAGAACAGCACCCGAAGCAGCCTATTTCTTAACATGATTAATAAGAGTTTTTGCTATATATGTATTTATTTCTTAAAAGGGTCTAGAAACAGAGTTGTCAGACAGGCTATAAAATATGTTTCGGATGGGAAGCATCAGCACTGTGTTTTGGCCCCTGAAATGAAAAAAAAAAAAAAAAAAAAAGAAGAGAGAAGCATCGCTGAACACTGAATATTGTGGGTGCAGGCGAGCACGTACAAGGCCTCCGATCCTCCTCCTTCCAACTCCTCGGGCTACAACCGGACTGACAAAGTCCGGCGGAAGCGGCTGACGGCGCAGAAGAGGAAAGAGATCAAAGAGGCATTCGACCTCTTCGACATCGACGGCTCCGGTCGGTGATGTACTACTAACTAGTAGTGTTTATATATACTTACATGCTAGCTGGTGATGAGTTCGCCCATGGCCATCCATGGCGGTGTAACTTACGCCCCATTTGTCTTTCACCTGGATCATATGACATATATAATGCATCGATCCGGCCAGGCACCATCGATGCAAGGGAGCTCAACGTCGCAATGAGGTACCGTATCTAACATAAAGATAACACATTATCCATTGATCCATTCTACTAAGTACTAATTAGGAATGATTTGGAACTACATCTATTGTGTTTGCAGAGCCCTTGGATTCGAGATGACACCGGAGGTACGTACATGCAAGACGTGTTAATGACAACAGCAGGGCTCGCTCGGTGGCTGGTGAAAATTATTGTGAAATGGTATGGCATGGCATTTTTTGCAGCAAATCAGCCAGATGATCGCGGAGGTGGACAAGGACGGCAGCGGCACCATCGACTTCGACGAGTTCGTGCACATGATGACGGACAAGATGGGCGAGCGGGACGCCCGGGACGAGCTCCACAAGGCCTTCCGCATCATCGACCAGGACGCCAACGTATGTTCGTTCCTTCGTTGTATCATCCACTAGCATCTGACTGCAGCAGCCATGCATGATCGAGATGTTGTTGGTGCTGCAGGGCAAGATCTCGGACATGGACATCCAGCGGCTGGCCATCGAGACCGGCGAGCACTTCACACTCGACGAGGTCAGGGAGATGATAGAGGCCGCCGACGAGAACGGTGACGGCGAGATCGACCTGGACGAGTTCATGAAGATGATGAAGCGGACCAACTTTGGCTCTGGGTTTTAGTCAAACACAAGCTATCCCAGCATAGATTAATTATTACAATATATATCCTTGGACGGAAGACAAGGATTTGAGAAAAATACATACTTCATTACCGAAAAAATATACCTGCTAGCTACTACTTGTATAGTTGTATTTATACCTACATGTGACCCTATATATCTATATCTATACCTATACCTATACCTATACCTATACCTACTAATAAAGAGAGAAAATTTCTTGTCCACCTTTTTTTGGTCTGCCTGCCCTGCCGACCGTCTCCCCCTCTCCGTATTGTTTCAGTATTTAGTATGTTTTGGTCCGAGTTTGTATTTCCGTAAATATAATCCTGCCTCCCCTCCTAAGTCCTGACTCTACACGGATGCTGTCCGTCGCTTGAGAACAAATTGGCAAGCAAGGTGACCGAAGTATAGACTAAATCAAGATGCCCTAGCGATCCAAATCCAAACCCAAATCGAACTGACTCTAGGAAGACAAGTTGTATATAAAATCAAATCGATGATTTTGCTCCATAGCCAGCGGCACAGAGCCATCTCTTTGGATGTCCTCCCCAAAATCTAATCCAGCAAACGCTCGATCTGGTACCCAAACCATACCACACACATATACATATGAAAATTTGAGAACAAAATCGAAGCCGGTCGGCATGATCAATCTAGGCATCCTTCAGCCATGGCATGGAATTAGGAGAGTACGGCTTGGGCCAGGCAGGGCGACGGCGCCACGGAGACTTGGGGGCGGGAAGACGATGACAGCAAGGGCGACGAGGGAGGCCTTGATAAGGCTGGCACGCAGGTGCAGCCGTGCAGGAAGGCATTGAAGCAGGGCAGCAGCATCAGAGGAGAAGAGACAGTGTTTCCAGCACTGAACAGCGTCCTCGCGGCAAAGCGCGCTCATCTCTGGACGGCGCCCCACGGGCCGGTGCGTTCGCCCCGAGGCCGCCAACACCAGCGTCGCCGACTCCCTCTGGCCGACAACGCCCCAGCAGCGCTGGCACGCTCGCGGCTTGCCTGCTGTGTGTGCGAGCAGAGGGGTAGAGAAAGTCGTGACTGTTGTGGGCTGTGCGGGTGCGGATGGGAGTTCGAAACTACTGCGGTCTTCGATGAAGAGGATAAGGAGATGCGTAGAGATAAGGAAGAGAGAGGAAATAGAGAGGATAAAAAAAGAGAAGAAAAAGAAGGTAGAATAATTGGGGAAAAGAGATGAAAAATAAAATAAACAATAAGTGTATTATCGTTTCCAATCACTAACCGACTTTTGTAAACCGGCAGTTATTTATTTAAATTAAAAATGTGGTAACTTATTTAAGTATAAGTTACACTATAATTTTAAAGTCGTCTACAAGAATTTGTCTATTTGATTCAAACCAATATCACTAGCTACGTATATAGCATGCAAGGCCACATGGTCTCTATATATAAAATAGAAAATAAAAAACACGAGTACCACGTGTGATATAGAGTAAAATTACATGACTAATTGAAATGCATAATGTAGTAGTCCCAAATTTCTAAGCAATAAATAAATTATCTGTGACCATGCACGATGTACGTTTTGTTGCCACACATGGTCAACTTTGCTAAACTAATTAATTCACTGCTCACTAAATACACAATTATTTAATTTAATAATAAGTGGCAAATTACCAAATAAATCGTGCTTCCCGTTGCAACGCACGGACATTTTTTTGCTAGTGTAAACTTATATGACTAGTATATGATGTGAAACATGTCGCCAATGGTTATAACCTTTACCTATCGGTCTCTCATAATCAATACACTAGATGAAATTAAAATAGAAGAATACATAGACACAAGATATGGAGACTATTCTTTATTTCTTAAAATATTGGTCATTCATAACATAGAGCTCCCACATATACAATTACGCCATTACGATCTAAGAGTTTGCTAAGAGTCCACATAACAAACGACTAGGATTAGAATTTTGTTGAAACCCAAAAGTCTCCAAAGTGCATAAGGGACTCGGTCGATGCTACCACTACTATACAAAATCTTTTGTGAGGCACTTAGTTTTTATTTTAACCGTGGGCGTTTTTTTTTTTTTTTAAAAATGTCACGGTTAATGGAGGCAAGTCAAGCGGTTGGAAAGGGAGAAAACCGCCAACCATGGCGGTAGGGATGAAAACAAAAAAAAACGATCGGAAGGAGGCCAAATCACTTTCATTTTCTTTTCTTGAAAATGAAATCGATCTGATATTGTCGGAAATGAATACGGCGCCCGGTATTCCGAATTTTGAAAACGATATAGTCGGTCGGACAATACAACGATAACGATTGAAATTTATGATAACGGTATCCTCAAAAAACGATAAACACACTAAACTATAGAAAATGAGAAGAGCCATATAACTCACAACATCACCACGCTTCTTGACAACGACACAAATAAACGATCAAGTTTTAAGTTGACTTGACATAGCATAGTGATAAAAATATGAATTATTAGAGTTTCTTCTTAAGTAGAGGTTGTTCCTATATGTGTTCAATCCTTGCCGTATAGTTAGTTTCCAAAAAATATTTGCATTATGTTCATGTTGGTTGTGTGTGTCTTTGATTCGGTAATTACTAACGGTAAATTACCGCTTAAATACGGGAATCTTCGAAAACGATCGGAAGAGGGCAAAATTGTTTTCACTTTCATTTCCATATTTTTACCATTATCATTTTCATTTTTCCGGTTACCACTTCGCTTTCATTTAGGCATCAAATTCGAAAAAACTCGAAAACAACTTCAAAAAATCGAAACTATCATTTTCGTTTTCATCCCTACATGGCGCTTAGTTTACAAACACCGCCATCAGCAATGAATTAACCATGGCGTTTGTTGTAACATATCCGCCACGGTTAATATATAATTAACTATTGTGGTTTTTTTATTTAACCATCATGGTTAAGTCTAGGCTATAAATACAACCACCCCACCTCTTCTTCCTCACGGCTCCTCCTTCATTTTTAGGGTTTTGAGCTCCAAACCCTAATATTGGCAATTTCTTGGGGGGGTGTTGCCCTTGTATTCGTTGAAGGGTGGCACCGTAAGAGGTTGATACTTATTATCCTATTCTAATCCCTCTTTCTTTTGTATGATTTAGGTGACTTTTAGATCTAGATCCAAATGTAGGAGAGAGTAAGTAGATCTAGATCAAAATTTTGGTGCTTTTAGGTGCTTTTCTCTCTTTTTAGGTGATTTAGGTGTTTTTCTATGTTTATGTGATTTAGGTGCTCATTTAGGAACTTACTCTCTCTCTCTCTCTCTCCATGATTTAGGTGATTTAGGTGCTTATCCTCTTTTTTCATAACAAGACATGCATAGGGATTGGATGTATAATAAGTCGAGGATGGATCCACCTTTCTTGGATATAATGTGAGGAAAAAGTTTCTTCCCATTGCACGTAAGCATCGAGTAAGCCCGGGTGAAATCTCATGTTTGGTTTTTAGAAATTGATGACACACTTGTGGACTAATCCTTTGCTCTAAGTGTATGACTTAAGATAGGATTAGGTGGATGACAAGGAGCATGATGATCATGAACATGGACAATGTCGGTGGACTTGATGGATCGTCAAGCTCGATGATCGGCTTGAGAGGAACCCGGAGATTAAGGCAAAGGTATCTTGATAGGGTTTTCCTTTTAGTGATCAAGACACGATAGAGCGTGTGATCACATTATAGGATAGATAGCCGACTATCAAGAGGGAATGCCGCGACAATCCTTTGGTGAAGTGCTTCTAGGTCCAATTGACTTGCATATTGCATTTAGGAAAATGAGAGCACTAACTTCGATCTTGCCTAACTTATCGACGAGCTAACACATGCATGATAACGTGATCATCTTGGACGTGTTGGCAACCTATGGCAAGAGGTGAAGCAAAGTTGAAGCAAAGAGCAACGAAAAGATGAAGACTTGCCGATTCCGGGTGACCGGACGCGACAATGGCGCGACCGACGCACCAACCCGGAGGCTCCGTCCGTCGGCGGCCCCAAGCAGAGAGCTCGCAGACAGCAATTTTGCCGGACGCGTCGGCCGGGCGCTTTGATCGAACCCTCGCGACCGGACTCGGCGGTGAGTCCGGTTCGGTGGCCCCGGCCGCCGCTGGCTGACCAATTTGAAGGCCAACGGCTCTATCTCGTGAGTGGGGCTATATATATGGGTTTGCCCGGTTCCTAGCTCTCTCTTACACATTTGAACACTCTAACTTGCTTATGAGCATTTGAGACTCCTCTCCACTCATCTCTCCATCCATAACTTGAATTCTTGGTGAGATTGAGAGTGATAGAAGTGCATTGCATTGGTGATTGCATCTAGAGGCACTTCATCCTTGGAGAAGCCGCGGGATTCTTGTTTTCTTGGGAATTTGCCCGGTTCCCTAGCGGCTTGGAGCAAGAGGCGGTGTTGAGCCTCGATTGGAGCTTGTTCGAGGCCACACCTGGGTTTGTGAGGGTCGCTTCCTTATCTCGCGGGAGATTCGCGAAAGGAGCACTAGTGGATTGCTCGTGGCTTGTTGGACCCTCTCTTGTGATCGTTTGCTTGAGCTCCCACCGGGATTTGGCATCGGCCATTAAGCTTAGCAACCGTCAAGTGAGTGTGTCGCCACAACGGGAGTAGCGTCGGGCAAGCACGTGAACCTCGGTGAAAAATCATCGT
Source organism: Hyparrhenia diplandra (assembly GCA_015847255.1). Lineage (NCBI taxonomy): Eukaryota > Viridiplantae > Streptophyta > Magnoliopsida > Poales > Poaceae > Hyparrhenia > Hyparrhenia diplandra. Next base: position 267,656 of record JADLZK010009107.1, on the reverse strand, counting down.
GTCACTTGTCATTGCTCGTTGGAGATTTCTTGTACACGGTGATTGACTTCAACCTCGACACTACACCGTGGTATTGTATCCTAAGCACTCCTTCGCATTACTTTGGTAGTATATTGTTAGGGTGCTTAGCTTGGTAGCTTGAGTAGCTTGTTTAGTCTTGTTAGCTCCTAGTGATAATCTTAGTTAGCATATCTTGTCCACCTAGGAGTAACTTAGCAACCTAGACATTGCTTGTGATTAGAGATATTAGAATTGCTAGAATTGCTAGGAGGCTTGCATAATTAGCTTAAAGCATTTGCTTATTTGTTACGCCGTCTTATTTACTAACCGCCTTGCTTAGTGTTGTTTGTAGATTTTTTAATAGGCTATTCACCCCCTCTAGCCATTAGGACCTTTCAAGTGGTATCGGAGCCGAGGCACCGTATTTGAGTGGCTTAACATCCAACGGTGACAAAATGGCGTTGAATTTTCATGCCAACAACACCAAGAAGGCGCCGCCCTTCGATGGCACCAACTTCGCCTATTGGAAGGTGAAGATGACCGCACACATCAAGTCAATCAATAGAGAAGTGTGGGTCGTGACCGAGAAGAAGTTTGAAGTAGCAAATCAAAAGCGCAACCAACCGCCTTGGAAGAAAAGAAGCTATATGCCAATGATGTGGTCGTGAGTGCTTTTCATGAGGCATTCAATGATAGAGTGTTTGAGCAAGTCAAGTCACTCACCATTGCTCATGAGATTTGGAAAAAGCTAGAAGAGTGCTATGAGGGCACCGAAGGCGTCAAGCAAGCAAAGGCCTATATCAAGCTTGAGCAATTCAATAGCTTCAAGATGGAAGAAGATGAGAGCGTGCCGGAGATGTTCCACCGCATGCAAGTGTTGGTGAACGATCTCAATGCATTTGGTGAAGACATCAAGGACAAGACCTTCAACATGAAGTTCTTGAGGTGTTTGCCGGAGAGGTTTGGGATGTTCATCACCGTGCTTGTAAGGACAAACTTGAAGGACTTGACCCCAAACCAATTGCTTGATGAGGTCATGACCGATGACTCCTATAGAGATGACAAGAAAAAGCAAGAGCTCATTGTTGACGTTTCTTAACGCACACGTATAAAATCCGCAAAGCGCACGGAATTGTCGTTGTAGCTTTCACCGGAAATATTCGAGGTATCGTATTTTTTCACAGGGAACGGTTGCGCTCTAATCTTTGAGCAGGGGCCACCCTAGGGTAACTATGGATAGTGAGGTATCTTTATGGGCTTAGGTTTCAGGCAGAGATTTCTAGGGCTTGTTATCTCCTTGCTTCGGGCACCGACAAGCGTCCAACTAGGCAGAGTCTGGCAATTAGCACTGCGCCACACCCGAACGTGGGGGGATTTCGAGGGACGAACAAGGCTTGTCACGACCAAGCCGCCTACCCCCTCAACCGTGGGATGCGCCACAAAAGATAGGTGAACGCTAGCCCAAACACCACGTTTGCACTACCGTCCACAACTCTTGGGTTGATCAAGGTTCCCCGGTCAAAGAGTTCCTTCTCCAAGAGTTACGACCCAAAGGTACGACTATCGATCCCTCAAGTCTATAACAGCTAAGATAATATACTTGAAGAACAATAAGCCGAAAGATAATCACAAGCTTTCTCACCAAAGTGTAAGTAGCTTGTAGAGGTACAAGCGGCGGGTACCCTTCCCAAGACTCCGGCTTCCTAGGAACCGCGGCACACCGTGGGCGGACCGACAACTCCAGGTAGAAGGAACCAAACTTCCTTCTAGCCTTTCCTCTCTCACTCTCCATTAGAACTAAGAGGGGGAAGAAGAACAAGAATGGAACTCTCTCCTCTCTATTACATTGTGGCTCCTCCTTGTGTTGTATGAAATTGGTGTGTGTTGAGAAAGAGGGAGAGGGCCTCCTTTTATAGGTAGAGGAGAGGGGGCTTGTTGGAAAATGTCCCTCCCCATATGGAAGGAACCAAACCGACCTTGGTACACCTTCCTAATCAGCCCAAACCGACCAACCAACGCCGGCAACACACTTTTTGGAAAGTAATGAACCGCCTCGAGAAAGCTGGGCCCGGTTGGCAGCCGCCAGGGTGCGCGCGCACCACTTGGTGCGGGCGCACCAATATGTGGGCCATTTTGGCTGAAACTTTGCACGAGTGCGTGGGCCTCGGAGTGAGCTTCGTTTTGACTGGTGGATCACTGAAATCCGATTTCGTATGAGAAAGTTATGCCCAAAATACTAAACCCATGTCAAGTGGCCCATTGTCATTTCATGTTGGATTTGGGTTTCCACTTCTTGGGCTTATGTATAGATGTTGATATTCATGTTTATGGGCATTTCTCCTCTCTTCTCCTTGCTTTGCTTATGTCCATTTAGGGCCTTGTTATTCTTTTTATACGTTTTCCTTTACTTTTGGCCCGAAATGTGTATGTTTCCAACATTGTCCTGCAAAACAAGTGAAGTACCAAAACTTGTGGAAATGGTTGGCTCAAAGCCCTATCACTATTGTGTTTTGGTAGTTTTATACTAATGTTAACGGTATAAAATATGTAGTTAACGACCGTCAACAAACTTCCCCACACTTAGTCCTTTGCTCGTCCTTGAGTGAAGGCATAGGGACTAAAGTGGTTCAATCTCTAAGATGTAGACCTGCATACAAGTTATTCCAGGCCTCACCTGCTTTGTGAGCATTCAAGAGTGGCTACCATGTTTTCTTGGACGATTGAGCAATGGAACGGTCATGAAATCGTATCTCCTTGCTACTACTCATGTGCAAAGACTATTGTGTTTTGATAGTTTTATACTAATGTTGATGGTATAAAATATGTAGTTAACGACCGTCAACACTCATCAAGCAAACAAGAAGGTCAAGGAAGAAGAGAAGAAAGAGGACAAGAAGAGTTTGGCACTCAAGGTAAGCTCTTCATCCAAGGGCAAGAAGAAGAAGGAAGAATCAAGTGATGAAGAGGATGACACCTCCACAAGTGGAAGCGAAGTGGATGAGTAAATGGCTCTCTTTGTGAGGAGATTGGGAAAGTTTGTGAAGAAGAACTACATCTCCAAGAACAAGAAGAAGCAATCATCCAAGAAGAAGACCAAAGATAGGAAGAATGAAGGCAACATGACATGTTTTTTCGTTGCCATGATGATTATCACTTGATTGCCGAGTGCCCATATGAAAGTGATGATGAGAAGGGCATCAAGAAAGCAAGAAAGAAGAACGATGCCAAGAATGAGAAGGAGAAGAAGCCCAAGAAGAAGAATGAGTCACATGTGGCTACTTGGGATAGTGATGGTTCATCCTCCTCTAAGTGATAAAGAAGAGGAGAAGAAGAACAAGAAGAAGGGACAAGCTCACCTTGCTATGCATGACAAGATCTCCCTCTTCGACACTTCTTCCTCATGCTTCATGGCTAAGGCCACCAAGGTACAATCTATCACTAGTGATGATGATAATGATAGTGATAGTGATAGTGATGATGAGGAGGAAACTCTCTCTAGGGAGGAATTGCAAAGCATGCTTGATGATTGCATTGTCATGTTCAAGCAAAGTAGGAAGGAATGCAAGGGCTTGCGTAAGGAAACAAAGAGGCTTAAGCAAGAACTTAATGAGCTTCGGGCATCTTATGAGAGTCTAGAGGTAGACCATAAGAAGCTTGAGAAATCTCATTCTAAGTTAGAGAAAGCTCATTCCTCTCTACTTGATGAGCACAAGTTGTGCTTAGTTGAGGATAAGGTTGATACATGCAATGCTAGCATCATGTGTGACATTCTTGTTGATGAATCAAAACCCAAGTGTGAGACCTCCACTAGCTCTATCACTAGCATATCCATCTCTAGTGAAGATAATGATAACCCTATGCTTATTCATGAGAATGCTTGTTTAAAGAGGGAAGTGAAGGAGCTCAATCACTCCTTGGCTAAGGCCTATGGTGGTGAGGACCGCTTGCTTATGTGCTTGGGTAGCCAAAGGGCATCCTTATACAAGGAGGGCTTAGGCTATATCCCCAAGAAAGGCAAGGCCGCCTATGTGACTCACAAAACTCGTTTTGTGAAGAACAATGGTAGCTATTATAAAGCTTGCAAGCAAGTTGGTCACTTAGAGCCAAAGTGCATGAACAAGAAAGCCAATGTTTCTTCAATCAAGCTTGATCATTCATATATGCTTGTGAAGAAGGAAAATGGTGTTCGTGCTAGGTTCATTGGTACACCATGGATGGGCTCAAGGAAGAAAGCCATTTGGGTACCAAAGGCCTTGGTGACTAACCTTGAAGGACCCAAAAAGGTTTGGGTACCTAAGAAGAATTGATCTCTTTTTGTAGGTCAATTATCGTGCGGAGGAGAACATTGGATAATGGATAGTGGGTGCACTCAACACATGACCGGGGATTCTCATATGTTCAAGTCAATTAGCATCAAGGGCATTGATGAGTATGAGTCTATCACATTTGGCAATGACAAGAAAGGCAATGTGTTGGGGCTAGGCAAGATTACAATCACTCAAGAGAAGAGCTTGTCAAAGGTGTTGCTAGTTGATAATCTTGACTACAATTTATTGTCGGTCTCTCAACTTTGTGATCTTGGTTAAAAATGCATATTCACAAGCCAAGAAGTTGAAGTGGTTAGTGATGATGGTGACAATATGATCTTCAAGGGATTTAGATATGGTGATCTCTACCTAGTGGACTTCAAGTCAAAGGAAGCCCAATTGACAACATGTCTACTCTCAAAGGCTAGCAAGGGTTGGTTGTGGCATAGAAGGCTTGGTCATGTTGGGATGAAGCAATTGAACAAGTTAGTGAAGCATGACTTGGTTAGAGGCTTGAGTGATGTCAAGTTTGAGAAGGACAAACCTTGTGGGGCATGTCAAGCCGGCAAGCAACATGACAATGCACATCCATCCAAGAGCACAATGAGTACAAGCAAGGCATTTGAGTTATTGCACATGGACTTGTTTGGGCCAACAACATACACTAGCATTGGTGGCAACAAGTATGGTTTTGTCATTGTGGATGACTACACTAGATACACATGGGTGTTCTTTTGCATGACAAGAATGATGTGTTTGAGCTTTTCAAGACATTTATCAAGAGGGTTCAAAATGAATTTGAGACATCTATCAAGAAGATTAGAAGTGACAATGAGAGTGAGTTCAAGAATACAAGAATTGAAGAGTTGTGTGATGAGCTTGGAATTGGACATCAATTCTCACCAACCTACACTCCTCAATCCAACGGTGTTGTTGAGAGGAAGAATAGAACCTTGATTGAAATGTTAAGATCAATGCTTAGTGAGTACAATGTTAGCCATTCCTTTTGGGCCGAAGTAATCAATACGGCTTGCTATTGTAGCAACCGACTCTATTGCCATGGGATGCTTGGCAAGACACCCTATGAGTTGCTAAATAGAAGGAAGCCCAACATTGGTTACTTTAGAGTCTTTGGATGCAAGTGTTACATTCTCAAGAAAGGCACAAGATTGGGCAAGTTTGACAAGAAGTGTGATGAAGGGTTCCTAGTTGGATATTCAACCACAAGCAAAGCATATAGAGTTTGGAACTTGGGTAGTGGCAAACTTGAAGAAGTTCATGATGTGGAATTTGATGAAACCCAAGGCTCTCAAAATGAAGTTGAAAATCATGATGATGTGAGTGGTTCCAACTTAGAGAATGCAATGAGAAACATGGATGTTGGTGACATTCGGCCAAGGCAAGTGGAAGATGATGATGACACTCCATTGACTACCACAACCATTGAGATTGATGCAAATGAAGCAAGCACTAGTGATACTCAAGATGAAGATCAAGAGCAACAAGCTAGTCCAACTCCTCATCCTAGTCATCAAGTGCAAGTGATGCAACCATCCAACATAGCAAGAGATCATCCAATTGATCAAATTGTCGGTGACATCAATAGTGGAGTGATTACTAGAGGAAGATTGGCATCCTTTTGTGCTCACCATGCTTTTGTAGCACAAGAAGAGCCGGAGAACATTGAAAAGGCACTAAAGAAGGAAGATTGGATCAATGTCATGCATGAAGAGTTGAACAACTTTAAGAGAAATGATGTACGGGAATTGGTGGAAAGGCCAAAGGACTACAATATGATAGGAACCAAGTGGGTCTTCAAGAATAAGCAAGATCAAGATGGAATTATGGTTAGAAACAAGGCAAGGCTAGTAGCTCAAGGGTACACTCAAGTAGAAGGTCTTGACTTTGGAGAGACCTATGCACCGTTGCTAGACTTGAAACAATTAGAATCTTGCTTGCTTATGCATGTGTCTATGTTTTACGACCGAGAGCCTATTGTTGACACTTGTTATCATATAAATTTATTAATCAAATAAACATGAGAAAGGGGTATAAATCATAATAACAACCTAGAATAGGGTGTCATTAACATATTTCCACCAGTTTTTGGTAAAGTTGTGAATTGCGAGGGACTAAACAGAAAAACAGCCCGGACCAAGCGAGCCATACGACTACGCGACGTAATGCAATCCAACTCCGAGAAAGACTCTAGAAAGCTCCGGATTAATCCCGACGTGATCAAGACTTAACACCCAAGAAATAGGAGTCCGGAAGGATCGAGAAGCCACGACGCCGCCGTGGGACCCGAGTGGGCCCCACTGCGGGCGACCGGCAGGCCGGCCGGCCTCCCTCTCCGCCACGTCCGGCCCCGCTTCGAAGCTTCTCCAATCGCCTCTAGGACGCAATCTAATCCGCCGTTTAATGTCGGTTTGATCCGAGGGCGGCGTGGAGTACGAGTTGTAATCTAATCCAACACCGGCACCTCCTTCGGACTATATAAGCAGCCCCAAAAGCCCCCCAAGGGACATCATCTCCTCATTAGCTATCGACAGGAGAAAAATCTAGGGTTTCATATTAGAAGAGAGAGAGGTCCCTCTAGTTGTCTAGTTCATCTAGTTCTAGTTCTAGATCTAGTTCTTCTAGTTCATCTAGTTGTAAGATCAAGGAGAGAGGAGCGAGAGAAAGCCGGAGATCCTGACACTGCCGGATCTTCATCAACATTGTACATCTACAAAGAACTAGTTAGCCTTCAAAGAAATCTCCGTGTTCTTCATTTATTATTCCTATTTATTCTATTCAATTAATTTCAGTTCTTACTTTACAATATTTATTTGATCTCCACTTTCGTATTGAGTGCTCTAGTTATCGTGCGTGGCTAGAGTAGTAATCGATAGTGTGTAGACGTGGTGTCTAGACTAGAGTTTACCTCGAGTTTGCGCCCAATCCCACGGTTAGTTGTGGTAGCCCCAGGGGTGACAGCCCCTGTCGGGTCTTTGTAATCCACCACGCTGGGTTGGTAATTAAATAGAGCTTTTTGGCGGCCTTCCCCGATCACCCTTTCCCGTCTTTTTCGAGGATCGGGGCGGTATCGTTGTTCGACGTAAGTAAAGTAGAGTGAGCCTTTGATCATATAGATCTCATTAGAATACTTAGAAAACTTAACCCTCTCTTCCCACATCATTACCATTATTATCTTAGGACGTTCTAAACCTTTCTAGTACACTTCACGTTCCCCGTGGAAAATTGATACTGGAATACTCCCGGGTGAAAGCTACATCGGTATCCGTGCGCTTATGATTTCTCCGTCAAGGCGTTAATTGACACCAACAAGCTTTTAAAGCGCCGTTGCGGGAACGGTAGTCGTGCTAGTTAGAACCACGATCGCCCTTTTTACCTTTTTACCTTTTTTTTTTTTCCCTTCTACCTTTCTTTCCTTTTTACCCCTACCTATACCACATGGATTTTACTCCTATCATTAAATTCTTTTGCTCCAAAGGGCGACATGTTGGAGCCTTCACCATCTTCACACCCTATTCTTACAGATGGCTACGAGCTTCGCCCTGCTCTTATAGCCATGGTTCGGGGAGCAATCCTTCTCTGGGTTAGCCGATGAGGATCCATACACCCACCTTAGAGATTTTGAGCAATTGTGTTCTGCCGCCAAATATTTACGGCATGACACAAGAGACCATTAAATGGAAATTATTTCCGTTCTCCCTTGAGGGAAGAGCGAAAAATGGTATGCTCACTCTGTAGGAAACGTAAATGGAGATTGGGATGAACTTCGAGACAAATTTTGTCTTGCTTTCTTCCCTCTTTATAAAATTGCTGACCTTAGAATAGAAGTTCTTACATTTAGACAAAAAGAGAAGAGACTCTAGGAGCAGCCAGGGCTAGATTCACAAGCCTTACCAATTTGGGCCCAAACCTTTCCTTGCCCGACCATGTCCCGCTCTATCACTTTTATCGCGGTCTTAACAAGGAAGTCTGCTCTGAATCTCGACATCACTTCGGGAGGATCATTCTCACATAAACTAGTTAGTGAGGAAAAGCCATTCTTGAGAAAATCCTTGACAACACTCCCTACACTAACATTTTTTGATGAGTTACCCGAAGAAGAAGTCGAGCCAAGCCCCGAACAACAAGAGGAGACACACGCAACCAAATCTAAAATTCCTATAAAAAGATTTGGTTGCCATAGAATCTCCTACTATGGAAACACATCACACTCTAAACACTTTAGAGAGTGATGAATCCCATCCTTCCATCGAGGTTGATCTCTTTGAAAATTCTAGAAATGCCTCGAATTTATCATTTAGAATGCATCCACCTAAGAGACCTCCAAGTGAATATATTTCAAATCCTTTTGAGGAGGAGTCTCCTAGAAAATGTTCTCGTTCCTACAAAGGATATGGGAGGAATTCTATGATGGCATGTCTAGTGATGCCATAGAAGGAGAGCCAAGCTACCTAGAAGACGATCTTATTTTCTCCCCTTTCATGCCTAGACAAGATTACATATTCGAACCCATTTTCAGACCCATCCTTAACCCCGATGAATCCTTGTACTCTCTTTCCCTTGAGACCCTTGAGGGCCCTAAAAATTCATCAAGACAACCTAAATATAGGAGCCATCAAGACCACCAGGAAGACCAAGAAGAGCGACAACAATGGCTAGAGGATAATAAAGAGTTCTATGCTACAGCCGTTGAATGGATGGACGAGACCTTAGATGAGATCGACCTGAGAGACACCACTCCAAGAGAAACTTTAGATATCTATGACAAATCAACCTTGGAGTTTGAGAAGAAGGATGACATCAATGAGCATGGAAGCTACTACATAGACACTTCATCTAGTTCATGCTCACATGAGAAACTTCCTGAACTACCTAGTCTCTCTAGTCTAATCACTCTCAAGACGTACAACCCCCTCATGCTCTTGCCTCCTATAGATTTTGAGAGGGTGATTGTAGATGCGTTCATCTATAATAAATATTCTAGATCTCGTGGTCATGAATCTTGATATAGGTGGTGTTGAAGGGGAGACCACTTCACTATCTTAAGTAGCTTTCAAAAGGTTTCCTAAGGACGAGCTTGTGTCCTAAAAATAAGAATTCTTGAGATAGAGCATGAGTCCTTACTTTTCCTTGTGATATGAGTATATAAATATACATGTGTAAATATTCCTTCGGATATTTACGTCACTAATCATTATAGGATTGGAGCGAAAAGAATCTTTTGTCGGACTAACCCCCAGTAGGAAATAAGACACTCTCAAATAAGCTTGGGGAGGTCCTGAGATGAGCTCACACTGAGATGAAGCAAGACACAAGGACTTCTACAAGATGTTTTGAGCGCCATCATGCTCCAAATATTAAAGGTAACATCTTGAGGTAAGTCATAGAACCTTCTCTTTATCATGGCTTACTCATAAAGTCAAACATGTTAGAGTTACAACTTTGCTTGATTCTATCCGATGATCTCAACATGTTTAGCTCTATAAATTGTTCTTCACACCACTCACTTGATCACTCATCATTCATGTTACAATTTTAAATGCTACTTTCATGCTTGGTGTCCGATCTTATCACCTTTGTCATAAATAAATAGAACACATGATGTTACCATGTTTAGATGTGCCCAAGGATAGAGTAAGATGAATAAAGTTTTGGTTCTATTGGTGTTTTCCCACCAATAGAGCCCATGCACTTGATCTCTACCTTGTCTATGCAAGGGGGACACACTTTTGCGCAAAATGTGGAGGAGTCTCGCCACTTCTCCAAAATTCCACAAGTGAATGTCCCGACCTACGACATGCACACTGAGCAAGGAACATGGGTGATGCCATCCTACTAGGAGATGCAACTGTCAAGATCGATGAAGCACTCAAGGAGTGATCAAGCAAGATTTGAAGGACCAAGAGGGGTTGACACCTCCACAATTGTCTACCTCACTCCAACATCGCTAAGAGACTAGGTGAATACCTAGCTCGGGGGAGGGCATCCTCCATTTATCAAGCCCAAGAAGAACAAGACGCGGAGACGCTACCCGAAGAAGTAAGCATGGGGAAAGAAAGAATCATCACCTACTAAAGAGGACAACAAGAGTACACCTTCGAAGACCTACCGCTACCCGCGTCACCAACTGAACAAACACCATCGGCTACCTCATCTACGCCACTCGTCGAGATCATTGAAGACATCATACCGGACATGACATTCCACGAGGCGTCGGAGATGACAAAGACGCCATGGGAGTAAGTACTCAAAACTCTCATCGAGAGGTAACTCGTATTTATCTGCATATTTTCTGCAAAAGCATATTTCCTTTAGCATATTTACTTTCCTACACCTGCATTAGAAAAAAGACCATAAATATGTTGTTGCATTTGCATCTGTTGATCTTTAAGCCCCATTTAGGCACTCCCTTACTTGTGGTGGCACAAAAATAAAAATATAAAAAAAATATTGCATTCATATGTTTTTGCATCATCATCCTTTTGTATAGAAAAATTTTCAAAAATATGTGGGCACATGAAGGTCCATGCTTTTATAGAAAAACCCAAAAAGAAGTGAGCACATGAAGGCTCACAACATGTTCCTAGAATTTGTTCCTTCGGGTATGTGGAATTAATATTTGCAGGGGAGAATATTTAAGGAAGATCCGAAGACGAACAAGCTCCAAGGAGGAATCAAAGGACTACTTCAAGATCCGCTTGGGGAGAGCACCCCCATTATCACGATAAGTATCACTATCCTATCCATTTTAATATTAGCTAGTTATATATGTTTGCTTTGCTAGATTTAATTGGTCATAATTAGAGTCTTAGTTTGTTAGAGTCTGAATAAATGCTGGAGTCTGCTAGTTGGCTTTTCTCTTTAATGATCTTGTTGGCATATGCTTGGAAATGATGAATAGTTGCTCCGCCATAATTCCTCTTAAAGTGTTTACATTTCGGACTTAGATTCTCCTAAAGCTTTAACTGCTTAATTTGCTCTAAACCCAACACCTGTGGGAAGCACGTGCTCAATCTGAGTCTTAGCGTTGAAGGATAGATTCATGAAAAGTTGAGCTGCTATTTATCATATTCCTAGAGATACTTGATTCCTGGTTTTATCTTTTGAAAATCATAAAAATACTACATGATGAGTTCCTTAGTTATGACCCTTAAGAGTCTATCATTCACATCAAGATCATCCCACTCCACCAAATACGCTGCTTCTAACCCGGAAGTGCGCATCCTCAAACTCCACTAGCCACTAGCCATGTTATGAAAAATAAGCTCTTGCAATTTTGGATATGTCTCTCTCAATGTTTTTATGTCAATTAGATGCTGGGCTACATTCAAAAAAAAAGAGAGAGAGAGAGAAAAAGTGAGACGAGAGAGGGAGAGCAAAGGACAAGTGTCATACTAGGCGAGAAGGGCCTACCTCCCTAATAATAAATTTTAGAGATGAATAATGGACACGTGTCCGAGGGTGAGTAGGGCCCACATCTCTAAGGAGAGAGAAAAATGGACAAAAGTCCGGGGCAAAAGCCCACCTCTCCAAGAATGGATAGCCCAGGTCTTAGCAATTTTTAGAAAGAGAGATATAGTCCAAGATGCTTGAGAAGAAAAATACTAGAAAAGGCTAAGGGCTATTTACTACCTTTCATCCTCATCCACTTCACCACTATCATCCCACTATGTATGTCCTACCACATGTGTAACTCCACTACATACCATCTACTAAAGAGGGTCATACATAGGATCTCTGAGTTTCTTTTTAAAAAAAAAATATTGCAAAACCCCAGGATGATAGTTGATCAAAGAGCTTGAGACATGGTACTTAACTTGATTGTTCTGTCTTTTATTACTTATGATTCGTGAAAAAGGCTACGCCCCATGGTAAACAGGTATGAGAGAGCAATCTGGTTAAGAGGAGAATTTATTTCTGATAAACACAGTACTTCTGAGGAATGAAAGCGTAGTAGCAACTCCTGATCCTACTTTAGCATATAGCTTTGCTAGGGACTAGCAAAGGGTAAGCTTGGGGGAGTTTGTTGACACTTGTTATCATATAAATTTATTAATCAAATAAACATGAGAAAAGGGTATAAATCATAATAACAACCTAGAATAGGGTGTCATTAACATATTTCCACCAGTTTTGGTAAAGTTGTGAATTGCGAGGGACTAAACAGGGAAAAGCAGCGAGAATTCGCGAGCCATACGACTACTGCGACGTAATGCAATCCAACTCCGAGAAAGACTCTAGAAAGCTCGGGATTAATCCCGACGTGATCAAGACTTAACAACCAAGAAATAGGAGTCCGGAAGGATCGAAGCCCACGACGCACCGCGGACCCGAGTGGGCCCCACTGCGGGCCGGCCGCCAAATAACAGGCGGTCGGCCTCCCCTCCGCCACGTCGGCCCCGCTTCGAAAGCTTCTCCAACCGCCTCTAGGACACAATCTAATCCGCTCGTTTAATGTCGGTTTGATCCGAGGGCGGCGGTGGAGTACGAGTTGTAATCTAATCCAACACACAGCACCTCCTTCTGACTATATAAGCAGCCCCAAGGCGCCCCCAAGGGACATCATCTCCTCATTAGCTATCGACGAGAGAAAAATCTAGGGTTTCATATTAGAAGAGAGAGAGGTCCCTCTAGTTGTCTAGTTCATCTAGTTCTAGTTCTAGATCTAGTTCTTCTAGTTCATCTAGTTGTAAGATCAAGGAGAGAGGAGCGGAGAAAGTTTGGAGATCCGGACTGTGGATCTTCATCAACATTGTACATCTCAGACAACTAGTTCGTCTTCAACAATCTCCGGTTCTTCATTTATTATTCCTATTTATTCTATTCAATTAATTTCAGTTCTTACTTTACAATATTTCTTGGATCTCCGCTCGTATTGAGTGCTCTAGTTATCGTGCGTGGCTAGAGTAGTAATCGATAGTGTAGGCGTGGTGTCTAGACTAGAGTTTACCCGAGTTTGCGCCCAATCCCACGGTTAGTTGTGGTAGCCCGGGGGTGACGGCCTGTCGGTCTTTTGTAATCCACCACGTTCGGGTTGGTAATTCGTAGAGCTTTTTGGCGGCCTTCCCCGATCACCCCTTTCCCAGTCTTTTTCGAGGATCGGGGCGGTACCGTTGCTCGACGTAAGTAAAGTAGAGTGAGCCTTTGATCATATAGATCCGGAATACTCGGGTGAAAGCTACATTGGTATCCGTGGCGCTTGCGGATTTCTCTGTTCACGTTAATTGACACCAACACACCGCCACGGGGGTGAACCGGGCGGTTTTGTTCGAACCTCGGCGAACACAGGCCCGGCGGTTTGTTCTTGCGCGGTGACATGGAGAGCGGGGCTTTTATCTTGGTTCGGGCCCTCGATCGGGGATCGAGTAAAGACCTTTACGTCCGGTTGGCGTGAGCCTGTTTTTGATTGATGGGGTTGGCCTAAGTCGGCTATGAAGCTTACAAAGACGCGGTCGGTCGGCCAAGCTTGTGTCCGTATGATCGCGCTCTCCTCTCGAGGTATTCCTTGGCCGCCTTTTATAGTCCAAGGGGCCAAGGAACTCGCTACGATGCTAGTCGGATCTGAGAGGTTATCCGTAGAGGAACCGAACACCGAACTCTTTACAAGGTAACCTAACTAGTGTTCTATCCTATTTACAACAGAAGTCACTATAGCTATGCTTCCATTGTCTTACGGGAGTTGTTTGTGGCCGTAGGCTTGGATAGAACCCCTGCGTACAACTTCGGTAGAGTTCTTTGGTGATCCTGTATCCACAAGCCCCCGAGCATCTCAAGGTCGAGTCTTGAAGGTTGTCTTGCTCTTCTCTGGTGAGGCCTTGATATGGTCTTCAAGATCATCTTACGGAGTGCAATTTTGAAAAAGTGCACCCGTGAGGGTGTAGCCCCCGAGCTTCTTGCTTTTTGGCACAAAGGGCTGGAAGGTCTTTGAGTTCTTCTCCTTCGTCTTGAGTTCTTCTCATCGTCGGGGCTCTTCTTTCTTCGATAGGAGAGTCCTCGCTCTTCTAGCCCCCCAAAGTCTCTCGGTTTGAACCATGAGAGCCGCCTGCTCTTCTTGGGTGCAGTCTTGATGCGGTCCTTGTCGCCTTCATACGGTGTGCACTTTTGCTGAAAAAAGTGCACCCGTAGGGTGTAGCCCCCCGAGCTTCTTGCTTTTTGGTATAAAGAGCTGGAAGGTCTTTGAGTTCTTCTCCTCCGTTTTCGAGTTCTTCTCGTCGTCGGAGCTCTTCTGAAAAAATCTCGCCCCGGGTATCCTGTAGCCCCCGAGCGTCTAAGAGTTCCTTTTGTATATAGAGCTCTTGGAGGTTCTTCATATTCTCCGGGATTTTGACCGTTTCTCTTTTTCCATGCGATCCGCGAGTCACGGATGCGCTTTTCTTGCTGCTTTGCGTTTTTGGGAAGCGTCGATGCATGGCGATCATTGCCATAAATTCCCTTCTGCTTGATTTGAGGTGACCGCTCCTTTTTGGTGGTTGCCTGCGTCTTCGTGGACTTGGTCCATAGGCGTCTTGGTTCCGCCTATAAATATAGCACATTTTGCTTCCGTGAGGATCAGTGTCTTTCTTCTCCTCCTCTTCTTCTTCCTCTAGACAGTCTCCCTCCTTGTAGAAAAAAGCTCCGTTCTGAGCTTCGGATCCATGGCGGTGCCTCTGAGTGAGTTGGATCAGCCCCCGGGCATCTTCTTTAGCCTTTCTAGGGTTCTTCTATGAGTGAGGGATGTCTTGTGATTGGGAATAGCGGCAGGCTATTCCCGTAGTAGTTCCACACCGGGGAAGTTTGAGGGGTGAGTGCGGGATGTCTTGTGACTTAAGATGATCTCCTCTCCTCCTTTATTTTTTCTTGGTGTGGGTCGGGTAGGGTTCTTTCCTAGATGCCCTTTCTGATCCTCTTTTGGTGTACCTCCTTGCTACTTGGGTAGACATATCTTGCCGGCTTCCCAACCGGCATTGGTCGCCGCCGTCTTCGGGGAAGGTTGTGCCTTTTTTGAGGAATTGCTGAAGATGGTGCTCATTGGGTGCGCTTCCTTCTACTCTTTGTGGAGTTGAGCGTTCCCTCTGGGCTCTTTTCATCCCACAAGGCGACATGGTGAACTCCGGAGCCTTCTGCGAGGGTTCTTTTCTTCGCCCGAGTCGCTTATCTTGGTCTCGGGGTTCATTATTTTGCCGTCGTCGGGATTCTTCGAGCTCGGTGTTTATGGACTTGGGCGCAAGGGTCTTGACTTCGAAGTAACCCCGAGTTGTTGATATCGGACTCTTGGGGTTCAGGTACAGTCCGAGCGCTCCATCTTCTTCGCCGTTGGGTGCGGGATTCTTACGCTGCGATGTTGTACTCTTTAGGGTTATAGTCCCCGGACCTTCTTTGTATCTTGTACGGGAGTTCTTGTTGGGCTCCCGTGTATCTGAGTCTTCTTTGTATCTTGTAGGGGAGTTGTTTCCCATGTAACTTGTAATCTTCAAGATGTTGAATAAAGAGATCTGTCCTTTTATCATGTCTTGTACTTGTACTTTTTGTATGACTACGATGCGCCTTCGTGTAGACTTGTTTACGGTTTGTCTTCTGCTTGTCATTGCTCTTGTCTTCCGGTTCTTCTTCGGATGACTTCTTTGTGATTGCGCCTTTTAGAGTTCTTCCTTAGGCTTCCGGCTCTTATGTCCTTCCGTGTAGGTTCGCAACGAGTTGTTTGGATTCCTCGTAGTGACATCGGTGTTGTTCGGTGATGACCCGGCTTGCCTTTATGTAGACTTGGTCGTTCATAGTGTTGAAGTCTTGCTTCGAGTTGCCGGGGGTTGTTCTCCCGACCGGTCGGCTTGTCTTCTCGTAGATCTGGCGAGGATAGCGTAGGTTCTTGTCCTTGTGCGTCTTTGGGTTGTTTGTCCCTTGGCGTGTCGGCTAGTCTGTTCCGCGAGGTCTTGCCGTAGTATGTTGGAGCTTTGCATCGATTAGCTTCCGAGTTCTTTCTTCTCAAGGGATCGGCTTGCCTATTTACTGTAGACACTGGTGGTGATAGTCGTGAAGTTCTCCCCGAGATCGATCTTTGTCTTTCCTAGAGTGTCCACCCGCCTTTTCTGTAGACTTGGTTGGAGATATTTGCAGACTCTTGCTCTGGTTTGTCAGGATTGTTTTCTTCTGATAAATGACTTTTGTCTTCTTTCTAAGACTTGTCATGATGATTGGAGACTTGTTCTTGAATTCCAGAGTTCTTCTTTCTGGAGTATCAGCTTATCTTTTCTGTGGATTTGCTGATAATAGTTATAGAGGCTTGCTCCTGGTCTTCAGAGTTGTTCTTCTGAATATTCAGCTCCTCCTTTCTGTAGGCTTGCTGAAAGTAGATGTGGAGTCTTGCTCTGGTCTTTAGGGTTGTTCTTACGAAGATTCGGCTCTTCTTCTTTGTAGACTTCTTTGAAAGTGATAGAGTCTTGCTCTTGGTCTTCGAGGGTTGTTCTTACGAAGATTCGGCTCGTCTTCTCTGTAGACTTCTTTGAAAGTGATAGAGTCTTGCTCTTGGTCTTCGGAGTTGTTCTTCTGAAGAATCAGCTCGTCTTTGCCGTAGACTTACTTGATTGTCATTGAATCTTGCTCTTGGCCATCGAGTTGTTCTTACGAGGGTTCAAATTCATGTTTTTCGTAGATTTCTTTGAAGGTGATAGAGTGTTGCTCTTGATCTTGAGTTGTTCTTCGAGGTTTCAGCTCATCTTTTTACGTAGATTTCTTTGAAGGTGATAGAGTTTTGCTCTTGATCTTGAGTTGTTCTTACGAAGAATCAGCTTCGTCTTTGCCATAGACTTGCTGATGGTTGTTGGGGTGTCCCCGTTTTTGCGGGGTTGTTTTCCTCGGCATGTGACTTCGCGTCTTTTTAGAGACTTGTCACGATTGTTCGGAGGGTTACTCGGGCCGTTAGGTTTCTCCTTTTTTAGGCCCTCTAGCATTTGTCCTTTCTTGAACATGCTAGTGTATTTTGATGGAGTCGTGCTCACGAAAGAGTTGTTCTAACTCGGGGTTGCCTCTTCTAGGCTAGGGCTCTCCCATGCAGTCCGGTGGACTATCGCATGACGTCCCTTGAAGGGTTCTCGGTCCGAGCCCATTTAAGTGCACCTTGGACCGAAGGTCAAGATGGTTGGGTTCCTATTTCATAACACTACAATCCACCTTGCACGGTTTGGGCCGCTCGCGCTTTACGAGAGACTTGTGTGAGACGATGGGTTTCTATTTCACAACACTACACCGTTCACGCCCGATTCGAAAGGCCGTCGCCGTCATTGGACATAGTGGCACTTTTTGGACCCTTGATGGCCTCTGCGACCTAAACGGGCGATCCCAACGTCCTCTTTTTTCAAGAGTCGAAGTTCACGATCTTCCGCTAGGATTTAAGGTGTGGGCGCTATTCGGAGCTAGGACTTGGCGTGGTTCCACCCTTGGAATTTGACCTCCGTTACGGTGGTCGGGTTTGCCTTCTTTTGGTCGACTTCCTCTCGCGAAGTGCCAATTCGGGGCTTGTTTAGTTCTTCTCTGTAGGAGGCATGCGGCTTCAGCGTGGGTAGCTTGCTTTACGTTGAAGTGCACGGTGGCTGCGTATGTTGTGACCTCTTTGGATGGTCGAGTCTTTCTCGGGCTTGATCTTCTTCTTCTTGAAGTATCGGAGAGTTGTTATTAATTTACTTTCTCTTTTTGTTGCCTTGAGTTCCTCGATTATGGATAGAACCTTCTCTGAGGTTGGTTTATGTGCCAAGAGTTTCGATTTCTTCTCCTTGCATTGTCATCAACTTGTAGGTTCTGGTCCCGTACCCCTTTGACGATATATGGTCCTTCCATGGGCTGCGGTTTGTGCTTGTCTTCCGTCTTTTGATTTCTCTTGAGTACTTGATCTCACGGATTGAGTTTTCTTGAGCGTGTGCTCTTGTCATAGTGCCTTACGAGTCCTTGCGGATATCTTGCGTTACGGAGGATGGCGTTTGTTCGACTTCTTCCACACAAATTCGATTTCTAGTCTTCTTGTCTGTCCTCCTTCTCCTTCTTCGAATTGCTTGATCCTTGGAGAGCTCCATATGAGGTCTGGCTGGTAGGGCTGACCGATCCATAGGTCGGGAAGAAGGGTGAG
The DNA here is from genome assembly GCA_015847255.1 of Hyparrhenia diplandra. NCBI lineage: Eukaryota > Viridiplantae > Streptophyta > Magnoliopsida > Poales > Poaceae > Hyparrhenia > Hyparrhenia diplandra. The sequence continues at coordinate 249,239 of JADLZK010009107.1, read as the reverse complement.
TAGCCCATTGCTCTGCTGTTTTTGAGTTCTTAGGCCCCGGACAACTTTTGGGAGTTCTTCGATTCATTTGGCTCCGTAGTCCTTGAGTTCTTCATATAGTCTTGGCTTTAGTCCGGGAAGGATGAGTTCGTTTGCTCTTTTGACTTGTCCGTTAGCTTTGAGGGTGTGCTACGGATCGTAGTCTATCCGTATGCCACAATCTTGTGCCCAATCTTCGAATTTTGCTTGTCGCCATGAACGGTGATCCGAGGTCGGTGATGATCTGTTGGGCATCCCAAATCATGCATGATCTCTTGGATGAACTTCATTTGCTTTGGTTGAGTGAAGGTGACCAATGGCTTGTATTCTATCCACTTGGTGAATTTGTCGATGGTGACATAGATGTACTCATGTCCTCCTTGGCTCTCTTGAGTGGTCCGACTTGATCCGGTCCCGGCCGAGAAAGGCCATGATGGTGGTATCTGGGTCAGTTATTGTCTTTGGCACATGCGCTTGTCTTCTTGAACATCGGCATCCTTTGCATTTTTCGGCGAGTTCTTCTTCGTCTTTGAGGGCTGTTGGCGATAATATCCTGATACGAATGCTTTTCCCATGAGGGTTCTTGACGGCTGCGTGGTTTCCACGGCATCAAAGTGGATTTCTTGGAGGTTGTCCTTTCCTTCTTCGGAGCTTATGCATTTGAGTAGTACTCGATGATCTTTGCTCTCTTGTAAAGCTTGTCTTTGATGAGCACGTAGTTCTTGCTTTTTCTCAAGATCCTAGTTGCTTCAGCTTTGTCTTGGGTAGTGTCTTGTTCTTGATGAAGTTTATGATGTCTTCGATCCAGGGGAGCTGTTCTTCGACACGGAGAGATTATCATTACTCCATTTAGAGCTGATTGCTCCATCTTTGTCTTCTTACGGGTTTTCCTTGATGGATGGTTTTGAGAGTTCTTCGACGAATACTCACAGTGGGACTTGGGCTCTGTCGGGATCGAGTTTGGCTAGCACGTCTGCCGCCACGTTAAGTATCTCGAGCACATGTAGGATTTCGAGACCTTGGAAGTTCTTTTTCTAGCTTGCGTATACGCGCAATAGAGGCCCATGTTGTCCTTTGTGCGGTCTCGGTCCTTGTTGACTTGATTGATGACAACCGTGGAGTCTCCGTATACTTGTAGTCTCTTGATTCCCGAGTTCTTGCTATCTTGAGTCCGTGGATGGCGCTTCACACTCTTCCTCGTTGTTTGTAGCTTGCCACATGATCTGCGGCACGTACTTGAGTTATCTTCCTTCGGAGATATGAATAAAATCCGGCTCCTGCTCCCCTAGCTTCAATGATCCATCGAAGTACATGTTCCAATGTTTCTTGGCGTCATCGGATATGGGTTGTTGGAGCTCCGTCCACTCTGCAATGAAGTTCGGTGGCGCTGGGATTTGATTGCTCTTCTTGGGGTGAACTCCAGATTTAATGCTCGAGTTCTCTTTGCCCATTTTGATATGCGGCCTGTTGAATCTCGTTCCTCGGGATGTCGCCTAGTGGTGAGTCGGTTACCCTTTGTTATCTTGTGGCATCAAAGTAGTGTCGTAGCTTCCTTGATGTGATCGGTATGGTGTAGAGTATTTTTTTGTGCGTGAGGTACCGAGCCTTGGACTCAGATAGAACTTCGCTCACGTAGTAAACTGGCCTCTGGACTTTGTTAGGTTGCTCGGGCTCTTCTCTTTCCACAATGATTCTTTGAGCTGACCACTTTGTATTTGTTCTTTGCTATATATAGCAAGAGTTCTTCTTGATCCTTTGGAGGTGTTAGGACTGGAGCATTTGTAAAGGTACTTGCTTGAGTTCTTCAAAACGCTTTTGTCGACCTCCTCTCTGTCCATTTGAATTCTCCTTTTGTCTTGATAAGTTTGAAGAAGGGTAGCCCTTTCTCTCCAAGCTTGGATATGAATCTGTTGAGTCTTTGCCATGCACCCCCGTGAGCTTACGGGCGTCCTTGACACTTCCGGGGTTGTGTCATCTCGTCGATGGCCTTGATCTGCTTGGTACTTGGCTTCAATGCCTCTGTTGTTGACCAAGAATCCCGTGGCTGTCCCGAAGGCACTCCAAAGACACATTTTATTGGGTTGAGCTTCCACTTCCACTTTTTGAGGTTCTTGAAAGTTTCTTCTAAATCTTGAATCAGAGTTTCTGGTTCTCTGGTCTTCACCACCACGTCGTCTACGTATGCTTCGGCATTTTTGCCAATCTGCTCTCCCAAACAAGTCTGTATCGCTCTTTGATACGTTGCTCCGGCGTTCTTCAGTCCGAAGGACATTGTTTTGTAGCAGTAGGCACCGAAGGGGGTGATGAAGGAGGTCTTGCTCTGATCTTCTTTCTTCAGTGCAATCTGGTGATATCCTGAGTAGCAATCCAAGAACGATAGTAGAGCGGATCCTGCTGTGGAGTCCACTATTTGGTCAATCCTTGGTAGCCCGAAGGGGTCCTTTGGGCAATGCTTGTTCAGGTCTGTGTAGTCCACACACATTCACTAGTCGGAGGTGTTCTTCTTCTAAACTAGAACCGGGTGGGCTAGCCGGTCGGGATGTAGGATTTCTCGATAAATCCTGCTTTGCGAGTAATTTTGCAATCTCCTTTTTGATGGCTTCCTTCTTTTCTGGTGAGAACCTCCTTAGTCTTTGCTTGATGGGTTTGGATCCCATATTGATGTCAATTCTGTGCTCAGCCAACTCCCTTGGTACGCCAGGCATGTCTGCTGGTTTCCAGGCAAATATATCTTTGTGTTGCCTTAGGAAGCTGGTGAGCGCGAATTCCTATTTTGGAGATAGGTGGACGCTGATGATCGCCGTCTTGGATGGATCGCCTGTTTGTAGATCAATGTGCTTGATGTCGGCTTCTTCTCGTGGAATCGAGAATTGCTTGTTTCTTGGCTGGTATTTTGAGTTCATCCGGATTTGTGTCTTACGCCATCCGGTTGAGTTCCTTTTTTTTCCAAGAGCTCCCTGTCTTGTTTGCGATTTTCACGGCTTGTACGTCACACTCGAAAGCTTTCTTGAGGTCTCCTTTGATGGAAAGAACCCCAAAAGGTGCCGACATCTTTAGTAGAAGATACGGGTAGTGTGGAATGGCCATGAACTTTGCAATAGCAGGTCTTCCCATAATGGCATGGTATGGTGACTCGAGGTCTGCCACTTCGAACTTGATGTACTCTGTCCGGTAATTTGTAGGAGATCCAAATGTGACTGGTAAGGTGACTTGTCCAATTGGTATAGCTGCTTGTCCGGGTACTATCCCATAAAAGAGAGTGCTTGATGGAGCAATTAGTCCAGAGAGGTCCAGTCCCATCTTGTTCAGTGTTTCTGAGAATATGATGTTTAGTCCAGCTCCTCCGTCGATCAACACTTTGGTAACGGTCACTCCGGCTATCGTGGGTTCTAGTACCAAAGGATATAGGCGGCGTTGCCCACACTTGTCCATTGATCCTCCCCGGTGAACCGACGGGTATTGGGACCAATTGAGGTAGCGTGGTACTGCGGGTTCTGCTGCCATGATTGATCGGAGTGCTAACTTGTCTTGTCTCTTGCTCTTTGAACCGGGTACTCCAGAGAATATGACGTTCAAGGATCTCGTTGCTTTATGGAAATCCCCTGTCTTTGGCTCTTCGTTGGCTTCTTCTCTTTTTCTTGGTTGTTTCCCTTTCGGAGCGAGTTGTTCCCTCCCTTGTACTTCTCACGGAAAGTGGTGCAGTTTCCAAGCGTGTGCGGAGCTCTAGGGTGGTAGATACAGGGTAGGTCTTCCATCTTGATGTTGCTTCTGTTCTTGTCGCCATTGTTGTTGTTGTTGAACCTCTGTTTGTAGGGTTTCTTTGACTTCTCCACCATTGCGGCGGTATTGTCCGCTCCTCGCTTCTTCTCACTGTTGAGAGTTGTTCTGATCTTTCTTCGGGGCTTCGAAGTTCTTTCTTTCTCGAAAGCGATCTCGAGTTCTTTCTTCACTCCGATCATCTTCTCAACAAGAAGCTTGAACCGCTTCGTTAGTCCTCGGGTTGTCCTTGTAGAAATCGAGAACTCGCCATCTTGAAAAATCCCATTGCCGGGCGTCTATCACTTCTCTTTCGGTGATGTCGTGCACTTGGGATCTCATCTCCCAAATCTTTGGTAGTAATCTCTCGGGGATTCTCCTCGCTTCTCGCTTGAGGCTTTTCAATTCAAATTGACTGAGTAATAGGATGGGTGATGATTCTGCTTGGTTGCTACTGAATGCTTTCTCGTAAGTCTTCCCAAAGATCGGATTGAGCCCTCTTCGATCTTGTCGAACCATTAGAGCGATAGGCCATGGGAAAGAAAACGGCTTTTGTGTCATCATCTCCTCCAGCCAGCTCAATGGATTGTGAGTAGACTCTGAGCCATTGTCTGGGCTCTGTTTTCCCATCGTACTTTGAGTGGTTTGAAGGCTTGAACTTTGGGGGTAGCTTGACTTCTTGCAATCTTTCAAATGAAGCAAGGGAACTGTCGTAGCTTTCCGCCGCTCTTTCTTCAAATCCTCTCGAGGTTCTTCCTCCTCTTGGATGAGTTCCAATATGTCGATATGTTGACTCCGCGACTTCTTCTCGCTGGCTTGGTCTTGGTGCGGGGCTTTCCCTCGGGGGTCTCTGGTATTGTTTACCATCCCTCCGGGGTGGCCTGGAGTTGTAGGAACTCTTTGGCCTTCCCAGCCTTTCGAAGACATTGGATCGACTTCTTGGAACATGAGAGTTGTTTGCCTTCGACTACGATGTCCTGGGATCTCTTTCTCGGATAGCTTTTTGTAATGCCTCCTTGATGAGTCTCTCCTCGTCATTTAGGTCTGTAGCGATCTTCTCAGCGGTCAATCAACCCTTGTAGCCTTTTCCCGGTTGCTCGTTGATCATCTTCAGACTTCTCTCTCTTCGATTTCAGCCTCTCATACTCATGCAAATCGGCTTGGTATTTGTTCGGGGCTTGCATGCGTGAGTTTGCCCTGATTCGGCGTCCTCCCTTCAGCTTGTTTCTTCTTAGCCTTTCTTGACGTTGGTGTTCTCCTTCGTCGTCGAGGGTTCTTTCGTCCGCCGAGATGTTGGATAAGCCTTTGCCGATGGACGATGTCCGGGCTTCGGTCGGGTAAGCGGAGTATGTGCCGTAGCCACCATGAAGACTTCTTTTTGCAGCTGTAGCTTTGGGCCGCCACTCCTTCCGCCTGGGATGGACCTTATGGTGATCGACCTCCCGTTTGTCCCCAAGTTGCTTGACAATCGGCTTTGCCGAGGGTTCTTGGCCGATGGATGATGCACTCCTCCGGGGTTCTTGTCAATATGAGACCTCTTCAGAGTAGTCCTGGCGCTCCTTTAATACGCGTGTGTTGCGTTGCGTAATCCTGTAGGAAATTGAAAGGGTAATCTGGACTGGTGTCCAGGGTTATATCCGAACTCGCCTTCTTTCTCCGAGTTGGAGTAGTATTGATTGAAAAAAGTTTCCGAGTTGGAGTAGCTTCCCTTGTCCAAACCGGAGTTGGAGTAGCTTCCTTTGTCCAAGCCGGAGGTGGAGTCGTACTTCGAGATGCCTTCGGAGTCCGCACTTGAGCCCCGGGTTGTCCACCTTCCCGAGTTGGTTTCGGTTTTGGTCCCTTCGTGTCGGCTCCCGAGCATGCTTCGAGCTTGTTCTCCGTCTTCGACGCGACCGTAATCGTCGATTCTTTGGAGCTTCGGCGAGTTCTGGTTCTTCGGCTTGGGTCTTCGATGACGTAACCGAAGTTTCGCATCGCCGCCGCCGATCTCGCAAGCCCATGATCCGAAGATGATCGTCTTCCTCGCCGATGTACTCATGATGTCGTGGTCCGTCGGACTCTCGTGTTGAAATTCGACGAGAGCCCCTACCGCGCACCGGTACCGCCGATGTTTTACGACCGAGAGCCTCGCCACGGGGTGAACCGGGCAGTTTGTTCGGGCCTCGACGAACCCTGGAGCTCGGTGGTTTGTTGCGCAAAATGACATGGAGAGCGGGGTTTTATATCGGTTCGGGCCCTCAATCGGGGGGATCGAGTAAAGACCTTTACGTCCGGTCGGCGTGAGCCTGTTTTTTGATTGATGGGGTTGGCCGGAAGTCGGCTATGAAGCTTACAAAGACTTGGTCGTAGCCAAGCTCGTGGTCTGTATGATCGCGCCCCCCCTACGAGGTGTTCCTTGGCCGCCTTTTATAGTCCAAGGGGCCAAGGAACTCGCTACGATCCTAGTCGGATACGTAGAGGGTTGTTGAAAGGTCCTAATGGCTAGAGGGGGGGTGAATAGCCTACTAAAAATTCTTGCAACAACACTAAACACCCGGATTAGTAAATAAGATGGCGAAGCTATTTAAGCAATGCAACAAGCTATCTATGCAAACCACAAGTCAAATCTATTGTCTCTAATCCACTCAAAGGCTATGTCGCTAGTTTACTCCTAGGTGAACAAGCAATTTTAACTAGATTACAACTAGGAGCTAACAAGACTAAGCAACCTAAGCAAAGCTACACAAGATATATCAATGTAAATACACGTGGAGTAGTGAATGATATACCGACGTCGATGTGTAGGGGTGGAAGCCAATCACCGTGATCAACAAGAAATCTCCAACGAGCATAACAAGGTTCACACGATGATTTTTCACCGAGGTTCACGTGCTTGCCGGCACGCTAGTCCCCGTTATGGCGACACACTCACTTGACGGTTGCTAAGCTTAATGGCCGGTGCCAAAACCCCTATGGGCGCTCAAGCAAACGATCACAAGAGAGGGTCCAACAAGCCACGAGCAATCCACTAGTGCTCCTTTCGCGAATCTCCCGCGGGGTAAGGAACGACCCCTCACAATCACCACACCGGTGTGGCCTCAAACAAGCTCCACTTGAGCTCAACACCGCCTCTTGCTCCAAGCCGCTAGGGAACCGGGCAAATTCCCAAGAAAACAAGAATCCCGCGGCTTCTCCAAGGATGAAGTGCCTCTAGATGCAACCGATGATGCAATGCACTTCTATCACTCTCAATCTCACCAAGAATCCGAGTTAGTGGTGAAGAGATGAGTGGAGAGGAGTATCAAATGCTCACTAGCAAGTTGGAAGCTTCAAATGTGCAAGAGAGAGCCTAAGGAACCAGCCAACCAAGTATATATAGGGCTCCTCTCGAAATGGAGCCGTTGCTCCAAAAATTTGCCTTGGCCAAGACCGGAGGACACACCGACCGAACCAACCACCGGTCCGGTCGAGGGTCCCGGCCGGTGCTTCCGTCACTGAGACAAGCATCGGGCCCACAAACCGGCGCCCTTCCTCCGTAAGTCCGGTCACCGGTTCGGTCCGACACCGGAAGCATCCGGTCCAGTGGTCCGGTCGGTGCGTCCGCAAAAACACGGCCGCAGAGCTCTACGCGACGCGACTCGACCGGACGCTCCGGTGAGTGCTTTCGGTCGATGCCGAAGCGTCCCGGCCACCCCAGGATACCTTCATCTTTTTCTTTGCTCTTTGCTTCAATCTTGCTTCGCCTCTTGCCAAGGGTCGCCAACACGTCCAAGATGACCACGTTATCACCAATGTTAGCACGCCGAGATGTTAGGCAAGATCGAGTTAGTGCTCTCATGTCCTAAATGCAATATGCAAGTCAATTGGACCTAGAAGCACTTCATGCAAGGATTGTCGCGGCATCCCCTCTTGATAGTCGGCTATCTATCCCTATAATGTGATCACACGCTTTTATCGTGTCTTGATCACCGAAAGGAAAAACCCTATCAAGATACCTTTGCCTTGATCTCCCGGGTTCCTCTCAAGCCGATCACCGAGCTTGACGATCCATCAAGTCCACCGACATTGTCTATGTTCATGATCATCATGCTCCTTGTCATCCACCTAATCCTTTCTTAAGTCACACACTTAGATCAAAGGATTAGTCCACAAGTGTGTCATCAATTTCCAAAACCAAACATGAGATTTTAGTTGTTCGTAGAGAAACTGAACACCCGAACTCTTTACAAGGTAACCTGACTAGTGTTCTAATCTAGTTACAACAGAAGTCACCATAGCTATGCTTCCATTGCCTTCTGGGAGTTATTTGTGGCCGCAGGCTTGGATAGAACCCTGCGTACAACTCAGTAGAGTTCTTTGGTGATCCTGTATCCACAAAGATGTGCTCATGATATCAAGCTCTATCAAATGGATGTGAAGAGTGCATTCTTGAATGGCTTCATCAATGAATTGGTATATGTGGAACAACCACCGGGCTTTGAAGATGAAAGATATCCCAACCATGTGTACAAGTTGAAGAAGGCTTTGTATGGATTGAAACAAGCACCGAGAGCATGGTATGAGAGGTTGAGAGATTTTCTCCTCTCTAAAGGGTTCAAGATGGGCAAGGTGGACACCACTCTCTTCACCAAGAAGATTGGAAATGACTTGTTTGTGTTGCAAATCTATGTTGATGACATTATCTTTGGGTCAACCAACTAAGAGTTTTGTGAAGAGTTTGCTAAGATGATGGCCAATGAGTTTGAAATATCAATGCTTGGTGAGCTCACTTTCTTTCTTGGACTTCAAATCAAGCAATTGAAGAATGGCACATTCATTAGTCAAGGCAAGTACATAAAGGATATGATCAAGAAGTTTGATCTTCAAGATGCCAAGTCAATGATCATACCAATGGGAACAAATGGAAGCTTAGACCCCGACACTAGTGGCAACAAGGTTGAACAAAAGAAATATCGGTCCATGATTGGTAGTTTGCTCTATGCAACCGTATCAAGACCGGACATTGCATTTAGTGTGGGCATGTGTGCTAGATATCAATCCGATCCTAGAGAAAGTCACCTCAAGGCAACAAAGAGAATTATGAGGTACTTGAAGGGCACACAAGATGTTGGACTATGGTATCCAAAGGGATCCAAGTTTGATTTGATTGGATATTCGGATTCCGATTATGGTGGGTGCAAGATAAATAGAATGAGCACAAGTGGAACATGTCAATTCCTTGGAAGGTCACTAGTATCATGGTCTTCAAAGAAGCAAAATAGTATTGCTCTTTCAACCGCCGAAGCCGAATACATAAGTGCGGGAAGTTGTTGCACTCAATTGCTTTGGATGAGGTCAACCTTGAGGGATTTTGGATTCAAATTTGACAAGGTTCCATTGTATTGTGACAATGAAAGTGCTAGAAAGATGACTCAAAATCCGGTTCAACATCCAAAAACAAAGCATATTGATATAAGGCATCACTTCATAAGAGATCATCAACAAAAAAGGGTGACATTTGTATCATGGGCATTGGCACCGAAGATCAACTAGCCGACATATTCACCAAGCCACTTGATGAGAAAAGGTTTTGCATTCTAAAGGGAGAATTGAACATCATTGACTTCTCCAACTTGAGTTGATGCACCCCACTTATATGACATGCCTCTCCTTCGACAAACCCAAGGTACAAGTTGTTTGTCATGGCATTCATATATTGCTAAGGATTTGTTAGTGCATCTAGACATCATGCATGCTTAATAGGCTCATTCATGGAAAATAAAATGTTTTCAATGTATGTGTGGCACCACTATTGCTTTAAATGCTTTTATGATCTAGTGGTGGCATATGACATGTTTATGTGCTTGCAATCCTAGTGTCAACTCTAGAAAATACGCTATTGATGTGTATTCTAACATGGTGCAAGATAACCTTTATGCATATGAGGTGTGAAAAAAAGCTTGTCCTTGGTTTAAACTTGAATACATGGAAAGGCAAGTGATCTAGATGAGACCACATGTGATACTTTGATTGACTTGATTTCTCTCATTTACACCTTTTTGGTGATTGTTGACAAAGGGGAGAAATAAGTCACAAAGATGTTGGAAAGGATCACACAAATAGGGGAGCAAGCTCATAGACTATTTCTGCATTTGTATGTGTATGATCATAATGAGATGTTGCATTGGCAATTTAAATTTAATATACATGATTGCTTGGTGTATGCTAGTTTTTGAAAATTGATTGATGATTGACCAAGTAGCATGCATAGGATGTATCTAGACAAAGCTCACATTTTAGCCTATAATGTTGATCTCATGGGGTATGTTGAGTTTTTGATGATTGTCGAGTTACATGATGCTAAGGACTCCGATGGTTTCACGCTTCAAAGGTCCGAATTCTAGAACCTTAGCATCCTTTGGTATTAGTATCTCTCCCCAAGATTTCTATCCATACATATGTGCCAAATTGATCCAAACACATGGAAGCACATATGTAGGGGAGCTACTACTACCAAAACCAAACCTTGAAATGTTTGTCCAATCCTTGATTCATGATCAAAATGCTATGGACAAGCAATTCAAGTTCAATTGAATTTTATTTCATATCTTTGTGTTTTAGGTTGTCATCAATTACCAAAAAGGGGGAGATTGAAATCTCATGTTTGGTTTTGGAAATTGATGACACACTTGTGGACTAATCCTTTGCTCTAAGTGTATGACTTAAGATAGGATTAGGTGGATGACAAGGAGCATGATGATCATGAACATGGACAATGTCGGTGGACTTGATGGATCGTCAAGCTCGATGATCGGCTTGAGAGGAACCCGAGAGATCAAGGCAAAGGTATCTTGATAGGGTTTTCCTTTTAGTGATTAAGACACGATAGAGCGTGTGATCACATTATAGGATAGATAGCCGACTATCAAGAGGGAATGCCGCGACAATCCTTTGGTGAAGTGCTTCTAGGTCCAATTGACTTGCATATTGCATTTAGGAAAATGAGAGCACTAACTTCGATCTTGCCTAACTTATCGACGAGCTAACATGCATGATAACGTGATCATCTTGGACGTGTTGGCAACCTATGGCAAGAGGTGAAGCAAAGTTGAAGCAAAGAGCAACGAAAAAGATGAAGACTTGCTGATTCCAGGGTGACCGGACGCACAATGGCGCGACCGGACGCACCGACCGGAGGCTCCGGTCAGTGCGTCCGGCAGAGAGCTCTGCAGACGGAATTTTGCCGGACGCGTCGACCGGACGCTTTGACCGGACTCGCGACCGGACTCGCTGGTGAGTCCGGTCGGTGCGTCCGGTCAGCGCGCAGACAGCCCAATTTGAAGGCCAACGGCTCTATCTCGTGAGTGGGGCTATATATATGGGTTTGCCCGGTTCCTAGCTCTCTCTCTCTTGCACATTTGAACACTCTAACTTGCTTGTGAGCATTTGAGACTCCTCTCCACTCATCTCTCCATCCATAACTCGAATTCTTGGTGAGATTGAGAGTGATAGAAGTGCATTGCATTGGTGATTGCATCTAGAGGCACTTCATCCTTGGAGAAGCCGCGGGATTCTTGTTTTCTTGGGAATTTGCCCGGTTTCCTAGCGGCTTGGAGCAAGAGGCGGTGTTGAGCTCGATTGGAGCTTGTTCGAGGCCACACCGGTGGTTTGTGAGGGGTCGTTCCTTACCCCGCGGGAGATTCGCGAAAGGAGCACTAGTGGATTGCTCAAGGCTTGTTGGACCCTCTCTTGTGATCGTTTGCTTGAGCTCCCACCGAGGATTTGGCATCGGCCATTAAGCTTAGCAACCGTCAAGTGAGTGTGTCGCCACAATGGGGAGTAGCGTGCCGGCAAGCACGTGAACCTCGGTGAAAAATCATCGTGTCACTTGTCATTGCTCGTTGGAGATTTCTTGTATACGGTGATTGGCTTCAACCTCTACACTACACCGGTGGTATTGTATCCTAAGCACTCCTTCACATTACTTTGGTAGTATATTGTTAGGGTGCTTAGCTTGGTAGCTTGAGTAGCTTGTTTAGTCTTGTTAGCTCCTAGTGATAATCTTAGTTAGCATATCTTGTCCACCTAGGAGTAACTTAGCAACCTAGACATTGCTTGTGATTAGAGATATTAGAATTGCTAGAATTGCTAGGAGGCTTGCATAATTAGCTTGAAGCATTTGCTTATTTGCTACGCCGTCTTATTTACTAACCGACTTGCTTAGTGTTGTTTGTAGATTTTTTAATAGGCTATTAAACCCCCCTCTAGCCATTAGGACCTTTCACTGGGTCAGTTAGAAAGAACTACCCGTGCACTAAATGCAAGAACAAGCTTCTTACATAAGGAGGATGTGGTGGCGTCGCACTTGGTACTGTATGGTTTCATCAAGGAGACGAAGGCCACTATATGGAAGTATCACTACGATAAAGATCTGAGTGCCGCCGGTGCATGGCTCTTTTGGATCAACGATAACAAATCTCTAGAGCGACCAGGCTAGCTAGAGCAACCCACAACCATTGCACGCCCCGATGGAGTCCATTACGGGCATGTGGAGTTTCAAGTTTCAAGATACCTGGCCAGTGTGTCTTCCATATCGCACTCCTGACGAGATGCCTCCGGCGAAAAGTCTTATGTATCGCATTGCTGACGAGGTTCCTTACGCACAAGGTTTGGGTGTGAATAAACCCTAGATAAGCACAAACCAATGCATAGGTCAGCTAGGCTATTAAACCTAGTCCTTTTCCTTCTCTAGGTATTTTTTTTTTTTTTTTCTTTCGGAATGAGTACACTATTTCACTTTTTACCCCTTCTGGCATGTGCCCATCTAAAAAAAAAAAAAAGATCTACACTGCATTAGTGACATTCTCGTGAAGCGTTTCTCATTTTCTGTGGAAAACCCAAGCTAGGAATCCATCCGAGATAGGTGGCTTTAGAGGTCCAATTTGAAAAAAAAAAAACATCAGCTCGTAGAGCCCGATATTCATTTCTTCACAAACGCAACACTCAAACAGAGACATTACAACATCAGGATCCCCACATTGGGATTGTTTCTATAAAGCTCATCAAAGTATGAGTTAATAAGACTTTCCTTCCATATGTTGCTAGTCATGACACCAAATGCCATCCACATATTTTAGGGCCTGTTTAGATCCATTAGAGCAACCACAATGTGGGCATAAGGCAGTCCATAAGCAATAAAATATTCTTCTATGGGTAGCTAAAACATTGTGACACCAAATCATAGAATAGTCCATAGTATCGGCCCATAAGCCTATGGACTGCCCATAAGAATAAAAATCATACTTTCTCTATCTCTCTCTTCTCCTACCTCCAGCTCCATGTGTTAGTGGGCCCCACTTTTTGGTCCATATAAACTCCTACATTGTGGAAGGTGCCATAGCTATGGACTGCTGACGCAAAAGCTATCACTATGGACTAACCAGTCCATAAACATTGTGGTTGCTCTTAGCACTAAAAATCACATAGCTAATAGCTGCAATTTTTAGCTAGCCAATTTTTTATTAGGTAGAGCATCAGATCCACCTGCTAATAGGTGGTTAGATAGTGAGTTAAATGTGTATATGAAATATTAGCAACTCCAAACTTACTAATGAAACTAATAGTTAGCAACCCTCAGCTAATAATTAGCAGTTTTATTAGTAGGTCTATTTGGATTTACTCGTACAAATTTTAGCTGCTAATTTTTAGTGCTAATGGATCCAAACAGTCCATATATGGTACGCCAACCCACATCATTGATGAAAAAAATAGTTTGTGCCACTATATCCACAACGTCTCTTCATGATAGAGCAGTTCATTCATTTGTCTTGTCACTTCTCTAACAGCAACATCATTTATGTAGTGCAGCAGGATTATTTCTTAGCATCTCTAGATCTTTTTACATTGATCCAAAGTTTTTAGGTCTCCGCCGTTTTCGGGACCGCATCATCCCTACAGGCTACAGTGTGTCCCCACATAGTCGAAGTATTAGGATAGTGCTAGACACGCTTTTCCTGGCTTTGGGCGCGTAGTTTGCGTCCTAACCTATATCAAGGTTTGACCTAAAAAACTAACCTGCTCAAATGCCAAACCCACTTAATCATAAGGGTAGAATGGGGTTAGGAAAGAAAGCAAACACAAGCCACACCAAAGAGGGCTAGAAAAATAGATCCTTCGAACATCACAACTAGGATTTAGTTTGCTATTTATATCATGCTATGTGTTGAGCTTTTGATAAGATTTCAACGGGACATGTTTTCGCAATCGAGAGGGACTCGTTATTTACTCCTTGGTGGGCATTTTTCTCGAGAAATTAGATCGGAGTAAATTAAAAGTACTTATGTGTAAATTGAGAAAATTAAACATTCCAGATGTGAAAGTGGTAAGAGGCAAATAAAGTAAATTTAAAAAAGGTTTAGTACTATACATGAAAATTGATGGAGAAGGACAAATTATTTAAGAAGACTTCTGCAAGATTTAAGGTTGCTATTTGTTTTGTCAACTCCAATAGTTTTTGCAAACAGAGTTTGTATTCTTCAAATTTATCAAAAATATAAAAAAAGTGGTCTCTAACAGTTTTGCATTGCACTTTGCATTTTTTTAGATGCTGATAGAAATTTTACTGGAGTTAATTTGTTTTAGCTCTCAAATTTGTTTTTGATGGGGTCTGCTCGAGATGCTCGTACAGTCAAATCTGTTTTCGTTCCCAGATAAAAACAGTTGCCTCGTTGAGGAATATTCCCCAATCCACGTCCCCTCCTTTCCGGCGAACCAAAATGAGGTCTCCCACCGCCGTCGCCGGCTCCGCCGCAGATGTTCCCGACGCTCTGCCGTCCCCGACCTCCCCTGCGGCGGTCCCATGCCATTCCAGGTGAGGGCTTCGATTCAATCGTGCGCCGCGCCCCGTTTCATCATATATGTAACTGACCCTGCATGCCCTTTGTCCCCAGCCCCGGCCGCCACTACTACCTCGCCGTCGACCGCACCCAGTTCAAGATGGTGCGTGTCTATTTCCCCCCTCCCCCTTCGCTTCGTTTGCAGTTGCGGCAGTGTACTCGGATTTCATCTCTCCGATGCTAACTGACTGATTGTTTGCAGTTTTACGATACCACTGTTTGGTTAGTCTCGATTCATGATGATTTATGATTTATGCTAACTGAGTGATTGCGGCGCAGAGGACACTCTTGGAGCTCCTGGGGGTTGTCGCGGATCGCCGCGGTGGGCTGCCGATTGCAACATGTGTTTCCTCCCGTGATGAACTTGATGCCGTCTGTGCTGCCGTCGCCAACCTCCCCTTTGTGTCAATGTCACCGCTGGTAATTCACGAACACAATCTCACCGCCTAATTGTAACTTGCTCTATGTATTACCGTCTGTTCAATTTTCTCGGAAAATTCTTGGTGGCTTGGAAGTAATATGCCTTCAGCTAGCATATTTTATCTGAAATTGTTATAATGTTCACCAACATAAATATTGTTATGTGCCAGAGACTTCGCACAGGGTCTAACAGGTCTATGATCCTTGCTATTAAGAGGCTTTTACTTCACATCAACATCAACATATTACTGATGGGTCTTCTATGTACAGTACAGTGATCAAGCTGAAGCAGAGCGTGCATCTGTTCTTGAGAAGTTTCGTCAAGAAACAATTCAGTGGAATCAAACTACTAAAGCTACCAATATTGTTGAAAGCTCTAGGGTTGAAAGTACTGGCTCAAAACTAAGCATTGTAGTTGCAACAGATGCTTGCTTGCCTCAGGCAGCTATGGCAGAGTCACCCCCTTATGGCACGAGTGCTGATAAACTATGAGCTTCCCACAAAGAAGGTGAGCTTTACCCACATTTTTGTTCCATTTAGTCCATTTGCTACACAAACCATGAACCTTTGTATGGTCTTTTTGCTTTATATAATATGTATATATATTTTTTTTTCTGTTACGCAGTTTCATTGGTTGTACTTTTCTGATGTCTTGTATGACCTGAAGATTAACTCTGAGTTTTGCAGGAAGCTTACTTAAGACGCATGTCAACTTGTTTGGCAGCAGGTATATTATGATAATATTGATTCAATCCACCTCTTATGCTCGTTGATGTAACTGATGGCCTTTGAATGGTGCAGACGGAATTGTGATTAACATGGTCGTTGGGTGGTGAGGTGGCTACACTCAAGGCTTTAGAAGAGAACAGTGGTCTGGTCATTGCTGAGATGCCAATACATGTAAGATATACACCATTATTTATTTTACTACCATCTAATATTCTCTTAAGATCTAAACTTAAGTATTTGCTATGCAGGTCTCAGAGATATTATGATAGTCCGAAGTTGTCCAAAATTTCAGAAGTTACTGTTCTGTTTCCACACTAACTACTCATGGTTTTACTTCTGCTACTTTGATTTTGGATTGCTTTTCATGATACAGATTGTTTCTCAAATTAGATCTCTAAAGAATTAGAATAATGCTCATTGCTTATTTTTTTCTCTCTCTCTAAGAAATGAAAGAAATAGGAATGGTTCAACATCCAGTGACATAATTCTGTGTACTATGTTGACGCGTTCAAGTCCATGTATGATTCAACTACATGGTAACCATTCTGTAGGTAATAGAATTATATTTGGACTAACCTCAATCCATTATTCTTGCTTTACCGTTAGTTCTTTTTACATCATCAGCGGTAGGGTCACAAAGATATATTCAATTGCCACAAAAATTTGCTATTGATTGCTCTAGTGTGTACTTCAAGTTTGAATCTGGTGTTTTGACTAGCCAAGTTATCTAGTGCACATTTTGTGATCTGTGTTGTGTACCCAACTTCCTCTTTGCAGTAACATAATTGCATGAAAAAATGCAAAAAAAAAAAAGGAATAAGAAATCACATGATTTGTAGTATTGGAAAAGGAAATACAGAAAGTGACAGTGACATTCACAAGAAGTAAGCAAACATCTCGCCATCTGGATACAAGGAAATCTGCACCTTTTTGTAGACTGCACAATTGTACTGCCACCATGCTTTACATCTAGAGAAAGGATAACAATGCAATTATGCTAAATAGTTTTGCTAAATAATGGGATTGCCTCGGTTCTACTGTCTAGTTAGCAATTCATCTAACATACTCATGGTGCAGTCTTATCAAGAATTTGTTTCAACTTTGAAATAAGTAGAACCCTGAAGTTCACGAAAGAGTACATGCCTTAAATTTAATGTATTACAGCACATCATCTCAACTTGACAATCACGCATCATCCACAATGTAATTGTCAAAACATCTCAACCTTGCCATCTCGCCATGCATTGGTTTTCATATTATCATTTATTGATGCCTTAAATTTAATAACACGAGCAGGATTACATGTTTTCCACATTCTAGTAAGCATGTATAACAATGTGATAATGCATTACAGCATGGACATTGACTAGAACTCCCATCTGACTTGTGCATTCACCATTCACTGAATCGTTTTTAGATAAAGATATTAATAATAACTTATATCTTCAAAGTCTCGATAAATCTCTGTCCTTTAGCAATTCCTTGACGGAGCCCAACAATGTAGTCTGCGGCCTTAATTTTCCTGTACCGTGCTGGTCGGTCCTCACCCAGCAAACCAGCTGCTGGCTCAAGCATTTTCTGACCTTCCACGCCATAGAATATGGCCAGTGAGAGCCTCTCCTTCTCTGCATTCGTGACAACCCTGTGCACCGGACTTTTGAATATCCCATTGTTCATTATCTGCATCAGAATTTCACACTCAAATTCAGCACTGCTTTTAGGAACTCGCATATGCATAGTTTGTCTCTCTCTGTTTCTCTTAACAAAAGAAGAACTGAATATCTGAATATTCCAGGGAGGAAACGACTTGGATTTTCAGATGCCTACCTCCATGGAGTCTGCCAAGTTGACAACCAGAGTGTGAGGTTTGGATGGAACAGTGTACCACATGCCATCTTTCTGAACTTGCAGGCCCCCAACATCATTGTCAACGAGAAGTATCGTGACAGCTCCACCGTCAGAGTGAGGCTTAATGCCAAAGACGAGCTCGGGGCCTTGGACACGGAGGGTAGTAGTTGAACCTGGCAACTGCTGAGGCTTTCTCCCCAATCTGGCTGATGAAATAATCTTCACCAAGCTCCAAAATTTTGCCCATCGCACGTAGGAGATTGTCCCTAACTTTCTTGGTTTTTGATGCGTACTCGTGCAGAAGATCCCTGCAAAGCAAAGGCCGTAGAATAGTTCCCTCAAGAGATTTTTTTCCTAGCTAGTATGTGGCTGTATCAGTTACTAATCTTCCCTGGAGTTTCGGTGTTCCGATCCTTCAATGACATATGGAGAAGAGATTTCGAGTAAAGAAAGTAGATAACCTGAAAGAATCAGGGTATTTGGGCCAATAAGCAAGGTTCCTCTGATCTTCTGGTTCCACCCTGAGTTGCAGCCGATCTTGCCAGTCCAGTATCTGATCTTTTGATGTCACCATGTCATTGCCATAACCCTCCATCTGGAACTGCTTGCCGCCTATCAAGTTACTGTATTTCTGCTTCTCTTGGAGCGGCAGGTGGAAGAAGTCTCGAGATGCGGCCATCACTTGGTCCATCAGAGAATCTTCTATCCCATGGTTGGTAACCTGCACAAATTAAAGTAGAGGATGCTGTTGGTTGCACACCGTGTCCATGGCTGAGCATCTGAGCAAGCACTGCATGATGCAAATGGGAAGATAATGAACTGAGCGACTCACCAGGAAGAGACCCCAGGTCTGCAGTGCTGACCGGAGCTTGGAAGCCTCATCGGCAGCCGACAGCCTGCTGAGGTCTATGACGGGAATGGGCTCCGGCATGTCAGCGGCCAACAGCAGGCTTTCAGGACGATCCTGCTCCTGGAGCACGAACCGGCTCGGTGGTTCCACCACGCCTGCCGCCAGTTCTTGAACTGGAGTTGGCACCCTCCATGACTCGTCAGCCATTAGTGTTCTGGGATGGGATACTTATGTGTTTATTGCCTCTTGCTCAATTGGATATAGAGAGCTCGATCTTCGATCATACTTATAGTCTATCCGGGCCCAAAAACTTACGGTTGAAGTATTTTTTGATGGGTCAACGGAGGGGGAGGGAATTCCATACCAGTAGGCAGTATATTGCAAACTTGCAGTTGAAGTTATCACCGGATATTCAAGCGCAGTCATTATCTCAATATAGTAGCCCTTGTTTCAGAAGAAGAAAAATCATCAAAGAACAGTGGAATAGTCAGCTAGAAAATTGGAGTAAGGGTGGTCAACAGTCCTTATCAGAAAAATTAAATGATTTAGAAGAAGAAAATTTTTATCAAGAATATTATAATAGAATAGTCAGCTAGAAAATTGGGAAAAAGGTTGATAAGATTAGCAGCCAATTCTCGACGGGACAAAGCAAGTAGCAAGCTCTAAAAGAGGTGTTGATGATGACTTTCAGATTTGTCCGAATTCGTATGACTTGTATGGCCGTGTATGTTTATAACTTATACGCCGTAGCATTTTTCTATGGATTTTCTAGCATTCGTCTGCCCTCATAGGCTCCTTTTTCCACATATAAGTTAAACGTACTACTCACCTTTAACCAAATATATATACAAGAAAATACTCATTGTGTTCCAAACTATAACTTAGACTTTTTTGATAAATCCATTTTGCTACGCATCTAGATATATCAACATGTCTAGATACATAGTAAAATGGATGAACCAAAAAATCAAATCGACCTATAATTTAGAACACACAGGGAATATTAATCTTAAGAAAGACTTTCTTAGTAAAACTTAAGAAAATATAACCAGCATGTATACCATAGTGAATTTAAAAGAGACATAGGGAGTGCAAAACAAGTAAGCAAGCGACTTTCTTAGTTAATGGAATTGGATAAGATGGCTGGTGGTTATTTGTTCCATACATGCACACATGACTAAAGAAGAAATAAGAGTAACTATAGAAGAAATAGGAGTCCGAGAAGAGTTCTAGAAATATTTAGTTTGCTTGCATAGTTGCATGCATGCGTGATTTTTCATACGAAAGAGCAGACTGCCGTAGGGAAAATAATACAAGCAAGTAGCGTGTAGCTGTGTGCATACATGTCGCTAGAGTTCAGTAGATGCGTTAACCTAGTAGCCTGATAGCCGTATGACAGCTGGAGTTGACCGAATCTGAAAATCCAAGTCGCTTCCTCGATCACTGGTCGAATCTGAGTCATCTCTTCTTTTGTTAAGGGAAACAGAGGAGAGGCTGCCATGTTCCTAAATGCAGTGCTGAATTCGAGTGTGAAATTCTGACACAGAAAATAAACAATGGGATCTTCAAAAGTCAGACGCACAAGGTTGTGACGAATGCAGAGGAGAGGCTGCCATGTTCTACGGCTTGGAAGGTCAGATAGTGCATCAGCTGATTTTGTGCTATGCTAAGTATCAAACACAGGTGTAGATTAAATTACTAGATTAATCTTTTTTTAGAGACCGCGTCCGTTGCGGCGCTTTTATAAAGCGAGAATAAAGTTCAAACAACAAAAGCTTAACGGTAACCAAATAATTACCGAAGCGAAAACCTAACAGCTCACTGGATACAACAACAAAGGTTACATCTTGACCAGCTTTAGGACTAAACAACTTGCCGCAAGGTGGGTTAGGCGACCTCCTCGGCAGTCCGTCGATGTTGATGTCTAAGCGGAGATGTCAAAACATTCTTCAAGCGGCATTTCAAACCGGCGCCGCTTAGCTGCGGCGGGCCACCCCTGGCCTTGACCTTTTCCTCAACGACGGCTTGAGCCTCCCCTGCCTCCACTTCCATGCCCAGCTTCCGAAGCAAGACACAGTCTGGGCCTGCAAAGTCATATTAGCCGTCCTTGGTCGCGACACGATACGGCCGCTACGGCGATGGGTGAGTGGAGGCTGGAGTCCGGGACCGGCACAGGCGCGGCCCCGACTTGACGAGAGGCGATGGCAACGACACACACACCAACTCTTCGATCTCTTGCCGCAGGGACCTTTGGCACTGCGAGGCGGTGGCGAACTAAAGCATACCACATTATATGTTTATCATGTAGATCTACTCATCTGGAGTCCAATACAATTAGATTTTTTATTTTATGATTTACTATGATTTTTTTAAATTGCTTTAGGGGGTAATTCGATCGGTTTTGAAAAGTTCAGGAACGATGTAGACTGTTTCATAGGTTAACGGTTATGTAGTCCACCTACCATAGGTGAGGGTGTGGTATAGACTTTTTCCTTACATTTATGATTCGATGTGACGAAAATTTTGGAATTTGAATCAAACTGTGATCTAAACACAGGAAGGAGAGAAGTAGCCTGCGTATCAAGTTATGACACCTCACCTGGCCAATTCGCTACACGTAGACGCACGCTGCCGGCTGCCCTCCACCGACTTCATCGTGTCGTCTCAACGACCTCCAGCCGAGTCCCGGCCACCCCAACTGTTCCTCCCCTAATCCCCGTCCCCGCGCCACCGCCCGCAACTGCCTCGCCACGCCGCCGATGGACTGGCCGCAGCCGAATTCTCTTCCACCGGTGAATTGGGACGCACTGGACGCCCTTATCCTCGAGTTTGCCAGATCCGACCGCCTTGTCGCCCCTCCTGCCGCTGCACCCGCCCCCGTCCCAGCCTCCCCCTCGCCGCCGTCCTCACCCTCCTCCTCTACTACCACCGTCACCTCCTCGGCCCCATCCTCCTCTTCGTCGTCCTCTTCCTCGTCATACCGGTCGCGCCTCCTCATCCGCTGCGCGCGCCGCGCGCTCGAGCTGGGAGACGTCGACGCGGCCCTCGCGCTCCTCCGGGCCCACGCGCCCGCCGCGCTTGCCGACCACCGCCTCCTCTTCCACCTCCACAAGCAGGTGCGTGCAATTCCCTCGGTCTCCCGATACCTCCAGCGCTTGTGGTTCGAACTGAGACATGATTCAATTTGCGTGGCGGTGCAGAGATTTGTGGAGCTGGTGAGGGGAGGGGCACGGAGGGCGGACAGGGACGCCGCGCTTGACTGCCTCCGCACGGCGCTCGCGCCCCTGTGCGCTCGACGCCTACCCGGTGAGTGCTTCTGCTGTGACTCCTCTGCTCACGCCTCACATGATGCTCTGATTCAAGTTGAGGTGTTCAAGCGTCAGATTAAAATATACTCCATGCCAATAGCGGTTTAAGTACTGTGACTGTGCACTGAACCTCCGTGGTGGCTCATACCATGCTGAAAACAGTGTTGAATGGATATTTAGTGGTTCGGAGTTGAGCAATAAGTTAAGCATGCATAGGCTAGTTAATATGAGTAGTGGATCATGAAGTGGTGAAAATTGTCAGGCTTGTTGTTGTTGGATCTGAATGGGTCCAACCTACAATTGTGGCTTTGGTATAGCGAGGATTGATTCGGTGGTCGGCAGGGGATGATTCTCCTCTAACTCAACAGGGCTGTCTCTTGGAAGTTGAGGCCCTGATAGAAAATGCAAGATGGGGCCCTAAAATTGGGGAAAAAAAATTCATAGAATCAAATCATGCTTTCACTTTATTATACAGTCTCATTACATCTTATTGACTCCTACAAGAAGAAATCAGATTACAAATTAAGTTGTTCCATAATTTGCACTCCCTACGCTAGTATCGACTAGCAGGCTTTTTTTTACCGCTCCCCATGTCCCATGATGTGTCAGGTGTTGGTAGGTGCGACACTGCAGCCAGGGGTCAAGCCAGCTTAAAATCCATAGTGGTGCAAAGCATTCATAGCGATGTAGAAATAATCTAGTTTCAACCAATTTATATGGTAAAAATAGACCACTCAGTAGTAAATACTCCATTCCAAATTATAAGATGTTCTGGCTTTTTTAGATACATTTCTTTTGCTATGCACCTAGTTATACACTATGTCTATATACATAGTAAAACAAATGCATCTAGAAAAGCCAAAACGTCTTATAATTTGGAATGGAGGTAATACTTTTTTGCCCTGGTGTGAGTGCACCACCCAAACATAGTGCAGCATCACCCCTGATTGCAGCAGCGACAGGGTGTGTACTCCGTCTCCCTATTGGCACTCAGCAGGTGTGGCACTGCATTCACAGTGACCTGGGACTGTGAGACAAACAGAGAGAATTTGTCAGATTTGATGAACCAGTTGTTGAGGCCGATCAGTGATCACAATCGATATTCCTTGGCAGTTTCACTTCACGTTCATGTATTGGTTAAATGTTTTTTGTTTGTGTGTGTATCCTTGTATTAATGCAATGATACGTAGCTCTTGTGTGTGTTGAAGAAAAAAAGTGGTTTTAGATATTTTGGGCCTGTGCAGCTGGCCACCTCGCCCCTGCCAGTTGATGGCCCGTGTGGTCAGCATCCCTTGTTTCAAATGGCACATGTATTCAGGAGTTTGGCTTGGCAAATAAGTATGGCTGTGCAAAATACTTTGGACATGTATTCAGATATAGTCTTCCAAATCTGATTTGGATTCAGAGTGTCCAATCTGTTCGAACAATTTGGACATGGGTGTCTGGCATCCAGTTCTTAGTGGGTGCTTACCCCTTGGTTGTTGCAGTATGTAGCCTTGAAATCCGTGCTATGGAAATTGGATTTTTTTTTTTTTAAAAAAAAAAAAAACTTGGAGGTAAGATATTGCTAGGAGACTCGTGAACTTCAAGATTGGGCGGCTCGCTCCTTGAAGGTGCTCATAGGGGTAGGGTTTGCGTACATGTGTTCATAGGGGTGAGTGTGCGTGCGTATTGAGCGTCTGCGTTGTCTTGTGTAATCTCAAAAAAAAAAAAAAAAAAAAAAAAAAACAACTGAATTATGTTATTATGTATATATTTGTTGAGGTCGAGCCACTTATGTTGTAGCAGGTATTTATGTAGAAAAGCACTAGTTACTAGTACATTAGTACATTATGTGATTATGTATATATTTGTTGAGGGGGGCTTGCAGTGTGAAGTCGGAGCTGCTACGCCGGGGGATGTGGCTTGGCAACGATGACATGAGGCTTAACCCCTCCTTCGTGGGACTGGACTGCCACGGAGGTTGAGCGTAGCCGGTGGCGAGGCGGGAGGATGAAGATTGGAAGTCGGAGCTGCTCTTTGTCCGAGCTTGGCAACGCGATGATTTGTTATGACCTCTCGTGTTCGGTTGTTTGCCCGTTTTCTTTGGGAAGTCGGAGCTGTTGGCTGCCTTGCAACTATGCTCGGCAATGATGACTCATGACAGTTTTTTGCTCTTCCGTGTCGTCGTGGGTGGGTTTGCCCTTCGTGTGTCCTGTGGTGGCACCACTTTCGGCAACCCTTCTTGTATATACAATTCCTTCGTTTTAATTGAGCGGCAGAGCTCCTGCCTTTATTTTCAAAAATATTTTGAAAGGGTGCTTGTGATGGTCTTACTGTTATGATAATTGTACACTTAACTTGTATTAACTTTTTTTTGATGCCTCTCATCCGGGTGCAGCTGTAGAATCTGTTTATGTACGGACTCACACCAACCCTACACACTCACACCACATGTACACAAACAAACCTACAACTACACTCGTGTCACTAGATCGCGGTCCTTTTTGAGTTACCGGGTCCATCCATGGCTCAGATGGCGACGGGCGCGCTGCCGCAATCCCTTTGTGGCTCCACGCATGAGAGGCAACAGAATTTATTGGGGCGAACCCTGGTGAGAGCCGCGAGTCGCATTCCTGGGAATCGAACTTGCGCCGCTGCACGCCCACCGGGTAGTGCTAGCGACCCGAGCACTGCTCGGTTCTCTTGTACTAAATAAGTTACATAACAACATACTTTTTACAAAAAAAACTATTTGACTGTTATGGGATGTATGTTTTTTGAAACTTGACATGTCTAAGTGGTAATTCCTCAGAAATTTGTTTATATTTTTTTAATTCAAAGCATGGAACAAATGACTTTCTTTTTATCATTAAGATGTTTCCATCATGAAAGGTTATTTATAAGTCTAGGCCTTAGGGACTGTTGGTGCTTTTACAGTTTCAATTTAATTCACAATGAATGGATATACTGCTTGGGTTCTCTACTCCCCCTGTTCCTGTTTGATAAGGTTGCGGTGCTCATTTAATTATTTCCTTTTCAATCCTTGGGAGGGCAAATTTCTAATGTATTAGAAAGCCATATTTTGAACATAACACTAAAAGAGCTTCATGCAGTATATTAGACAGCTAAACCTGAATAAACACATTTATCCTAGCATGTTAATTGTGTTTCTTTGTGCTTGTTTGGAGCTTGCTTACTGATATTGATATGTTAATTGCCCTGAAGGAAGCTTATGAGGAGTTCAAGCATATAATGCTTGTGTTGATATATGACAAAGATGATCAATCTTCCCCAGTTTTTAATGAGGTATGTAGGGTCCCGTATGTCCATATTCTGCTTCATGAGCTTATCAGCTAAGAGTAACGGCACAGCTATGTTAATTATTCATACATTGTATGTTGACTTTACTTCTTTAAATAGTGGATAGAAACATAGAACAATTAATACACTCAAGATGACAGCCTATAGTATTTCTTGGTATGTAAGGTATTGATTTCTCTCGGTGTTTAGGTAGCATTGATTGTCACTCAATTGTTTGACAATATACTGCTTTGGTAAGTAAGGAATAACCTTTTCCAGAGTTTAAGACTTAAGTAGCTTTGATTGTCATTGAATTATTTGACAATACACTGCTATGCACTTTTCCATGAGTGCCTTACCATTAAAATACTATACTTTTTTTTTTTTCCTCGAACACTCAGGAGAACTGCACATCATTATTTAGAAGAAGAAAGGAGTCTAGATGATTTGTACAACCCCTATAGGGGCAAAAAAGTTACAAAAAGGATTTTATCAATAGAAAAAAAAACCTTAGCCACAACCAGTGACCTGAGCAAAACAATTATGACCAATAGAAAAATACTGTCATTTTGCAAGTTATAACTTCTAAGTTAGGAACTATTGTTTTTTTGGGAAATATTTAGGGACTATTATTAAGCTTCTTGCTTCTTGGAAGTTATTTGATATGGATTGGCTATGGATAGATGGATCAGCAGAGAAACCCTGGATAGCCGCCGCTCCTCGGGGACTATCTTAGGGTTCTTCTTGCTTGACTCTAACCGATACCGAGTCAATTTAAATTATCTCTTTCCTAACAAACCAAACCAATCTTATCTAACCTTCCTGGTACTATTCACGTGCTACAGTACCCGCCTGGCCCCTGGGCCAGCTCCACTTGCCATAACATTATTTTTCTTGACTTTGTAGAGGTTGCTATTGCTATGTTACATCTTTCAGCACTTCACGATGTACTACAAGGAAGTTCTTAATGTTTTTGGTATTATCATTTCTTCCTTCTTAAACCTTTGCTCTACAGTGGTCTATAAAGAGGAGGTTTGAACTTGCTGGTCTACTATCATCTATACTAAGAGCTCATTTAGAAGCTTATGACCCTATTCTATCGCTGACGTTAAGATACTTAATAAGGTACCTTATCAAGTATATACCTTCTCCTGTCTTTCCTATCATATTTGGTCAAATTATCTTCTATGCTATTCTAACAATGTTACAACACTTGAATAGCATTCACAAAGGCATTTTGCACGCCAAGGAATTTCATCACCTATATCTGATATCACTGAGTTTACTACTATTTGAGGATCGCGATCCCCTGTGGTTCCTCAGGAATGCTTACTTGAAGCACCACCATTTGATGAGGCAAGCACTCCATAGTAATTATTAAATATACATATACTATACTCTTTTTTGTACCAGCTTTTGATATTTGGATATTAGGTTGATGTTCAAGCCCTAGCGCATGCTGTGGAGTTGACAAGACAAGGTGCTGTGGATAGCTTGAAGTTTGCAAAAGGAAATTTATACCAAGCATTTCAGGTTGTATTATAATTACAAAATTTTGGTATAAAAATATTCAACCATGACCATAGAATTTTTGTTGCCATTTGCGCTGATTTCTTAACTGAAAAGAAACTTTTGTTGGTTATATTTTTTGTGAAACATCCAAAACTATAATGTTGTCTTAGAGTAGCCTGGTTGTTGGCTTTGTGGTAATCTTTATTTTTTTAACAGTCGAGAATGTAATCTAAAAAACTATAATGTGGTGTGTGTGGACTGTGTGTGTGTGGGTGTTTGGGTTCTTGTCCTATTTTATCTTCTTATAATATAATGAAGCGCAGCTCTCCTGCTTTTCGAGAAAAAAAGTTTCTGTGAAACATGCATATATTTCATGCAACCTAAGCATCTTGTTAATGGTTTGTTACTTTTAAGCACTACTATAAATGTTTAGAGATACTACATCCGTCCACTAAAAGGATGCAATTCTAGCTGTACCCTAGTCAATTTTTTAAAGTCTGACCAAGTTTATACAAAAGAGTATTTATAACACAAAATAAGTATCATGATGAATCTAATTACACTTATGTGGTATTATTATAAATATTGATATTTTTTGTATAAACTTGGTCAAACTCAGAATATTTGACTCAGTATTATGCTAGAATTGCATTCTTTTCCGGATAGACATTTCATTTTTTATGCTGTGAATTCAAAATTTTTCCTTCCCAAACTTTCTGTTGAACTTCTCCCCCTGTCACAAGCGTCAAGTTTCAAGCTTCTGATGATATATACCAGCCAATAACTGGCTGCTTGAACAAAACAAATGAAAGTTTTGGATTGCAACACACCAAAGTGATCATTTCTCAGAAGTTCCACCACAAGAAATCCCCGTGGAGACTCGTTGTGTTCATAAAAGGCATTGCTTTGTTGTTTCCATGAAGGCAAATCCTATCTAAACTTGCCACTGAATGTTGCATCTTTGCATTTTCATGACTGGCCCTGTATTCCATTTTTGTTTGTCTTTCCCCTTTTTCTGTCCCTTCCATCACGTTAACATGGTTTCACTATTGAAGCCATCACCGTACATATGTAAATGCTAAATTACCCTCATTTCCATAGTCAGCACCAGGTACTATCTTAGTCTACCTCATGCGTATCTTACCTTCCAGTATCTCAGCATTGACAATTGACAGCCTTCTCTGACAAATTTTGCTAGACTAATACAGAGGAGTTAGTGGTGCAGGGGACCTTACTGGCGTACCATTTATACCTGATTGAGAATAGCAAATCAAAATAGGCCACCCCTTTTGTCCCAAAAACCCAAATCCATGCCTGTCATGAGGCCATATTGCCACTTTTTCATTTCCCAACACCTCCTGCCTCTTGGGCTTACAATTGGCCAGCATATCCTGTTTAATTTTCAAAGGTTTGCAGTTGTCATGTCGTACTTTGGAATGCTGTTTGCTTGATCCTGTCTGATATGTTCACTGGAGTCTTGGGGACCATACCTTTCTGCGAGTTGTCTACCACTTGTTTCAACATTTTTGTAGTTTGGGGGGTGGGTGGGGTGGGGAGATATCTACTGGTTTTGCCTAAAGCTGATTCTTTCTGTTACACACATATGTTTTTTGTAGTGCATCTCTGTTGCTTGTTCTGCACAACATACATGCTGGTTACTTTTGTGTAAGATGATCATCATGAAATATGGAAGGGAATACCATTAGAACTAAATAAGTTGGGAGTCCTGTTTTCTTGTTTGTAGTTATATTTGAACGCTATATATCTCCTGGCCCATTGTTGAGGGGCTAAAAGATTACATTGCCTTTTCATTTCATTGACTAAATATAATAAGGAAATAATGTATGTCTCAACCATCATTTGTTGGATTGTTACTTGATACGGCATGAACTAGCTTATGTTTCAACAAGTGTTCCCTTATTACTTCCTTGGTTTGATGCTCATGATGTAAGCTTATCTGTGTAAAAATGCCAGAACGAATTGTGCCGGATGAAGCTGGACCTGACACTTCTGGATAAACTTGTACACGAGTATTGTGTATACAGGGGAATAGTTGAAGGCAGTTCGCATGTTCTTTCTGGTAAATGGCTGAACTTGTACTACACACTACAAGAAAATTTCGTTTACTGCAAATAAGTAATTTGTGTAGTGCTCTATTTCTATGCTAACTCTTAGAAATAGCTGTTTGGTTGCCTAGCTTTAATAAAAACTGTTTTTTTTTTTTTGTAGGAGCTGCTGAATGTAAACAAAATGATGATGTTAATAACGAAACACAGCTTGAGTGTGAAATGACCAACAGCCAGAATGGACATTGTAGCACCAGCAGTATCACTTTCGCGATGATTCTTGGTCCAGGAGGTTACATAGGGTTAGAAATAGTACGTCTGGGCAGCGAAGACGAAAGAGATGGAGGGGACGGCTAGATGATCTTGATTATGCTTGTGACGCGTTGTTGGATTCCAGTAAACATGATAGATTGTCTCCTACCCTTGATATGGACGAAGATACTATGGTAGAAAAACAGGTGAGCTTTCATAATTATTTTTTCCTTTCATGGAAACTATAAATAGTGATTTATATATTTGTACGCTCTTCTCTAGGACTTGGTGGGAAGTTTTAATTTGTCTGATAATATACATATGGAAGATCAGAAATATGAAATTATTTTGGAGATGCGGGACCTCACACGAAAAGGGATGGCTTCCAAAGTTGTTGAGGAAATAAGCAGTATAGATCCTGATTTCTTTCAACAGAACCCTATTCTCCTGTTTCAGCTGAAACAGGTAAGCCCAACCTAACACTCATACTTATCTGCGGCTCTGATAGGAATCATTACCTACTTAATATGTTTGTCCATTTCAGGTTGAATTTCTTAAGCTGGTAGCTGCTGGTGATCATGTTTCTGCTCTCAAGGTTGCATCCACTCATTTGGGACCACTTGCTGCCAATAACGAAGCTTTACTGAAGCCCTTGAAGGAAACTTTGGTGACACTAATTCGACCAAATGAAGATGTACTCATGAATGCAGTATCATTGCCAGTACTTGCCAGTTCTCTCCAGGTTTGTTTGATGTTTGCATATTACTAGTCAATATTGCTTCTGTGATTGACTATTAGTGACAGTACAAGGAAAATTTACTTGGCTTTAGATGTTAGTTTCCTTAATCAAAGAAATGAGCATGAGTTTTATTATGTTTATTTAGAGTGATGTGGGATGGTATCAGGCGTATTCTCTTTTGTAGGTTGCAATGAGCAGAAGGCTTGGTATTGAAGAGCCTCAGCTAATGAAGATAGTCAGAACAACAATCCATACACACAGAGAATGGTTTAAGCTTCAGATGTGCAAGGACCGTTTTGAGCACTTTTTGAAGATTGATTCTCTGAAAGAGGTTGATCCATCACTGGGGGGTCACAGTATGTCCAAGGTCCTTACAGATGAATGTGGAAATGGATCATCTCAAATCACAACATGTTCAAGTGGCAAGGTGCCAGATGAAGGTAGTAGCCCTCAAGTCTCATCAGAAGTTTCCTGTGATGAAAATGCTATACTGAAGGTTATGGTAAGTAATATACTATGATGTTTGGTTCCCTTGCTTACCAGAGTCAGGACAAGTGTTAATTTCTTTCTCTACCCTCGGGCCTTTGTTTTTGGTAAGGTGAGCAAGGATCCTTTGCCTTTACAGGCAATGGACTGACTCTCCACGAACAGTTTTCTTTGCCCCTCTTGTAGGGATGACACCAAACATGTCCTATAACTTAACGAAGATGGCTGTTGCTATCTATGGGGTTTACAGTGTAATGTGGCAATGTATTTCTTATGTACATAGACAAAAACTTATTTTTGATATTAATTAGTTATCACAAAAGGGTTATTGTGGCCTCCTTTTGGTCGTGGTAGTTTCTAATGTAACAAAGGTGCAGCTGTTTGTTTGAAACCTGGTGAAGTGTGTACGAGAGTCTTGGGTGTCTGTTGTAAGGGCTCTTTGCCCTTTTTTTCCTTATTAGTATAAAAAAAGAATGCAATCCTTCTGGTGTTAAAAAAAGTTACTAGTTATAGTATTTAAGGCCAAAGTAAAAAAAATGTGTTTAACATTTTACCCCGTTGTTAATAAAAGTTTCCTTTAAAAAGCACACTTAGGGATGTTCATGTTGAGTTTGCTTTGCATCAAGTGCCAAAATTGGGTAAATTTGTGTAGTGGGCACCAAAGTTTTAGTTTTCGGCAACATGTTTTAAACTAGTTTAGGGTTTTGAAATCTACTTTTCAAACTGATATTGCCTTGTATTTATTTCACTTTTTTGTTCACTGTGTTTAGATATCAGAATACTTTACTGTCATCACCTCAGATATTATCAATAATATGTTAGATTGAATTTAATTGTCTATTTATCATCTGATTGTCTATGTTCTCTATACTTAGGAATTCCTTGCGTTGCCAAGGGCGGATGCCATCCAACTCCTCATGCAGTACAATGGAAATGCGGAGACAGTCATCCAACAGATCTTCCAATAGTGCTTACTGTAAATACCACAAGCATTTTGCTTGCTTTGAAACAGAATTATTTGTTGATACTTTTCTTTTCTTGTCTTGTACATAAGATTCTACCAGGCTTACCTTTTTCTTTTCACTATTTCCTGTACTCATTTCATCCACCTATAACACAAGTACATAGCATAAAAGGCTCCACAATTTACATGCAAGCCACCAAGGAATAATGGGGATGTTGATAAATGTCATAAGTCGTGATTTGTGACATGCATACTTATTATGCCTTATATCGTCGTGTTCGTTTCTACCTTTTATACCTATATATAATCTTATAAAGACCTACAATTTCTCAGTTTTCGTCCTGGACTCTCTTATGAGCCTGTTTGTCCTTTCACTCCATCGAGCAAGTGTAGTCATTTTTTTTTTAACTAAGAGAAGAGTCTAATTGCTTTAAGCTCTATGAATTATAGGCGATGAATTAGAGATGAGTCTAATTGCTTTAATGTTAATGTGTAACGTGAATTCATACCTTCTTATATAATATAAGTTAGAATAGCGGGGCTTTAGAACTGTTCGATTTCAAAACATAGGCCCTGTTTGGTTCCTCTAACTTGGTTAGAGTTAGAGTTACTTTCTAACTCTAACTCTATCCTTCAAGTAACTCTAACCCGCAGACAGTTTGAATGACAAGGGGGTTAGAATAGGGTTAAAGCACTTTTCCAATCACTTTTTCAAGTTAGTGTGCCTTTGGGTTGGTGGGTTCTACCAAAGTAATCCAAATATCACCCCCTTGAGGGGTTACTTTTTTTTGGTGGGTTAGAGCCAAAATAACCCAATGTAACCCATGTGTTTGGATGCTTTTTAAGGTTATTTGGGCAAAAATAACCCAATCTAACTCTAACCCTGGCATCCAAACAGGGCCATAGTGGGACAGGTAAGGTTGTATGATCTGTTAGTGAGATTCTTTTCTCTAGGCATAGCGGGGTTACTAAGAATGGTAGTATGCTATATATATATATTTTAGAATTAAATAGTACATAGACGCTCATAACATGTACGCACATTCACCCCTATGAACACACGTGTCGCAAACCCTACCCCTATCGCACACCTCCAAAGGACTAAGCACCCAACAGATCTTGAGATTCCCAAGGTCACTGTTGGCACCTCATCGTCACTTTTACCACTTAATGTATAATGCCGATAAATCCTAGAAAAAGGTGCGAGAACTAAGATTTGACTCATGGTGGGTAGCGTCCCCACGACTATCCTACTATTGGACTGCAAGCCAAAGAAATTAGAGGTTAGTTTATTTTTTCTGTCATCCATGGTTTAAACTCATGACATGTGCTCATACATATTAGGTTAGCATATGTTCAATAAAACTATGTAGTCTGATTCTAAAACATATAATAGCTAGTAGATGACATAAGATACTAAGATGTAAATTTTTTGTTTCAACTCGTATCGTATGTACGTTTGCTATTCTATATCTATAATGTTACGTAACGGACTGTTGTACTAGAGATAGCTAATTTGTTGCCATTCTCCTCGTAAAAGTAATATATTCTGTAACATATATATATGTTAACGGACTGTTGTAATTTCATATTTTAGGACGCTGTCAGTTGACAGATACTTGTGCAAAACTAATTTTCATGTTCTCGAAAAATTTAGTTGCACGCCAGCCGTACATGTACATTTTCATTGAATACGGCTTTCCATAATTCTATAGGGATCTACTCCTCCGTCTCAAAATAAACGACGTTTTTTCGCTTCCCGGTAAAACATATGCTGGCAATTATATACTAAAATAGGATTAATATTTATATTACATAATTAGTATCATTGGAAAGATCTTTTGATCTAGTTTTTTAACAAATTTATTTATAGATTTAAATCTTCTATGTATTTTCTACAAATCGAGTCAAACTTGTGGCACGAAAACCCAAAACGCCGTTTATTTTGGAATGGAGGGAGTATGAGATTTAGTATCAAAATTTTGTTTACTGACTTTAGATTGAGTATCCGTTTTCCATTTTTTCCGCTAGGACCGAAATCCTGTATTTTCCATATCCCATATGATTGAGTGCTTATTTTTTTAAAAAAAATTAGTTGCACGTGCAACTATTAAATCTTTCCTTATCTTTTTGGTCATATAGGTGCAACGACAAAGGTGAACACGTTGTTTTGTCTTTGTGTTATGCTTAATGTATTTATTAGTATATAGTAGTATGTACTAATTCTTCATATCATCAAAGTTAGTTCATTTAAATTTGTTCTAAGTCTTACTGATATCTCGCATCTACAACTGTATGTTGAACTGTAAAAGAGTGCAATTCTAAGAGCTTAATTATGCTAAATCAAATTATCTTAAGTTTAATTAAGTTCACTAAATAAAGTATATAGCTCAAGCAAGTCTTGTGATATAGGGTGGACTTATCATGATCTTGCAACTAGAGAGAAATAACTCACGTTGGAGCCATCATAGTGTCTTGGAAGCCTTCTCAAAAGAAAAGATTATTCTTAGGGCAACTCAATAACAAGTTATGAGCTAGCTCATAGCATATTGTTTTATATTTAGTAAAGAGAGAGAAAAGTTAATCTTAAAAGAGAGAGAGAGAGAGAGAGAGAAAAAGTTAGTGTACACATTTTAAGACTATATTGAAATGTCAGAGATATTTATGTTGTCAGCTGTGTGCTAGTATTATTGGAGATGTTATAACAGAGTTAGTAACTAGCTTGTACCGTTGTGGACGTCCTCGTGTAAACGTCTACATGTAATGTGTGATACTTGTGTCGCTACTCACTTCGCTTTCCATGCTTTTAGGAACTTCCAAGTAGTCACTTCTTTCTGCTAAACTCAACCTTCGCGAGGTCTCCTTCCTTTCGGATTGCAGGCAATTGGTGATGTTCCTAAATTCTCAAGACCATACACACCCACCGCATCGGAGGATGAAAGCTTACACCCAAATCTTTGACAATGTGGCAGCCAACACAGGGGCTAGAATCTACAACATTAGCAGAGATCTCAATACCACGGCTGACATCTTAGCTAGACTAGCCTACTCGAGTCATGTATTTCAGTCTGAATCGTACACACCAGGATGCTCTTATGTAGGCGTTGATCATCAGTGCCCACTCAGTGGGGCACTTAACTCTGTACACCTTTCTTTTGTGAAGGTTCTTGCAGCTTCTTGCTGTTAATCAATATATGTTTGTTTGATGTCAAAAAAAAAAGTAGTCACTTCTTGCTTTTGATCTCTTCTATTTATTCAAGGGATTATAAGAACGGCTTCAATTACAGTACTAGGAAGAACCACTTGGGCCTCACGAAAAATCTTGAATTGGATCCTAAATTGTTAGGTTAGCGTTTAGCTCGACTCGGCTTAGCTTGTTAGGATTTATAACGAGCTAAAAGTATAACTCATCTAACCCATCTCGGCATGTCGTGACCAACTCGTTTAGCTCGCATGCCAGTAAAATAAAATGTAGCACACATGGAGCAATGGACATCGGATGCATGTGAACATATACATCGGTTACACCATCCCCCCTCCCAATGTTGCGATTAAAATTAAAGAGAAAGTGTTGATACAAAAACGAATCTGTATCAACAAACCAGCGGGCTTTGGACGCCCTAAAGGTTTTAAACAACCTACAAAACAACAAGAATTGAAGCGTGATCAATCAAACCAATCGATAGGATCGATGT
Organism: Hyparrhenia diplandra; assembly: GCA_015847255.1. Lineage (NCBI taxonomy): Eukaryota > Viridiplantae > Streptophyta > Magnoliopsida > Poales > Poaceae > Hyparrhenia > Hyparrhenia diplandra. The sequence goes on along the minus strand of JADLZK010009107.1, from coordinate 214,461 downwards.
AGAGCTCGTTTTTGGCGAAGCTACTGAACTGCAGCCTCCGGAAGGATCGGGTCAGGGAGGACGACACGGATGAATCTCTTAGGACTAGCAAGGCCGCCAAGAACGAACAACAAGTAGATGGGTTGCGAAGAGCAAAATTGGAGAAAATGAGAGATATGTTGCATTTTGACGATTTGTTGTCGATGAGATCAAATCGGCCATAAACCTCTCATTATATAGAGAGGGGGTGGTCTTATCACCTTACGAAACAGTCTAGATACGTTTTCAACTCCAAAACTACCAAAAAAAAAAAAAAAAAGACTTGATTCGAGATCGCCGGTTTCCAGTATGAACCGGAGCCGGCTTGGCTGGATTTCACGGGTCGCGCGCGGCATCCAGGCGACTTTTAAGTGGCAACTGGCTTAGCCGGGTCATGGGTGGCACCTGGCTCATCAAGAACAAAAAAGAGCGAATATCCTCCTCGGCCAAGCCGAGTAGACGTGGGTCTGTCCTGGGTCAACCAGCTAGGCCGGATTTGAAAGGGAGCCAGCTTGATCAGCCCGTCATGGCTCGCCGTCTTCTTCCTCATTAATTCTTGTTTTGTTTGCGATATTTCTTGACGATAAGCATGTCCATTGCCATCATAATTTATTTATATTACCAAAAGTAGCCTTGTACAATTTTGGGTGTCAATAAAAGACAATGGTTCAGCCTTTGAAGCCCATAGTTGGATGGTCTTCGGTTCGAGAAAAAAAAAAGTAAAAAATGACGGCTCCAGTTCCGGTCCAATTGTTTCATTTTGTCCCTTTGCTGCAATAATTTAAAATTATGTCATGTTTTGATCGAGTTTATTTAGGCAGACAGAGCCGTCGTCAGCTAAACAAAATGGCAATTGGCAACGCTTATGCCAGCTAACTAAAAGAAGTGGCCGGCTGCAGGCCGCTAACTGCGTTTCCAATTCAACAGGCAACAGCCACCGCTGAGACTGAGACACCAATAATATTTCGCTCCCTGAACAAAGTCCTCCGCTCTGAACCGTTGAGACGTATACAAGCCGACTCTCCCCTCCAGTTGCCGTCTTGTATCATTGCGTGTACGTGCCCACCCAAAGCTCCCTTTACACTACTCCTGCCAGAGCGGCGATGGAATCCTTGGGCGTGCTGCTCCTGCAACCGATGGACACGTACCTAGAGCAAGAGCTGGACCGCCGCTGCCGACTCCTGCGCCTCTGGGAGGCCCCGATGATGACGGCCGTGCCGAATTCCTCCGCGCCCACGCCTCGTCGATCCGGGCCGTGGTCACCGGCGGCAGCACCGGCGCCCAGCGGCGCACTCATCGACGCGCGCTCCCGCGGCTCGAGATCATCGCGTGCTACGCCGTCGGCTTCGACCGCGTCGACCTCACCAGGTGCCGCGAGCGCGGGGTCCGGGTCACCAACACCCCGACGTGCTCACCGACGACGTCGCCGACCTTGCCGTGGGCCTCGCCATCGCCGCTCTCCGCAGGATCCCGCACGCCGACCGCTACGTCCGCGCCGGCCTGTGGAAGACCAATGGCTACTATGGTCTCACCACTCAGGTTTGTTTTTAATTTCTTGGATTCGATCACTGTCCTATCCTCGTATGATGTGCAAATAATCTCTTGTTGCGTCTTGCACTAAACTCTTTCAGTTGCAGTCAGCCATTGCGTACGCTTTAGTTTAGCCGCCAACTTTCGTCATTAAAAAATATACGTACATATGGAATTATTACATATATGTATAAATATATACGTGCCGCGTATTTCTTTAGTATAGAGCATATTGACCCGCCTCTCGTTCCACGATCAGCGTTGATTCACATTCTTTCTTGTTTTCCAAGTTCACCTTTTCTATCTCTAGTCTGCCAAACACCTCTGAGACACCGCTGCCGTCCTCGATCGATGGCACAGTACGTGTTGCTGTTTAGCACCCTTATTAGCCTTGAATGACTTGTCCACAATTAGTCACAATGCAAGGGCGGCACGGCAGCTTGATGCATTTTCTGTACTACTACCGCGTCATTCCTCGACGACTTGTTTACTACCAGAAACAACTCTAAAAATTAATAGCAAGGCTTTGGTGCTGCAGCAGTCGCAGTGATGCTGCAGCAAGCATCACGGATGGCCTGTTTGGTGACAAGCATGAGTATTAGGCACGTGTTTACCTTTAACTTTACATAAAAAAATCAACAAATGAGACACCTATTGGAATAAAAACATGTCACTAACATGTGTTTAGTGATAGGGACACTTCACTACTACAGTACGCTTTTTGGGGCGCGCTCGTTTCGAAAGACCCCTAACTCTCCGTCTCCTACAAAGGATAACACTATAGGACGGGTTCCCTCGAGCCCCTACCCTATCATGGGTCACTGTAGGGGCGGCTAATAACAAGCGCAACCGCCCTATCAGGCTTTCATTAGCGGCTCAATATAAACTGCCCCTACTAAGAAATCTGTGAGGGGCGGTTGTTTCTAAAACCGCCCCTAAAAGGAAAAGACCGCAGGGGCGGTTTAATCTAAAACCGCCCTAAACCGGATTTGGCGCCAAAAAAAAAATTCAAAACTGAAATATATATATCCGCCTCTATAAACATCTATAATTCACAATTCTCACAATATATGTACATATTATATTCAATAAACATCTATAATTCACAATTCTCACAATATATATACATATTATATTCAATAAACATCTATAATTCACATAACTCATAAAGTATCATCTCCATTATTCAATCTTACAATAAACATTCATTATTCACATAAGTTACAAGTTCAATCTCATCTCTTAGTTCACCTCCCTATTGCTAGCCTTTCCCACTCACGAAAATATTGAAGTTGTGGATTCTTCTCAAGAATCGAAAGTACGATCAAGGTAGCAACCTTTTTGGATGTATAGCATGATCTAATATGAAGTCACAAAGGCCAGCCACGAAGTTCCAAGAGGTCATCATCTCGTAATGGTCCCCTTTTGTCCCTACCCGACGCCATTCCTGTACTCCATCCTTTAATACAACAAAGAAAAAAAAGCATCAAATGTGTAGTTAGTCATATATATGAGTACATATGCATGGCAAACCCTAAATGGTTAAAATTAATAAATGCATTAATATCAAAGTTGTAGCACACACAAAAAGGTTATCATTTTAGAAAATTTTAGAAAAAAAAAAAAAAAACCGATTTCCACATCATGTGAGAGAGAGAAAACTTGTTAGAAATTTAAACTAAGAATTAAAAAAACACATGTTCATCAACCATGAACACATGAAACCCTACCTATTTTATTACTCCACTAAAAATCACATGTAAGAGCCACTAAAAAATGGGTCTAATTCAATACTCTTACTAATCTCCACTACCACTTCCAATCCTAAGCTCTACTTTGCTCCATATAAAGCTCAAGCACCATAGAAAGTTAGAGGAAAGCAAAATTTAAATTACTCCACAACTAACCATAAAAAAAATCGAATTAAGTGGTAGGATTAGCATTTTTTCTTACCTTTTTGAGCCTCCCACCAAAGGATTTGAGTTGAAACCCCCCCTTAGTAGAGCAATTTTTGAAGGAGCCCAAGGCCTCCCAACCTTTTTTTTTTTTCTAGGCTTGAGGGGGTGTCCCGAGAGGAAGAAGGCTTGGCTCGGCCATATCTACACCACCATGGACGACATGTCGAGCGCCCCTACTGCACATTGCATTTAGTGGGCGGTTCACCCCACCGCCACTAATGACGCACATTAGGCGGCTGAAAGATTCGAGCGCCCCCCATCAATGTCGCAGGGGCGAAACATAACACCCGCCCGCTCCTACCGCGGCTCTTCAAGAGGGGATGCCGGTTTCCCAATACGGCCACCGTAGGAGCGCTTCACAAAATGAACCGCCCTAATGAAAAGAGACTTTTTCGTGGATGCCATTATAAAATGTCGTGTTCTCACATGGATACCCCTCAAAAGTTTCGACTTTCACACATAACATCGTCATTTTAAAGTCTTTTCGCGCGCGCCATTCCGCTCCTGGCTTGTTTTTCCTTCGCTTTGGCCCCCGACAGTGGGTCCGACGGTGGCAAATGCCCAAATTGCCCATCCGCATCCTTCTCCTTCCCTCCTTCACTCACCAGCAAGCGGGTCCCGCGTGTCAGCCCATCCCCACCTCTGTTCAGAGAAAGCCAACCTCGCTCGTCGTGACCGCACGCGCCCCCTCGCCGCCATGGTCGCCCACGCTGGCCGAGCTTCGCCCGTGGCGCTTCTATCCGACGACCGCCGCCGCGTCCGGGTACAGCCCGTCGTTGGCCTTGGTGGTGAGGTCGAAGTCCAAGGCGCTTGCGCCGAGCAGCTCCTGGGCTCGTTGACGCAGCTGAAGAGCTAACCGGTGAGGGCGTTGAGCACCCAGAACCTCTGCTCGTTCCACCACGTCCGCAGCGCGAGGCTGCGCTTGGCCACGCACACCTCCACCAGGTGCTGCAGCAGCGAGGACGCGAACGCCGCGGCGGCGGCGGCGGGGGGGCAGGGGAAGAGCGGGACGCCGCGGAGGAGGCAGAGCTGCGGCAGGGTGGCGCAGCAGAGCACCGGGACGGCGTAGAGCGCGGCGAGGCCGAAGTAGGCGTAGGACATGGCCTGGAGCAGGGAGGCCCGGAGGAGCGGGCGGCAGGTGATCAGACTGTGCCGCCTGGAGACGCCGATGGCGAGCATCCCGACATCCAGCTCTTGTTCTGGACCAGCACGTCGTTGAGGTGGTGGGCACGCTGCCGAGGAACGCCGGCCGTGGCTCCGAGTAGCAGTAGGCGGACGTCCAGCCGCGCGAGAAGAAGCGCTGGTAGCCCGTGAACCGTGATGTAGTCCTCCACCACCGACTGGTACATGAAGCCGACGCCGTATTCTCAAAAAAAAAAAAAAGCCGACGCCGGTGCCCCAGGCGGTGGCCGCCTCGTACGCCACCTGCACCAGGGTCGCCGTTGTTGCGGCGCGCTCGCCATGCAGCGGGCCGAGGAGCACCGCCGCTTGCCATGCGGCCCTCGCCGTCGGCACGTGCGGCGCGACCGCGACGGGTGAGCAGGGCCACCTCGGCCACGGATTGCTGCCAGCTGTTGCTCGTTGCAAACCAACTAGCCAGCCGCTGCCATGTGGCTTGCTTGATTGATTGCTTGCGACATGCAAGCAAGGAACTCCAGGTACGTGTGTGTGCCTCCACCCGCTCCCCGCTTGCTTGGGCCCAGCCATCGGCGCGGCGAGCCCCAGCCATCCCCTGTCATGCCCGTCCTGCTGAGGGGAAGAGGTGAAGGAAGAGGAAACTGACGGGCACGGCCAGCTTCCCGGTGAGAGAGAAAAGAGGGGAGGAGAAAGAAGAAGAGGGCAACCTAGTCATTTGCCATGGTCGGGTCCACCTGTCCGTCACTAAACGGCGAAATCTAACCGCTATCGGACGGAATGGCACACACGAAAAGAGTTTGAAATGACGATGTGTTAGCTGTGAAAGTCGGAATTTTTCGCGGGTATCCACGGTAACACGATATTTTATAATGGTATCCATGAAAAAGGCTCTAATGAAAAACCGGGGCCGCTCCCTTAGCAAGCAATTGTAGTAGTGCTTGCAACACCTCACTATTGTCTTTGGCTCGACGAAAACCAAGAACGCCAGGAATCAATTGTGTACTTAAAAGAAATACATAGGGCTAAGAAATTAGCGGATATACAAAAATTAAGCAAGTAAAGGATGCTACTTTTTATCAGTATCAATCAAGCTGCCACCGGGAGCTAAAATTCAAGGTCGCGTTCTCGCACTAAGCGCGGTAGTCTGACGGGCGAGCGTGAAAAAAGCTAATGGCACTAGTACAGGATTGATTTTGCGTAGTGTTTGGTTTTTATTTTCTGTGGCCGGCATTTGAATAAACGCCACGGAAAATAGGTTGATTTATCGGGGTGGTTTTTTGATTAACCGTGGCGCCATGATAAATATATTTACCATGGCGGTTTTTTAATTTGCCCGCCATGGATAATCGAGGCCCAAACAGCCCATTTCCAGCCCCCACGTCGGCCCGATATCATGGCTCGCGCTGCATATATACTACAACTAGGGTTTCCACCACTCATTCTCGGGCCGCTTCTCCATCTCTCTCACACTCCTCACTCTCCCCATCTCCCTCAACCCCACCTCCTCTCCCCGATGGCACCAGTACCACCCCACCTCTCCACCACGGTTCCGGCGCAAGACGCCTTCCTTCGCAAGAAGGGCGCTGCTAGCGCCGGGCGCGGCGCTGGGCGGCGAAGCGGATCGCTGAAGGCGATGCATATGGCGCGCGGGCGCTGATCTCGGCACCGGGCGCTGACGCCGAGTATGGACCGCGAAGCTGCACGGATTCGCGCGCGCGGCGCGCGCGGTCGAGCGAATCGGGCGGCTTAAAGGCGTGGCGCGCATGGGGGCGATCCACGGCGGCGACGGGCGGGCTCGAGCCCCGTGGATCCAGACAGACCGCGCGACGGCTCCCCTCTCCCTCCGTGATTCGGCGCAGGGGCGGATCCACCGCGGCGACGGGCGGGCTCAACGCCGACGGCGGCGGCAGATCGAACCCCTAATTCACGACGGCCCGTCCCGGCCCGTTAGGGTTTCGATTTGGAATTTTTGTTTTTTTTTTATTCTATTAACGGTGGCGGGCCTTTCGATTCCAAAACCGCCACGGAAAAATCGCGTGATTTTGCGTGACCTTCCATTGATGGCGGTTTTAAAACCGCCACGTAAAATCGAAAAAGTCCGCCATGTAAAATCGAATACGTAGTAGTGTGGGCAGCATGGAAACCAATAAGCTCAAGGAAGATGGGTTGAACTCTTGAACTCCTGCTTGCCTCTATGCTACAGAAGGTGCAGATGCAAATACCTAGTCAAAAATTTGACAACTTATCATTAATGCATGAGTAAAGAATGTGAGCTATCAATGTATTTTGTTGCAGCCAAGGGGGGGCCGGAGCCCTCTTTGGCCATCATGTAGCTCCGCCAGTGTCTTCAAATTGATAAGGCGCTTGATATTGTTTTATTTTGAGAGAGAATATTATACCATGATTGATAAGTTTAAGCGAATAGGTCATAAATATGCTCCATGCTCCATCCCTTGCTTGTATTGAAGAACAATCGCTTATTTTACATATAAATTCAAAGCTACTACCCTATCTCAAGTTGTAAATCAATCCCAATTTGTAGATATAAAGCTTTTATTATATATCTAGACATGATCGAAGTATAGGTACATAATAAAAAAAGAACTATATATCTATCAAAAAGAAACCCAAATACTATACATAGAACGGAGCGAGTATTAGACAAATGTAACCATTGACACTCTAAAGTGTCCGGAGTGCATAATATACTCCTCCATCATGTTTCTATCATCAAAACGACCCGAAAGCATACTTGGATAATCACATTTGGAGTCCTAGTGAAGAAAGCAACTTTTCTGAAGTCGGTGGTGATCCAGCCCGGCTTAGCTGATTCTTAAGCCGTCGACTTCCTCGACTTGAGCAGATCGAAAACATATATGGCTTTCATTGTTTGGAGTCTGACTAAATTAGTTATGAAATTTGGAAGCTTTTTTGCACGGAACCCATGGGAGTCAGCCCAAATCTTAGACTTGAGCATTTTGTGGGCTAAAATATCAGCTCATAACAGTCCCACTAGATAAGTTGGGCTTGTTTTTTGGGGCTAGGTCTAGGCCTAGGCGGGCCGCCCATGTAGTTTGTAGTATAAAACAACTATAATACGTATTTCGGGCCGGACTCTAGAAATTTTTTTCTAGGCACTAGAAACTCTATCTAGTAAGGTTTGTGGATGGGCTTAGACTTGTTGGGCTTAGGACGGCCCATGGGCCTAGTCCGGCTAGGCCGGCTCGATTTGCTCAGGTCTATCCCAAGTCGGCTTTGCCAACTTTAGCAGGCCCGGAGCTACCTAGAACCCATAAAAATCGTTTGTGCCGACTGTGCCAGGTCCATAATGGATCTAGAATGTATTTGTATGTGATTTGTAAGGGGTTTCAACTTTTTGAGGGATACGGCCACCCCCACCTTATTAAAAATATAATGTTCACAGCCTATTGAGGTGCCCCCTGCCCAACACACATAATCGACAAAAAACCAATCTATCCTCTCGTTTTTTTCCTAATCTCTCTCTTAACCTCATGTTGATGTTCATGGCTTGATCTGATAACCAATGATAGCGACGTCTCTTGTCAAAAAAAGAATGATGTAAGTACTATTGGGCCAGAGACGTGTGTGACATCCTCGCTTTTTGTAGGGCTTCTCTCGATCTCAACATGAGAAAGTCGGCTAGGCCGACTCCTTGAATCAGCCAGGCCGATTCCTTCCCCAAATTAGCTAGGCCTGTTTTGGCTGAATCACGGCTTCTCGGTGCGTTTGCAACCTGTGCGATCGCACTTGTAGTGTGTGACCTATCTTTGCGTCAACTGTAATGAACAGCAATCCGTGGTCGTTTATTTGCTTGTGAGCATGTGAACAATAACAATCTGCTCGCTGTTTATTTGTTCCATTTTCTCATGTTCTGGGTGTTAATGTGTTTGCAGTTCAGTGGCAAAAGAGTTGGCATCATTGGGCTGGGCAGGATAGGGCTTGCCATTGCCAAGCGAGTGGAAGGCTTCGGGTGCCCAGTCAGCTACTACAAGAGAACAAGTCAGCAGGAGGCTTACCCCAACTACACCTATGTCCCAACGGTGGTGCAACTGGCAGCAGACAGCGACGTCCTCGTGGTGGCCTGCTCGCTGAACGAGCAGAGCCGCGGCATCGTGAGCCGCGAGGTGATCGAGGCGCTCGGCCCCAGCGGAGTGCTCATCAACATCGGGCGCGGCGCGCACGTCGATGAGCCCGAGCTCGTCGCAGCGCTCACCGAGGGCCGCCTAGGCGGTGCCGGGCTGGACGTGTTTGAGGCCGAGCCGGACGTGCCCGAGGCGCTGCTGGCGCTCGACAACGTCGTCCTGGCACCGCACATGGGGAGCGGGACGCACGAGACACGCAAAGCCATGACGGACCTGGTGCTCGCCAATCTGGAGGCTCATGCTCTCAACAAGCCGCTGCTCACTCCGATTGTCTGACAGTGATAATAAGCACTGGCCACTGGTTACCGAGCACATGACAGACGACATTGTCGTGCGTTTGAAGCTCGTGAAAAATGGCTTCTGTTGTATGCACGGAATTACAACTATTTGTTCTTGTGGGCGCATACATATATATATTGACTCACGAGTAATACAGGATCGCAGAACAACTTCAATAAAGCTAGAAATCTGAAATGCTTGTTCGTTTGTTTTGAACAATATAATTAGGGGGATCCGTATGAGAACCAACTAAGACAAGAGTTGGTTGATGACAATTAAGCTAGGCGAGGATGAGACTACCGAGTTTGCTAAGTTGTTCCAGCGTGACTTTTTTTCTTTCAAATATATTGGAGTTCATTTGCATTACTCTAAGTTGAGGAGACAAGATATTCAACCTATTATTGGTAAAATCATATGATGAAAAGTTAACTCTTCTCAAATCATGACCAACTTCTATTATATTCCTTATGCTATCTAATGCCCATGGTTAATTAGTTTCCAAAATGGGCTGTAGAGAAACACCCTCTAATGGTAGATCTCTTCTTGACTCTTGAAGGTTCAATTTCTCTTTAGTAGATTATCTTTTGTAGGAATTGCACCTTTTTTTAAAGAACCAAAGGAAGATTTTTATCTTCAAATGTATCTTTGGTTTCCTAACTATTTTTGAAACACTGATGCCATTATCCACAAGAAACTTATGTGTCGATTAACAGAAAAGATATCATTCTTATGCAGGCTCCAAACAAATACATCAGAACCATGTTGTAGATATATACATTAATTAGCCACTCTAGCAAATAGATTATTCCACTTAACTAGTTTCTTCCCACTAATGCTCTCCTGAAGGAGACATTAAAGTGTAGTTGAGCTAGGACCTCTGCAACCTTCGCCTTCCTGAGTTCCTGTGTACTATATTAAAACAAAGTTTGGAATTAGGTTTTTAGAGGTTGATTAACCAACCAAGTATCTTCCCAGTACCTGATTGGGTTGCCAATTGCCATCCTATAATCTAAAGACACCCAGTCTCAAGTAAATAGTCATTGTCCTCGCAAAAAAAAAAAAAAAAAAAAAACAAAGTTAAAATGTCATTGGAAAAAAAAAACACTAGAGAAAGCCAACACTAAATGATCCGTGGTGCCTTGCCAAGGGCCATTGCACTACTACTGAATTCAACTTCTGTGGCAGTTTTTTTTCCGTGGCGCGTTTAGCTAGGGCCACGGTTAATCGAACGATTAACCGTGGCGGTTATTTTACAAAAACCCGCCACGCTTAATATATTAACCGTGCATTACCGTGTGACGGTTGTCTTTATGTGACCGCCATGGTTAATGAATTAACCATGGCGGTTTTTGTAATTTAACCGCCACGGTTAATTAATTCAAGATTAATAAAAAAATAAATCATAAACATTATAAAATTATAAATATTAATGTACACCACATATTAAATAATAAAATAAGAGAATATTTACACAAATCTTGAACATGCATCACAATTCGACATTCAAGTCATATGTTTTCGACATTCAAGCACTTATTTTAAAAGTTACACGTAGACCGCCATCAGTTTTACAAACTTGATCGAACGATCGATTAAGTTTAGGTTACAAATTTATAGTCGACATCTAATCATCAAAAGGGCCACCCCATCTATAGTCTGTCATGTCTAACTTATTCCTCCAAATTCCGTAGTTCCCATAACCCGTCGCCTCTAGCAAGCTGGCTCTTAGGGTCGAAGAAGTGGCCGGTAGGTTGCACAATGTCGCCGCGACGACCTTACGTGATGTCGGCAACCACATCCCCGAATGTTTTGTCCTTGTCGGCGCCTTTCATCCACCAATTTTCTCACAGTGGTTCTCTTCTTCAGCTCATGCCAGTACAACAAGACACGCCATCGCGCCTCATGACCTGACAAGCATAGAAACCACATATTGAGGATATGCCTCGCAGTCGCTTAGGGCACCGCATGCACGATATATGTACCAAAAAATGGTTAGAATATTATGAGAGCATTCAATATGGACGAGCAAACGAGAGTAATGCTACGTACCGGGTACTACTCGCCCGATCTTCATTTTGTCCTTATGGACCCTTTTGCGTCGTTGGTCCTCCGATCGATTGAATCAGGGTCGGCCAAGTAATCCTTGTAAGCCCTGTATGAAATCCAAGAGTGTCAACAACTATGTATGTCAAACTTAATATGTATGTTATGTGTGGTATGAAATAATATAGAAGTGCCGTGACTTACAGTTGTAGAGCCTCTTCAAAATGCTTATAGAGGCCTTTTGGCACATCTTCCAAGGAGTCCATCCTAAGGGCCCATGTAATTTGTTGTAAATACACCGTCCAGGCTACACCATTATATTTGATTAGATATAGATTTCAAGTGTTCAAAAAATAAAAGTATTGAATAATTAACCTAGTATCCTTTTGACTTACTTGATATGTTGGGCCCCAATGAGACTCCCCTCCTCTTTGACCTTCTTCATGCACCTATAGATGTAGTCTCTGCCGCCTCTCTAACTTTTGTTGGATCCCCTTTTTTCATGTATTCATATTGTGCTTTCTTGTCCAACTTCCCCGAGGTCTTCATTCGACGCCTCTAGCCAATATCCAAAGTAATTTCCTTATTGCATATAAGCGCTGGACATAGATACACAACTGGCTCATTCATCTCTCGGGCTATCCATGCTTGCATCCTACAAGCACATGTCGTCACATCATTATAGGAGGAGTGCTAGAATTAGTGGTGTACGAGCAGGTAATGCATAAGCCAACTCACGCAGCAAAGAGTGTGATAATGGAGAGGTCGAGGTCCTTGCGCCGTAGCAACCGCCACATTTCGTCAAAGCCTAATGGCAGTGAAATATCCTCGTCCAGGTGAAAGAGGTCTTTGGGAACCCTGAAATGAAACTCTGACACCCCTCACTTTGTTGCATGCTCATATAATATGTGGAACCTCCGAGTGTCCCATGCCTCGTCCTCGAGTAGCTGGCCCTTGGGCACCATGAACTTGCCAAGCTCAAAGACGTTTGGGCATTCCGGGCTGAACCATTGTCCTCGCTTAGGGGATGCATATCTCCTATACAAAAGGAGATGTACGTTAGCATCATCTACGTATGCATATCTAATATGTTTGGCTAAGTTTGGTTGAGATTAGCATACATATATGTACGCATTCTCCCACTTGCCGGTCCTCACAGCCCCGGGTTCTTCTTAGCCAATCGGGGTTCTTTTCTTGTTCCGCTAGCTCCGCCATGTCCGCATCATCTAAGAATTTGTTGGTCATAGCAAGAACTTCCTCATCTTCTTTTGATAGCTTCTTCTTCTACGCCTGGGGTACATTGGACGGTCGTCCTTCCGATCAAGTATGAGCCGGTGTTGACAATCCTATGCATGTGAATAGAACTTAATTAGCCGCTAATGCAGAGTACAAGTGAGCCATGTATTTTTTTGCTATACATCCAAATTTTCTAAAACCTCCTCAAAGCGGGCGAATGAATGGCGCGGAGGACGGCTAGCCCCTTGTTACCACGAGGAGAAGGTGTTCTCTCGCCCTTGAGCCATAACAGGTGTCTTGCCTTTTTCTTCTTCCGTTGTTCCCTGAGGTGGGTTCAGACGAGGACTTCCGGCACCTCCACCATCGTCGTTGTTATCATCATCGTCATCGTCACCACCACCCGGGGGAGATAGAGGAGGGTCTCGCGGCGCCGCCGTCCGAGGTGTCGGCTTCATAAGGACAATGTCTTCCTTATTCCATAGGTACTCGTGAGTGACCCGAAGGTCCTTGAGCAATGTTTCTCCTTCTTCACCTAGAATATCGATCTCCTCATCACCACAATTTGGTTCTATGGAAGTCGGCACCACCAAGACATAGTCGGGTGGGACCGCCTCGTTATTGTACAAGATTTCACACGCGGCCGGATGCAACAAGCCAGCGGCCACCTCCTTCTTCTTTCCCTTCCTGCCAACGGGTATATAGAGAGTGACTGGCGCGGGTTCGATGAGATCGTCGATCGGGTTCTTGCTGGCTCCAGCAGTCGTCAAACCATGCTTGCGGAGCATAGTGGCCCGCAGATCTTGAAGCTTGGGGTCGTTGCTCGTGAAAGCCTCTTCTATTTTCTTCTCGACTATGTCCTTTATGGCTTTCTGGTAGCCTTGCATCTTTAGGTCTTCCTTGTACCTCCGCCTCGTGTGGTAGTTGTTCGTGTCGGATGCCCGGGAATCCACGGTCTTCCGGCTATGCCTCGAGCCCTTGCCCCGAACTCGGCCACGGTGCTCGGGTCTTCCAATTGCCTCGGTCAGCTCGTCGTGCTCCCTCCTAGGTTTGAACTCCCTGCGCTCCTTGGCCTCTTCGACAAGCATCACCTTCTTCTCCACCTTGTCGACCATTGGGTCATTGTACTTGGACGTGCTGCCCGCTTTTGGTTTTTTTTTGGCTGACGGGCATAGAAGAAGTCACGTGCCCTCTCAGGAAGAGGTTTCAACGGATTTTCTATCCCTTTCTCAGCTTCCTCCCTTTCTTTCCGCCGCCACTCTTCCCTATGACCGGCATATCCTATCATGCCGAGGTTGTGCCTAAGTTCATTTTTCTTAGCGAGCTCTTTACCCATTTTATACTTGGCTTGATACTCTTTGCTAGTCGTAATCTTGATGAACTCATCCCAAACTTCACCCTTGATGAAGGTGTAGTCTTGCAAGGGTGACTGGACCGCTTTGACATAGTTTGTGTAGAGATTGTTCCGTAGGGTACGAAGCGATTTGCCTGCAATGGCCCACACATGCTTCCTGCATTTTATTTTATCATATCCTTCCTCTGGATAACGGAACAAGACCTTCATGCCTTTCCACACCTTCTTCTTGAGATCCTCCGGGACTTTCCTCCAGTCTAGGTAAGGGATGGGCACAGTGTCCTTGACTACAGGAGACATGGTTGCTAAAGGTGGCGATGACAGATCTCGGCTCCAAGGGCTCTCCATGCGCCCTATCCTCAATATATGATGCACCACTTCATCTTTCTTGTGCCTCCCGTCTTGGCCTCTTTTCAAGCCCGACTTCTTGTTACCGGGTGGTCACCGGCGGGGGTGGGACCAGATGCTTGCGCCTCGACTCAGCCCCTCTTCCCGAAACTCTAGACGCGCACAGGCACCAAAGCAGAATCGGTCACGACAACAAGAACTAGAATTAGTCGTGTACTTACATGAGGCACACGACGTTGTGTTAGTCGTATACTTACATTGGGCCTTTGAGTTTCAACTTGTGCACTGCGAGAACCCTGTGTGTTGGGCTCCTTTGGTGCCCAAATCCGGATCAACTTCCTCCTCCATAGAACGTTTCTTCTCGTGGCCTCGGTGGTGTTACCTCTTCGCTCTCATATTCGGATTCAGAATCTAACGTGGAGGCAAAACTATCCTCGTGTTCGCTCTGGCGATCCAAATTTGCATGATCTTTATCAGTTGGTTCGATGCCATTGGATTCTATGGAAACACAAAGCATTTTATTATAGTAATGTATAGTAAAGAGTAAAGTACAATAGTAGTATGTAGTAGAGCCATCACAGAGTCATCTCAGAACATATATTTGTTGTATTCCTCTCATGATTACATAGTTTTCCATTTTACATAGAGTAGTTACAAAAAAAAACAAAAAATAGATAAAGTAGGTACATATTTTTCCTTTTACATTGTAGGTACAAAAATTAACAAAAATGTGTAAAAATACAAAAATGTGTATTTGGCTCGGAAGTACCCAACTATCCAGATCACATCGCGTTTAAAACTGGTTGCTTGTATATGTTATACAAGCTGTCCTCTTTAGCCGCTCACAAGTATGGGGACATTTCATCATCGCCATCGCCTCAAAGATAAAAAGATTCACATCATCGCATATGCCACTTTGCCTCAGCACTAAGTATACAAATAGTTCAAGATATGTTACACATCATTGCAAATGCCACACATAGATAGTTAAAGGTAGTAGTAAACACCACGCGAAAACGCCAAAAAAACCGCCACGGAAGTTCAACTGAAAGCAAGAGTGAAAATAACCGCCACGGTTTGTGAGTCTAAGTTTGGGGGTCAAAAGAGGTAGATAGAGAGCCACTACAAATCAAAATAACCGCCTCGGCTTTCACTTGTTACCACGAAGGGTCGCCAAATTTTTCTCCCGCCGGCTAAGTCCCCAAATTCTCAAATTCTCGAGAAACGAGGACTTAGCAAATGGGGATGTAGCAAGGCGTTTCTTAGCATCACCACTAAACATTATAATGTACTTAGTGACAACGTTGGGAAACACCCTTGATAGATGGATTCATATGTTGCAAGAGTCAATCCGCAAGCGCACGGATCTATCATCGTAGAATTTCACCCGGAGTATTCTCCGTATCGTTCATTTATATTTTCCCATGGGAAGGCATGGTGTAGAATCTCTACTAGGGATAAGGACAAGACGACATGTTTGTGTATTAGACCAATGTTCATAACGGGGGTGTAACATGGTAAGTAAAGGATAACTTGACACACACACTTGGACCAGTCTCAAGGATAAAGAATAAATCTAAATAGGAGTAGGGATATCCTAAATAGCTATGTCAAGGAAGTAGATATACATACATGATTTATCCCATCTTTGATTCTAGATTAAGTTAACCTCAGTCACTACCGGCTGTGGAGCCACCGCCCTCCCGCCTAGTCTACCAAGCAGTTCCGGTCTCCGGACTACCGCACATACGAATGTGGAGGAGTACACGGACGAACAAAGTGTCACCACCTGTCGCCTACCTCACTACCGTGGCATGATTAGTAAACGAAGGCGACTTATAGCTCAGACACCACGTCCACGCTACTTACCGCTTACTCTAGCGTCGGCTAGTAGATCTCGTCTTCATCAGGGGTCCTCTACTAGAGTATCTACCTCAAGGGCGCATTTACAAACCCACAAACCAACCAAAGAACCAATTCTAACTTAATGAAGAGTCCATCACGGTCTAAACATATATGTATGATAGATTAAGCATAAAGTTCCATATGGCAAGATCATGTCATAAGAACTATACTCTAGTTCATAGCTATATTGATAAATGAAGAACAAAAACAATATGAAGAACATAGCGTTAACCAACATAAAGGGAATTATATTGATCATACCAAAAGTAGCTCCAAGAAGATCTTGATCTTCTACATGTTGCCCAAACTCCTAATACTAACTAATAAATGAAAGAAGCAACAAGTGAAGGGAGAAAGACCCATGTGAGTGTGTGTTTAGAGAGGGGGTGTGCTCCTCTATTTATACATAAGGGGAGGACAATTTTGGGGTGTTTTGGCGGGAGTCTTGGCGCCAATTCCGACATGCACCACATGCAACCGCCGCTACAACATCGGGGACGTGTCGCCAAAGAAGGCGCGGCGGATCGGAGCGATCCGGGGCCGACCGGCCCAGTTTGGCCGGCCTCGTGCCGATCTTTCGCAGTGAGCTTGTGGCCCACTCTAGGTCGCATCCTCGGTGGTGCAAGGGCCCGGTTCGCGTTGGTTTTGGCCTGTTTGCATTCCCCTGTCCAAAGCGTAGTTCGACTTTGCGCTTCCCACTTTATTTGGCATACTTGCACCTGTTTCCACTTTTGTACCCTGCAAAACATATTTTCTTCTAATACAAGTGGAACTAGGTTAGAAGTAAAGGTATATGTGACATAAGTTTGCCCGTTTCTCATGAATTGGATATAAGTTGGCGGTAATAATTACTTGATAATGACCGCCAACAACAGCAAGGTCAAGCATACCAAAATTCTAAAAATAAAAATTCATCCCATTTCATCACTTATAAGTATGGCAAAGGAAGTGGCATCATAGGCAAAGTGGCATATATGCTCGGCTAAAAAAACCCCGTGGGCATCACAGCAAAGATCTCATAGGGACTCCATAAGTAATAACAGCAAAATTGGGCAGCAAAATAGTGTATAGGACCACAATTCAGCAGCATACAGTTGGACCGAACGCGATGGAGCATATAAAATGTTGTAAGTGTATGCTAAGATATGTCAATCACTCATATTGACATGGAATAGCAAGTCAACACTTGCATGTGAAGGTGTTGCACAACAACCTCGACCCACCTAAATGTAATGTTGAGCTCCTCATATCCACAATGTGGTATCCTATTGACTGCGCTGCTTTGGAGATGCATGCTAGACCGAGGAGCTTCCCCGATAATTTCGAGCTATCTAGCCAATTGATGATGAATGAGTTTGAAGAAGTTGCTTTGGACTAGTTTTGTAGTACTTTTAATGGATTAGGGACCTAGATATGTAATTGCATAGTCCTGAGGACATAGGTGAGAATGACATATATGATAACACTAGTACTGTTTTTTTATAACCATGGTTTTTTGATTAATCGCGGCGATTATTCCAACCACCACAGACCAAGATAATGTCTTGACACATCATCAAAATGGCAATTGCCCAACTCATTGTGATAATAATCTCCGTGAAGAAAGGAAATTGTAATTGATCTTCGAGACTTTCCATGATATAAAAATGTCATTTGAATTAGGCATAAAAATGTTAGGATTGTACCAACATGCCAAAGAACAAGGATAATGAAAAATCATGTAAAGAAGATTCTCTTTGATGTTAAGCAAGTAGAAGACACAATTATAATCCGGTAGATGCATACCACAATGCCTAAGAAGGGCTCTTGTAAATAACCTATCGCTCACAATCAACCAGAAAAAATATCTTTCTTTTGTTTTGATATGAAGAATATGAATGATGAATCTGTAGCTGCTTATATGCCTGCTTAGATGAATAGGATGATGAACCCCAGCCCACACATAAGACCAAACATGGAGGCATTATTCACCACTTGGAACTGATCAAATGCCTCAACTGATAAAGGAAGATGAAAAAGGTCTTCTAAATGTTCCACACAAGCAGCAACTTCCAAAGAAATATGGTCAGCCTTAGCATATGAGAAAAGCTCAGGGTCAGATTGATGCAAGATATTGTCATCCCAGTTGTCAAACCAAAGAAAACATGTGGAACCATCTTGTACATTAACTTTAGCCATGTTTATAAAAGATGTCAGCATCTTCAGAATGTCTCCCTACCAGAATGAACCCCTAAGATAGGTATCTGTTGAAGGCAAATTATAATAGGTATCTGTTGAAGGTAAATTATTTCTTGAGTAATGACGATCCCAAACCAACTGAACCCATGGTGAGGATAGCTTTAGCATTTTTGTATCTTAAATACTTAAGTTTGGTCAAACTTAGTATATATATATGGTTTGACTTGGAGCAAATTTGAAATTCATTATATTTCAGGATAGTATGTTACCCGTGAATTGAACTAGTAATTAATTTCCTAAGTAATTATGGCTGGTAATAGCACTATACACTGGCGCGACCATATAGCTGACCTGGTATACATTGGTTACCAAGTTGTTACGCGCTTACAAATAGTGGGTTGTTCGTTCGTTAATGGTAAGGTTAATTCTGCATCATTTAATTACTACATGATCAACTGCCATTTCGTTACTGATTCAATCATATCAAAATGGTGCTGTTGGTTTTGTCTGTCTCCTGTTCCACTTTACGCCTTTTATATAGTCCCGTCGTTGGTGTGTGCATGTACCAGTGGCACTGCACGCCAATCGGCTGCCGTCAGGTGGTGGTCGAAGTTTAAAGCGCGGTAAGCGCCGTCCCAAACACGCAGTCCGGACACGGCTCGTCGCGTCGCAGCCAAAAGATTCTACTCTCGCTCTCGGAGTTTCCACGGCATAGCATCGACAACGTCGATCGTGTTCGTTCTCGTGTCGCTTCGTCGTTCTCTTGGTCGTCATGTCCCGTCGTTGGTTCACTGGCTCTTCCTAATTTGTCCTTGCTCTTGTCGTCTGGCTCACGTATCCATCATGATCTATTACACTCTAATCCACTTCAACAGTCACATAGTGCGTCTAAGCAAGACTTAAAATGTATTCCCTTCATTCCAAATTATAGTTCAGTTTGACTTTTCTAGATTCATTTGTTTTACTATATATTTAGATATAGTGTATAACTATGTGCATATAGTGGCGGAGTTTCTGTGAGGGTATGGCTCTCGCCATACCTTGAATTCTGAAATTTTTTGAACCACAAATACTATATACTATATAGATACATAGAAAGAAGTGTCAAGCAAAAAAATGACATGAAAAAAACAGTAAAATGTGAATACTATGATGTTTTTTTTTGTGTTGGACTGCTCGAAACAAACGTACAGGCCACGGCCAGTGGTATATATGTATGTGGAAAATCCTTCGCAGCTATGTTATCGATTTCGCCACACCTTAATTTTGTTTCGCCCTCCGCCACTGTGTGCATAGAGAAATCAATGTATAGAAAGAGAGAAAAGTCAAAGTGAACTATAATATAGAACAGATAAAGTATTAGCAAATTAAGGTCCCAACGTATTTATATAAAAAGTATATATAACCCCCGATATATTGCCTTAGTTACCGGCTGGTTGGCTCATCCAGCCAACAACGGTGTTTTCTCTCTCACGCCAAATCATCACCAGCCAAATGGTCAGGCGTATTTTTCTCTCACAACAAATCAGCACCCGACCAGCCAGCACCAACCAGCCAAACAAGTTGTATATTTATGAATGCGCCCGATGACCAACTGTGACCATAGGCACCAGCGCTACCTCAGGCAAGTAAAGCATATACTAAGATGGTGACCGAGGCAATCGATATCTTGTAAGGCATGGTAAATGTTCTCTACAGCTCTTAGGTTGGTGCATGTCATTTTCTGGCCTTTTTGGTTGCTTTTGCACACGCCGTGCAGACATAAAAAGCATCACAACTCAGCACAGCATGTACTTGAATCCTGACTTCATTCACAAGCTGATAAACATTATCGCCGCTGTTACTTTTGACAGCGGAACGAATTTCAGAGACACATAAAAGTAGTCCAAAGCTACATATAAATCCGATCGACAAGACATGGAATCATGGATCATCGGCGTGTGGATTAATTTTCATACAGGGCTTTTTGATGTTAATTGTGAACCTGTATTAGTTTATTCAAAATATAACAGACGTCCCCATTCATTGTAAGTAATCCTTTGCTAGTTTCACTAGTACCGATTCGATTTTGCGAGCAGCGGCCCAACCTTTTCCATGGCGGGCACAAATCGCGCCCGCCACGGAATTTGGTTGGCGGCTACATTCCCGGCCGCGTGCGGGGGAGGGCTTTCACGTGCGCGCGCCTTAACAGGGTCCGCCACGTGAAAGGGGCTATTATGCGCGGGCGGGCGCCGCAACGCGCCCGCCACGCTTAACACATTTTGGCGTGGCGGGCGCGTTGCGGGCCGCCGCCCACCTGATCGGGATTTTGCGCGTGGCGGGCAAATTAAGGCGCCCGCCACGCAAAAGGTCCGCCAAGATAAATACTACACGGCTGCCCCTCCTTCTTCCTCCACGGATCTTTCTCTTCCAACTTGTTGGGGGAGGTTTGACCCAAATTTTGACAAAATCTTTGATTTGGGACTTTTGGCTTTGATTTAGAGGAGGAAAAGACACTAATTGGTCTGTAAAGGCCTCTTTTCATCTTACTTTTGCTCTTTTTCATCCCCTTCTAGATCACTACAAAACAAACCCCCTTTAGAAACGGATAAGTTGCAACACATGATGCTACCGTTGTTGGGCTCATTCTCTAAACATAGATTTTGTCTGGCCCACTCCACATTAGGCACCACGGTATTAAGTGGACGGAAGACTCCATAGAGCGCAGCAGCGAAACTGCCGCCACCCTTCGTGCCTCCCCTTTCCTTCCTCTAGTCTAAGATCTGAATTCACCACCACCCACGAGGCCACGACCCACATCTGGATCTTCTCGTTCTTGGAGTTGCTGGTGGCCGGAGGCGGCACTGATGTGCGGTGACACCTGGAACCGCAGCGATGTCAATTCATTGTCGGGGCTGGCTCCTTGAACTGCAGCGATGTGATTCCAGTGGTGGCGGCGACGTATTCATCTTTTATCACGAATGGTTAGCTATCTGCCCTCATCCCCAATCCGTGTCATTCTGTTTCATTTGGTTCACCTGGATGGATAATATATAGTTTTGTGTATTACAAAGATTCATCTCCGATCTGTACGTATGGCTGATACTTTCCCAGGCCTCAGGCTAGCAGCCGGTCAACATATCTGCAAGTACACTAGTCCCGATGTGATCTTCTACAAATACACAGGTCCAATCTGATCCCCTCAAAGCTTCGTGTCTTATGCAGTTATGATAGATGCATCGTGTCGCATCCTTCTTGTTGGATCAGAAGGATAGCTAGTTAATGATGGTGCCCTCTATGCCATGATCTTCCCATCACAGAGTACTCCCTCAATTCACTCTAATTGTTGTTTCAATCCTTGCCCAGTTACTTAATTAGTTCATGAAATGTTGGACACTGGTAATTGTGGTAACAGCCTCATATAATCACACGATTGAGTACAGTGGTATATATCCTGTACAGATGGAGCCGATCGTTTGGTAGGTCCTGTATCTCAACTCGATATTTTTTCATTTCTCCCATTATCTTTTAGTACATGATTTTTTATCCAGTTTCTGATATATCTTGGTGAATACTGTGAATTTTATATACTATAAATGTGTGATATATATAGGTACGAGCTATGAAGAGATCAAAGAACAAATCATTATTAACAATCTAAGGTCTGGGAAGGTAAGTACCACTTCAAGTATATATGTTTTGTTGTCTTTAATTTTACCATTAGTCCGTAACATTTAATTAGGTATTCTCTTTTGGCTGTATTTAGGCATCATTACAAGGTCCAAAAGTATGAACCATTATTATTGTTGCAGGTTTTCTCTGTGACATCAGTTTGGACTAATATGGTGAGATGACATGCCAATTTAATTAGGTAGGACCTATCTAATTTATATTAGTGTGTTGCAGTCACCAGATTTTAGCTCCTGTCTTAAATTTGTGCTGTCATATTCAAGTAACATAACATTTATCTATAGGTCAAGAAGACAAATGGAAGATCACATATGTGAAATGCTAGAATAAACAGAAGGAAGGAGAAAGGAGGGCTCGCATTCTAAGATGGATCCTTATGTTTTATATTTAACTAGGAGCTTGTACTCTAAACAAAAATTGTGTAACGAATATATGATGATACCCAGTGTAATGAATAATTTTTTTATAATATATGGCCGAGTGTGCTTATTTTCTATGTGTCGGATGGTCTTAAATTCTTCATTAAATTGTACTAGCACCATCCCTGTAGTTTCTGAAAAATAAATATTTGTGATGGTTTATTTTCTCGCAGCACATATAAGTGTTGCAACAAAGTAATACAGTGTGTTGCAACAAACAATAGAAGTGGTTCGCCGATGGTTTGTACAAACACATATAAGTGTTGCCATAACCCATCATTATATGTTGCAACTTTGCAACGGTTATTAGTATGTGTTACCAACAGATAATTAAGTGTTGCAATAAATACTTGCAACGCCACTTTAAGCAACACATATTGGATGCGTTGGTATAGACCTTACCAACGCATATATGCACTTTTAGCAACACATATTTGCATTGCGTAAGGGGGTGTCATGTTGTAGTGGATCTAGATCTATGGAGGAGAGAGAAAACTACCTTTCTCTGCTCTCATCCTCTCTTCTTCTTCTTTTTGGTTTGAGTACTATATAACGGCACTTAGCTTTTTTGAAGAGCAGGGAGACAGGATGGAGAGGCGCCGAGCCCAATTGGATGTATGAGATAAAGAGGGTTGAGGATCGAATACTATGATGAGGTGAAAAAGTTTGTTGCTCGAGCCGGCGACACAAATGAGATAATTCAACAGAGCGATTATCGTCCCTTGCGCTCACCGTAAGAATCTCAAAGCTTACACCGACACCATGGTGCGATCTCACCTAATCATGCATGGTTTCGTCCAAGGACTATTTGGTCCGACTTTTCACGGCGAAGAAGTTCCACCCTTTGATCCACCAAACCGATCCAAAGACTGTGAAGTCCCCCGGCCGATCCAAGACCGAAAAGTCCACCAAACCGATCCAATTCCATCGATATATTCAAAAGACGGTGGCGACGCCGACGGCGGCGGCGATGACGGTGGTGGTGGTGGTGGAGGGATGGCGGCGGGGAGAATCCTATGATGCGCAGCCCGAGGATGTCCGGATTTTTGAAGATTTGGTGAACCGACTTCGATGAGGACGATATTTTGTTTGGCTGCCCAAGATGGTTGGAGAACTTCAAACGGATGAAGCAGCAAAGAATTGATCCGCTTTACAAAGACAAATCCAAGGGTTGCACGGCGCCGAGTTTTAACCTTAATTTGCTAATGTTGAAGTCTCATCATGGCTGGTCCGACACTAGTTTCAATGAGCTCGTAAGTTACCTTGCTACCACGTATATATCCAACGCCTAACAAGATTCCTCGCTAGTACGTGATCGCGGCTAAGAAGTTGATCCGCCGCCAAAGGCGATGAAACTCAAGAAGTTCGATGCCCCGCCTAACCATCAGATCCTATATCGGGCGATCAAGATGAGAATTTGACTAGTTGTCCGCATTGTGGCGATAGTCAATACAAGCGGAATGTCGGATGTCGCGTGGACGATGACCTCGATGAGGAAGCGGGACGGGCGAAAAAAAGAAGAAGGGGGCGAAGAAAACCAAAGGCGGCAAATAAGAAGATCATGTCAACACAGGGGGGAGGAAGAGGAAGGTTACACGCAGAGGAAACGCCCAGCGCATTGCCAATGTGGTACCTTCCGGTCCATCGACGCTCAAGGGCTCTCTATGGGAACCCCGAGGATGCTAAGCACATGACCCGCATGCATCTAGTGATTGTGTAAAGGATGACGGAAGCTACGACACCCTTCGATGCTAAGCAAAGGGGCAAGACTTTGATGCCGCCTACCCCGACTTTGCAGAGGAGCCCAGAACGTTAGGGTTTGCATTGAGTACCGATGCATCGAAACCATTCGGTGATCCGAAAGCAGACACACAAAGACGTGGCGGTCGTCCTCACCATGTACAATCTACCTCCACATCTTTGTCAAAAGCGGAGGTATGTTTTGCTCACCATGCTCATTTCGACCGGGCGTTCCAAGAACGATATAGATGTGTTCCCGAGCCGTTCATCGAGGAGATGCGCATACTATTTGATGATGGGGTCGATGGTTGATGCGCATCGCAAGCAAAAGTTCACTCTTCGTGCCATCATCTTTGTCACCATCACCGATTACCCCCCAGCCGCTTTCATTATCGGGGCAGATTAAAGGGAAACCTCGCAGCGTAAGACCGCTGTGTAGCTTGCATCGAAGAAACCTGCCCACTTACCCAAGGGATCCACCAAAACCGCGGTACATGGAACACGTGACGCTTCCTCCGCGCAGAAGCATAGGTACGTAGATGCAAAATGAATATATACTTTGACAACAAGGGCGAAGTCGAAACCGCAGCCGACACCGACTACTTATGGTCCAAGGTGTTTGACATGGTGAAGGACTTGGAGTGCGAGTTTGGAAAGAAGAAGAAGAAGAAAGATGATCGTGAAGACGGCACCTCCAAGACAATGAAGAGAAAGAGGGATATATATTGAGGAAGAAGCGCCTCTGCCGTTCCTTTCAAGAAGAAGTCAATTTTCTTCAAGTATAAGTGCTGGAAGATACCGCATACACCCCATGCGATTGACTCTATGCACCTTGAAAAATGTCTTCGAAAGCACGATCGGTCTCCCCGATGGATATCAAGTTAAAGACGAAGGATGGTGTGAAGTCATGTCAAGATCTTGTTAACATGGGCATTCGACCGAAATTCACGCTACACCTGCTTCCTAACGGTAAAATCAAACTCCCGTGTGCTGCCTACAACCCTAACGAGAGATGAAAAGTTGGCTATGTGTCGGTTGATTAGGGGTATCAAGGTACCGACCGGTTTCTCTTCCAACATCAAGAGTCCGGTATCCATGAAAGACCTCACAATGACAAACTTCAATGCGACGATGCTCACATCATGCCGACGGTGTTTCTTCCAATTGTGATCAAAGCTATTTGTCCAAAATACGTGAAGATGGTGGTCACAAGGTTGTCATACTTCTTTAACCAAATCACCCATAAGGTAATTGCTAAAGCAGATCTGCCTGCGCTGAAAGAGTTCATCACGGAAACAATGTGCCGATAGAGATGTGTGTTTCCCAATCGCCGTTCTTTGAAATTATGCCACACCCGATGATGCACATGGTTGATCAGATAGAATAGCTGGGACCCGTGTACCTATAGGCGATGTGGACCACTGAGCGACTAATGTCTACTCTCAATTGATTCAATCATAACCGCGCTTACCCAGAGGGCTATATGATCGAGGCATACACAAGCCGAGAGGCCGTGAAACGGTGCATGAAGTACATAAAAGATGGTAGGGCTATTGGGCTTCCAAAGGCATCAACATGAAGGAAGAACCTCGGGGATGGGGTGCGCGGGGCCGAAAAGCACGCACCCACATACCTAGGGAAAAGGTGCTAGAAGCTCACTACAACATCCTTCATCAATTGGTGATCATGGACACATACGCTAAAAGCACCTCAAAGAGCTCCGCCGTGCAAGTAGGAAGCGCAAGAACCTGCTCGAAGGATTGGGCGTAGAAGGAACACAAGAACAGTTTCCTCCAAAGGGCTCCAAAAGCGTAACATTCCCCTAGAGATGATGCGAGACTATGAAGAAGCTTGTGTCGCCTCGTCCATGCAGTCACCACGCGGCAAGGGTATGATGTCAACGGTACAGTTCCACACAAAAGAGAAGGACAAGAAGAGTGCATCACGTAACGCGGTGTTTGATATGAGGGCATCAATAGCGCGGACAGGGAGAAGATGACATGCTTCGCGACAAGTCGAAGAAATATGGGAACTTGACTATGGCAAAGAACCTCATGTGTAACCGCTTTTAGCTGCCGGTGGGTCAAGCCCGGGCGCTTCTAGTGGACGATTTTGGGCTAACCACCGCGAACCTTCAAAGTGTCCGGGTACAAAGATGATCGCTGGGTACTTGCATCCGATGTCGCACAAGTAGCCTACTATATGAAGGCGGAGAACATAAATAGACATATTGTTGTATGGGAAAGCAAATGGATCGTGGGAGCCGATGGGGTCCGGAGTCCTCAAACATACAACAACTATGATGAGTTCCACCTCTTTACTGATTTTCTAGAAAAGATAAAGGCCGTTGAGGACGTAATCAATCCCGACAAGACTAAAATGATGCCATGGACCCGCCCGATGGCGAGAAGAGGACCACCAATGCACCAGCACCAAAATGATATGTAATTGCAATTATTCTCGATGTAAACAATAGTCCAAAAATCATATATCTCATACAGAGTTTCGTGAACTACTTACGGAGACTAGTGATTTTTGAACTACACGCTCGTAACACTTTCTCGCTTGCAAAAATGACCTATATATGAAATGTAGAAATTGATGAGTTATCAACTTTTCATATTCATGACTTTTTGAATTTAGGCCGTTTAGGTCTTCGAAATGTCGTCCGAATGTGTAAAAATTCAAATTTCAAATTTTGAGGCGTAAAAGTTTGAAAACCAAAAGTTGACCCTAACACCAAATGTACATCTAGGAGAGCTTCACAAAAGTGGTATTCATGACTTTTCGAATCGAGGATGCCTAGGGCTTCAAAAACTAGAGGTTCGAGAAAGTCAAAAGTTTGACCTAGTCAAACCTTGGTCAAACGGACCACTAAACGACCTAGTTTCAAAACACTTTGAATACAAAGTTGATAGAACCATTTTAAGAATTTTTCCTCAATTTATAACCATTTTTAGATTTTTTTTCCCCATTTAAAATCAAATTGTTCTAATTTAAAATATTTTTTCTAAAATTTTCGAAACGTATTTTACGTGGCGGGCGCGTAACCAGCCCGCCACGGTTAATAATAACCGTGGCGGGCATCCTTATCGCCCGCCACGCAAAATCGTACTATGTATAAATACCGTGCCACGCTCCCGAAAACGCTAAGTCCTTCACCGGTTTCAAATTGACCCCGGCGGGTTATCGGATTTTTTTCCCCACCGCCGCCGTTTGAGCATCCGCCGTCGCCGTGCTCCTCGCCGCCCTTGGCCGACCACGTCGCTCCCTCCCCTCGCCGTGCGCCCACTTCAACTACCCGCTAGGGTCCGGGCCGACCACGGGGCCAAGGCGGCACCCGCCGCCACCATCGTCGCCACCGTCCCCCGGGTGTCTCGGGCCAGACCTTCGCTCATCGTCATCCGCACGCCTCGCCTCCCCCGCCCGTCCTCCTCCTCCTCCGCCCGTCCGCGAGCTTGGGCTGGTGGAACCCTAACTCCGCCGCCGCCGTCGGTGCTTTGCCTGAACCCTAACCCGACCACCGCTTGTCCGTGGTGTTGTGGTTGTCCGCGGACCATCCCCGGTGCTTTCGTGGTGCTCCCGTGTCCAGCGGTGCCTATACCTGGTGCTTGTTGGTGACCATCGTTGTCTCCATCTTCTTCCTCTACTGCGACGACCCTGCTCCATCTTCTTCTCCGGTGTTGCCTTGCCCACCGGCCGCCAGATTCCACCTCTTTTCTCCCACTCCACCGAGCTCAGGTTTGAAATTACATTATTCTTGCTGGTATATATGGTGCTGCCCTTGACTTTGTTGGAGACGCTGTGAAGTACTTCTGTCATACTTGCTCAGGTTTGAAACCCTGCAACAAGATAGATCGAGACGAAACCCTAGCTCACAAGACAATATATGCAAGAATTTAAAGAACACGGGTAACACAAAGATTTATCCCGTGGTTCACCGTCGCCACACAGGCTGGGTTACGTCCACATTATTGAGGTTGCCACACAAGGCTTAGCTTGCCCACCGGCTTGCTTTTTCCCTCATTCACAAGTCTAGGGAGTTAACCCTAGAGATGTGGGGTAATGTATTGATTTTGTGTGAGGTTACAAACCTCCCAAGGCCGCCACACGAAAGGGGGCAAGCTCAAGGGCGACGCCTAGCCGCCTAGGAGCAAGCTCCAAGAGTAAAGAACCCTAGGGTTCCGCCAAACGAGAACCAAATGCTCTTTTGAGTGGGGGAAGTAGTAGATCCAGTCTCCAATCGAAGTTTGCTGCCTTTTCCCTCAAAAAAAAAATCCCCCTCGGTGGGAAGTGAGAGATTGAGTGGGGAGCTCAAGGTGCTTCAATGGAGGAGTGAGAGAGAGCAAGAGGTGTTCCCCGCTATTCGGTCGGGAGGAAGAAGAAGAGTGAGCCAGGTGACCGCTGTGGGAGGGGTAGAATAGGTATTTATACCCCACGAGCCCAACGGCCGGTTAAGTGTGGCATCGCTTTAACATTAACACGCAGCATCGCTTGCCAGGCGCTGCATCGCCAAGACTAATGCGCTGCATCGGCCAGCCACCGACAAAGAAAGGTGTGAAACTAGATGTTTTGGTCGGGCGGTCGGCTTGGAGTTAAGTTTTGTGACTGATTTGAAGTTTAGAGCACTTGGTCCACAAAACCCGAGAATACTAGGATCCCTCTTGATAGTACGGCATTTCCTAAACTCAAGATTCAAAATATGGAATGATTTAAACGCCTTGATCCTAAAACACCACCATCTAGCTCATGGGACACCTTTGGACCTATACATCAACTCCTCAATTTATTTCCTCGCATGTCATCTTCATAAATCTCATTAGTCCCCTAATTCGGTAGTCATCAACGCCAAAACCACTTAGAGTTTGATTGCACTTACACTATAGAATTTGGATAAACTGAGCTAGTGCCCATCTCTATTTTTAATTCCTATATGTAAGTTCCTGTGTTGTCTGTTGGCTCTATTTTTTAAATCCAATCTGAACTCTTTTTTGGTCATGGCTAGTAGCTAGTGCTCTGATTTTGACTTTGTTTTGTCATGACATATATTCCAATTTAAAAATGAGATGATAGTGTTGTTGGTCTGTTTTGTACATGTCATTTGAAATTAATTCGACATGCCTTAGCTCACTTTGGACATGCCTTAGCTCATTTCAAATTAATTTGGACATGCCTTAGCTCACTTTGGAAATGCCTTTACCTCTTATCATCACGGTTTGTCGAGGACCCCTACCGTCATGTTTAAACTCATCCAAACTTAGCAATGTGATCACAAGGAGGTGTAGATCAATTGAGTTCAAATTTGCTTGTACCCTACTGTCATGTTTAAACTCATCGAAACTTGCTTGTACCTAGTTGAGTTCTCAGTTCCTCTTACTACTCTTTTCTCTCTACTTACTATCAATTTTGAGATGTGAACGCTTTTATGCAATGATGTGGAACCCCTTAAACTTATCGCTCTTTGAGGCAAAGGCATATATGCAATGACGTGAACTTATTGGGGCCGAGGCAAATGGCTATGGTGATTGAATGTCCCCTTATTTGGAAGCAAATAAAACTAGGATGGCTTGTACAAAGCAACCAGCTTTAGAAGCGATGCGATCACAAGGGGCTATATCTCGAGCCAATATTTTTCTTTCTCTCTTTACTCGCAATTTTGAATTGAGCTTGTCTACTCCTCCTATATACTACTACTAATGCACTATATATTTGTAGCTTGAAATGGCGAATGAACAAGACCAGCCTCAAGGTCTTGTATGGGAGTCGCTTAGCTCCAAAGTGGCTCTAGTTCCGAGTATGCAAGCGGAGCGCCGCTTAGCCCATCTCGGGGTAAAAGGAAACGCATGTAGGGAGGAAGATGATCCTAATTACAACCTCGAGGGTCGAAGCACGAAGCAAGTAGCGCCCGGTTCAGAATTACAGGTCGAACAATCCCCCGCTCCCTCCACGTGCACCTCGTAGCAACAACCCCCCTACGCCCACGGCCACCTCTTCGTGCAAAGGAAAGACGCATGCTTCGGGCGGAGAAGAAGGGAGATCATGGGAGGGACAAGAAGACCAGTGACGCCCATGTTATTCAAGAGTTGGGGCCGCAGGGGTGAGCCCGCTGCTGCCCACTAAAGTTGTCGCTGGCACGCTTCTCTCGCTCATGTTTCGCGAAAGATAAGGTCTCCATTCTTTGGGAAGACTGGAAAGCCGCCCCCGACAATCGATAAGTTCTCGGTGTGGGGCGAGATGCAAAAACGCTTTCCGTTATCCGCAAGGCACCGATCCGCAAAGGTAGAGCAAAGATGTTTACTTCCTCGCAGGAAGAAGCTTCCTAATCGAAGTATAGGCTCAACGCAGACTTTTTGAAGAAAAGGACACCTACCCTTCACCAAATACACCATGATCTCGTAAGAAGTATGGGAAGAGTTCTCGCAAAAAGGCTAAACATGCCCGCAAAGGCGAAGAGCGAGAAGTTCACAGAGTTAGCAAAACGGAATTGACCGCCCCACCACATGGGCAATATTGGGTACACCGATACAAGCCAGCGGGCGGGCAAAAGAAAGGAGAAGACAGAAGCCGGGGAGCCGGATCCGTCACGAGGGCTGTGATGAAAGGACCCGGGACTTCCTCTACGGCCACAAGCCCAAGAAGCCGAGGCCCAAACCCGCATGAAGGAGGTCGAGAAGAAGGCCATAGAGGCCACCGCGGCTAAGAACAAGTGGGGAGCCTCGAGATTCGTCGGGACACGATCGCCGACGTTGGCCTTGGGAAACCCCGAAAGCATCGCGGCGCGTCCGTGGCATGAGCTCCGAAGAGTTGGGCGACGGTGGGCCCATGGCGGTCGATGTTGCATCGTGATCACACGAGGTAGAGGTACAAGGAGGGTTTGAGACAGGAAGGCCATGATGAGGCCTTGCAACAAATGATCACCCAAATTATCAAAGAGGCTCTCACGAGCAACGACCCCCGCATGGTTGAAATCCGTAATCGATGTTCCGCAACGCCGGGTATGCCGCTGCCCACTCCAAAGACCTCTCTGCGGTTGGCCATCAGACCCCCGTGGGATGATATCACCCAAGTGACACGGTGTGTAATCCTGGTGCCTGTCGGCAGGTTGGGCCAGAAGAAGCCAGTGGCCGAGGGGTGGTATATCCTCCAAGATCTTACAAGGAGTACGAAGTGCATGAGATCCCTCCAGAATGTGCTGAAGTCAACATTGGGTACGTGATGCCGGAGTATGAAGACTTCGAGCTGGAGTATCCCGCTCATAATGGGGTCAAGACTCTTGTCACATCTCTGTGTTACAATATACTATGGCCCAAGGTGGACATTGTGCTGAACATGTCGATATTGAGTTCACCGTCGTCCGGTTCACCATAGACAGCAGCGGCCCCCAGTACGCCACCGGACCCCTATAGTGATGATGATGATGGTGGTGGTGGGGGGGGACGGCGGAGGCAAGGACCCTCCTCATGGTTCAAGGACTCGCCAAATTAAGGACCCGCCACCACACGAGGAGCCGGCACCTAAAGGAGCCGGGCACCCGAGGAGCCGGCACATGACAAGACGGCACCTGCAGCTGATAATCGAGAAAGTAATCGCAAAAACTCGTTCTGTGTCCCGAGGAGAGAGTAGGGGGACGAGACACCCCTCTACACTCGAGGCCTCCAACCGCTAACACCTCAAGCGCCGGGGAAGGAGAAAGGAGCTAGAACTAGCAAATGCCCTCCACCACCGAAGAAGCCGACATTCGATGAAGAGGAGGTCGTAGCCGACAAGCAAAAGGCCACCGAGAGGCCCCCGCCAGATATTAAATATTCAGTCTGAAAGGTATGCCCCGCTCAAACAACAACGTTGTAATATGTTATTATATTCGCAACCTAGCTAACATTTCTAGCGCCCGCTTTTCAGGCCAAAATCCCCACCTCAGGTCGGGTTCATCTCGAAAGAATGCCCCGACAACTTCGAGTATGGGAAGTTCATGATACCTAAGGCCCAGCTCATCGATGCCGAGACTTGGGAGGCTCGGAAATTCCATCTATGGTATATAGAGTGCGCAAAAACGTGGATTGCATAGCTTCAGTGTCCTACTTCCTAAGGAGTACTTCCACTACATTGATTGTCGGTTCGTCGCTGATTTCAAGACATGTCGAGTATTTCGTCGAAAGGACCTTGACGCTGCCCAAGTCACCTTGTTTGCTTTGTAAGTGCAATTTTACTTCCACATGTCCCTTGCATCCTTATATAGATTCTTTGTTTCTAAAGTACTTATGCCACAAACCACATGTCCTTGTAGGTTGATGGTCGATGCGGCGTGAAGTTAAACAATGGTATTATTTTATCTCTCCATCGCACATTTGTGAGAGACGGATCGTCGGTTATCAACTACCATGGGACCATCCAAGTATGATAGACTTGATGCGGACGGAGAGAGAAAAGATATGGAATAAGGAAAATCAAGATAGGAAGTTGGAATTAGCAGAGTACGTAGTAGCATCCATGAAAAAGATCAAGCTAAAGGGGTATCGATGTATTCTGGCAGCTCACCAATACGGAAAAGGAATGGAAGGACATTGGATTTGTTGGATGATCTTTCCTCGTGACGGAGGGCCGTGATCTTTTACTCACTAAGGGACACAAACCCAATCGGCTACAAACACTTTGAACAAGTATTGAGATTGTAAGTGATCGATGAACTCGCTATTCAATTACTAGAGTCGAATATCATCGTTGACAATATAGTGCATTTCGCATGCTCTTACAAGCGCATTTGAAGGATCCTGACAGGTTGGGATCGAAGGTCCCGTATGTGTAAGGAGCGCAATGGAAATAAACTCAAAATCAGCGAGATTTCCCTTGCGTATATGCAACCTAATTTTTCTTACTACGACCACCTATTGCTTCTATTTTATTACTAACATTGGTTTATTGTGTGCAGTGCATCAAACAACCATATGGATCAAACTTGTGTGGTTTCTTCGCCTATGAGTACCTCGGGGCACGCAAAAGTACTCATCCAAATACCGACAGCTTAAGGACCACAAAAAACAAGTGGTACGGATAGTACAAAAGGCAACCGACGAGATGCGGTTCAAAGCACAGTAGGGAGACATATGCAAGTTTGTTCTAGACCAGTCGTGCATGAAGGCCAGCCTTTCTTTTTGCAGGATAGTGAGTTGGGCCTGCTTCCGGAGTTTGAGCCCCTAAGGAAATGGGACACCATGCTAGAACTTAAGGACTATCTTCATCCAGCTACCATCAAGCTCGCACTTTTGTATGGATCTTGTAGTTAACTCGCACTTGTTGGATATGAATGAATGGATCGATCGGTGAAACTTGTATATATGGATACGTATTTAATCGATGTATATATTCTTATGTTATATATTTGAGTATCTGTCTTTCTTATATATGTGTATGGTGGATTGATAGCTATATATATATATATATATATATATATATATATATATATATATATATATATATATATATCCACTATTCTCCTGCCTACGTTTTGTTTACTAATCAACACACCGGCGGAGGCACGACGGTGCGCCGCCCAGTCCAACGATCTATAATTAGAAAATCAGGCGATCATTAAATACCACACCTAATCAATAAGGTAATAAAATATCCCGTGATTATTGCTAGACTTTACTGCAGCATCGTATATATGTTGACCATCCATCTCGTCATCGCTGCACAACGCCGCAACCCTTCCCGTCACCGCGTTTCGCAAAACCACGGCCGCACGCATCACCGGCGCCGCGGCTCCATCCAGCATTTGCCCGTGGTTCCTTCCCGATGACGCGCTTCGGCGGAGGCGGCGCGCCCTCGATCTACGCGCACGACGAGCTCCGGCGTTGGCGGCGATTTTCCATCGGCTTGCCCAACGCGCTCTAGAGGGTCGTCGTGCCCCGGCGGTTGCGGCGCATCCTCGTCTTGCGCACACGACGGGTGCTGGTGGTGGCGGTGGGGAAGAGGCTCTGTCCTGTGTTCCTGGTTCGCGACCTAGCCCTCCGGTCCTACGACCTGGCTACCTTCCCTGCTGGTAGCCTGGTACAGCCGCGGTGGGGAAGAGGCTCTGTCCTGTGTTCCTGGTTCGCGACCTAGCCCTCCGGTCCTACGACCTGGCTACCGTCCCTGCTGGTAGCCTGGTACAGCCGCGGTGGGGAAGAGGCTCTGTCCTGTGTTCCTCTTGATTCTGGTCAGTGCCCCTGCCTTTCTTCAGGACTGCGAGCTCGCGTGGACGAGCGATGGAGGCAGGGCGTGAGATCCTTCGGCGACGTCACGAGGACTGGAGAGCGGTGGCAACATTGTGTGGGCTGAGCAACCTGAGCGGCGGCGGACAGGCGGTGGCGTACTAGCATCTGTGGAAGTTCTTGCTAATAATAGCCTATTATTTGTTTATATTTTCAGTCATGGCTGGCTAGTACGAATGATTCTGACAAATCAATCTTTTTTTAAAAAGAACATGGATGTGCATCTTCCACACGCGGCGCTGGATCGTGTGACTCGTGTCTCCCGCAACGTACCGCATCCTCGCCATGTGCTGCCCGTGTTTCTTCGATCTCATTTATGGTTTTTATATCTGAAATTTCGCTGCCTCTCTTGTTTTTTTTTCTTACTGGCACAGTCCCTCTCAGTCAAAGTTGATCTCGCCACCATGGATACCATGGTGTTCATCAGCACAGCATGGTATCGATCTATGCTGCAGCATGCCATCTCCCAGTCTCCCACTCGTCGATGAAGAGCCAAAGACCGCTGTTTTTTTTGGCGTGTTGATGTATTTGCTTCTTTATACAGTTTTCTTGAATCAAAAACTCCGAGTATGTTTCTCTGTTCATGTATTTGATGTGATTTTAGTTTCTTTATATTGAATAAAAACTTGCATGGATTCGTCTCGTAAATTTAATATAACTCATGGCTCCCAGGAATTAATTAAAATTCACCCCTACCAATAATTTTATAACAAATGATACTAATACTAATAAAAAAAAATATCCCAACGAACAACCCACGGAAATTTACCGCTCACAAGTATTAACAGAATTATTTATCCTTAAACGATAATATCTAGTACGTAATAAAATACAACCACCCGAAGATAAGGCACGGCGGTGAAAATTACAACAAATTTTATTATATGCATAGTCCATATGTAATTATTTTCATAACAAAAGGATACTATAAGTAATAAAAAGTGGTCTATCTGGCGATCTGACACGCCTTATTTGCATAGGAAAATTTACCGCTCACAAGCCATGAGGAATTATTTTATTAACAAAATAATACTATTAGTAATTATTTTACTGATCGGTTGACCAGAAGAAATTTACCGCTCCGATGCCCAGAAAGAATTATTTTACTCAACAAAGTAATTATAATACTAATAGTAATAAAAACACGTTGGAGTGAATAATACTAATAGTAATTTTACTCAACAAAGTAATTATTTTACTTCTCACAAGGCTGGAGGGAATAACTTGCTTACCGAAGTGATACTAATAGTAACAAACAAAAAATCACGACCAACAACCCACGGAAATTTACAGCTCACAAGTAATTATTTTACTCAACAAGCCCAGAGGTAATTATTTTATTAACAAAATATACTGTCAGTAATAAAACTACGTGCAAGGGGGATTCAAACTATGTGATTTAGCCTAAATGCCGTTGGTTGCTTTGATTACCGAATTAAAAAATGGCTCACATCCAAATACGTCAGTCTTGCATGCAGATTTTGATTGCGGTGCAATCATTGTTGCCATAGCAGCCATGCGTCAACGGGGAAGGCTGCAAAACAGTAAATGTGTCGGCATGCAGCATGTGTAGTAATTAAAACGAGTCCATTAACTGTCCCGGTTTCTCAATGCTGTCACCGGAGTGTGCTGGCTCCGGCCACCGCGCGTTGCTTAATATTCATAGCGTAGGCCGTAGATTAGTGCGGTCATATATATATATATATATATATATATATATATATATATATATATATATATATATATATATGTGTGTGTGTGTGTGTGTGTGAATATTGGCATTTTATTTTATTTTTTAAAATCAAGCGTGGCGGGGCATAAAGCGCCCATGCGCATAATAGTGTTAACCGTGGCGGGCGGCATAATTCGCCCGCCACGGTTAACAATGTTATGCGTGGCGGGCGGGTTATGCTGCCGCCACGGTTGTCATCACAGTATGCGTGGCGGCACGGCCGCCCGCCACGCTTGAAAGGTCACGATTCGGTGGGTGACGGACGGCCGTGCTCGCCACACAAAACACAAATCGCCCGCCACAAAAATATTTTCGGTACTAGTGTTTTACGGTGATTAATATGTCTGATCGATGGACGTTTAATCGTCGGACGGATGTGGTACGCTGTCAGTCACCCTGGGCATTTGGGTACACGAAACTGATCGGTTTGGTTCTTCGGTGTCTAGCTAATTCGGTTATCTGGAAACAAGGCACCGATCGGTTCCAGAGAAAACTTGGAACCAAGGCATTTCGGTTTGGTTTCAGTTATAACCTAAAGGAACATTGTATATCATGTTACACAATATAGCATATCAATGCTCCCTTAAAAAAGATAGCGTACAAAGCTGATTTCTTGCATCGTTTGGTTCTTATATCATGGAAAGAAAATACTAATATATGATTTACAATACTACGCATTCCCCATCTTGAAATATGGGGATTTTATTTTTTCTCTAAGCAAAACTATCTTCAGTCATTTGATCAAGTTTATGTAGAAAAGAATAATAATACTTACAACATTAGATTTGTATCGTACCCTGCGGTGCCTCATCCCAATGATGATGAAGGGTCTTCTTCGCTGGTTGTGCAGCAGCAGCCCCATCCTTGATGAGCTAGTCGTCGACGTGTGGTACTTTTTAATGGTTCTAGATAAGATGATGTGGAACTAGACTTGTGATGGATATTGAACTTGACTTGTCGAACTTCATGACTTGTGGAACTTCTTGTGATGGATATATATAATATATATATTCTGATCATGGATTTGATATATATTTGTGTATGAGTGCATGGATTTGATATATATGTGATATATGATTTATATGTACTGTCTGTCAAGTTGGAATGCAAAAACAGAAATAAAAAAGGAAATGGTCACCTTACCGAAAGCAACGCCGCTAAAGCTGGGATTAGGTTACCCAGTTCCCCAGCTATGCCGAGAAAACGCTCGGTAGTCTTATGGTCAATTCACCGAGGGCAAGCCTGGCTCTCGGTGAAACGACCATATCTCTACCGAGAGCCGTCCAGAAACAACGCTCCGTAAAACGTTAAAGTACCGAGCATTCTTTTGGGCTCTCGGCACAACATAATTTTAAAATTTTTTAAAATTAAATGCCACCGAGAGCTGGGACCCTCGGTAGAGAGTGCCTCTACCGAGAGGTGTTCTTGCCTCTCGGTAAATCCAACGTCGACGGAGGCAAATGGACGTCGACGGAGGCAAACGCCGTCGTCATCCACTTTTATTTACCGAAGGGGCTATGGGCCCTCGGTAGAAGTTGTACCGAGCGGCCCATGTTGAGCTCTCGGTAAATGTTGTTTCCGTTGAAATTTTCACCGAGAGATTTCCACCAGGAGCAGCGCTCCGTAAAGCCTCTACTGAGCGCTACTTTCACGTCGGCCGAAGTGTTTGTGGCGCTCGGTAGAGACGTGCCATCCAGTAGTCTTAGTTGTGTTCAAACGTTGAGTTAGTTACGTAATAACAGATTGAGATGAGTGCATCTATTAAGAACCAAGTACCGAGCGGCCCATGTTGAGCTTTCGGTAAATGTTGTTTCCCGTTGAAATTTTCACCGAGATTTCCACCAAGAGCAGCGCTCCGTAAAGCCTCTACCGAGCGCTACTTTCACTTCAGCGAGTGTTTGTGGCGCTCGGTAGAGACGTGCCATCCAGTAGTGTTAGTTGTGTTGAAACGTTGAGTTAGTGAAGTAATAACAGATTGAGACGAGTGCATCTATTAAGAACCAAGTTTTTGACCGCGCTGCTGGTGCGTGGTTGGTGCGCCCCGGTAGTCGTTTTCCAGCCAGGCCAGCTCCTTCCTTGCCCGGCCCAACGAAAAACCCTATATATACATAAACGCGCATGCATGTGTTATCCCACACAAATTAATTAAGCATCAATACAGAACTCAGACACCCTTCTCGATCAACACGCTAATCACAGTGAGAAGAAAAAACTCACTTATTATTAGCTTGATCGCCATTATTTTTCTCATCATCATCTGCTAGCTTCGTGCTTGCTAGCTAGTCCATCGATCATTAGCATTAGCTAGCTAGGAACGAAGTTACGACGACCATGGCAGCAGTGCCTGGTGATCGGCAACGTGTCCCAACACCTCGTCGCCGACGGGCAGTCCATGAGCTCCTTCTACGCGGCCTGGGCCACGGCCGTGCGCACCGCCTCGGCTACCGATCTACCGTCGCCCTTCACCGACCGCGCGGCCATCGCCGTCCCCGCAGCCCACCCATGCCCAGGTTCGATCACCGGAACATCGAGTTCCGTGGCGAGCATAGCTCGGCCCACGCCGTCCTCCCCATGGACAGGATCAAGAACGTCGCCGTCAACTTCCCAGAGGAGTTCATCGCCGACCTCAAGGCCCGCGTGGGCGGCCGTTGCACCACGTTCCAGTGTCTCCTGGCGCACGCCTGGAAGAAGATCACGGCGGCGCGGGACCTGGCGCCGGAGGAGTTCACGCAGATAAGGGTCGCCGTGAACTGCAGGGGCCGTGCCGACCCTCCGGTGCCCATGGAATACTTCGGTAACATGGTGCTGTGGGCGTTCCCGCGGATGCAAGCCCGGGAGCTGCTGTCCTCCAGCTACGCCGCGACGCCGTCGCACGCGTCGACGCCGAGTACATCCAGTCCTTCGTCGACTTCGGGTACATGGCGGAACGCGCCGGGGAGGAGCTGACGTCCACGGCCGCAAGTCCGGGCACGGCCTTCTGCCCGGACCTGGAGGTGGACAGCTGGCTGGGGTTCAGGTTCCATGACCTAGACTTCGGGTACGGACCGCCGTGCGCCTTCCTGCCGCCGGACCTTCCCGTCGAGGGTCTTATGATCTTGGTGCCGTCGTGTGCGGCCAAGGGTGGCGTCGATCTCTTCATGGCTCTCGACGATGATCACGTTGAGGCCTTCAAACACATCTGCTACTCCATGGATTGATCGTCGCTCAATACATATAAATCACGCCAAACAAGCTAGTGTGTGTATATATAATAAATATATATGTGTACACGCCTTCCTTATACATACAAAATGATATGGCCACGAGTATGTACATAGTACAGCGTTGTGTTTGTAATAATGCACTAATATACTGCAAGTGGTAGATATCGTGATGTCTACGTGATCGACTATATATGCGTACTCCTTATCTACGTATGACCCATTTATTCGTTCTTACACTTTCTCACGTTTTCTATATAAAATAAAAAAAGTTCGTTCTTACACTTTCTCAGATCAAAAGAAAAGGCATGGATGCGTGGGGTCGATGTGACGCTATGCATCGAGGCCGTTAACCGTGGTAGTGGAGACGAAGACAAGACACTAGTGGAGTTGGATTGCGTGACGGAACGCTCCGTTCCCAGGTGGAGGTTGTTGGTGTGGAGACTGCGTGACAACATGGTCAAGGCCGAGGTCTCTGACGTTGGCAGGGCATCGGAAGAAATGGTGGTACTTTCGTCTCAGCTGAGAGGCGTACCAGTCAGGTCCATCATATCGTCGCCGTCTTCACATGTTGCAGTATATATTGGACACCCAGGCAGTTGCTGGTTAATTTTCAAGATATGAAAATCTTCGTTCTTGACATCCATGTGCAGTACATATTGGACACTCAGGAAGTTGCAGGTTCATTTTCAAATTAAGAAAAAGAAATGATAAATGGGATTTCGAGTTCATCGCCGCTACCAATAGACACATTTTTAGTCATGATAATTTTCATGATATATTCCTAACTGTTGGGTAAAAATGACACAAACATCAGAGTGAACAAAAACTATTGGCCACATTCATTTTATGATCGTACAGTACACAAACTATTGAGTCAGCTTATTAGAAAGTTGGGTGCTGAATTTTGTCAGTTGGAGGAGGAGGAGCTTTCTGAAGAGGTGCTGCTCAAGAAGCAAAGACAGATGAGCCCAGTAGAAAAGAAGAAGAGAGGCCCAGGCCAGAAGAAAGGTGGCCTGAGCAAGAAAAAAGAAAACAGATGGAGCTGTTGAGAAGAAGAATCAGGAGGATGAAGTTTAGGCGGCGTCTGTTATTGGCTTTGATGTGATTGCTCACTCTTGGAGGCACCGCCTCTACCAGCGCTTCGGTAGCATCCCCTCGGTGAAAGATCGCGACGGAACGAGCTTCTATCGAAGCGCTATTAACGGGCGCTCGGTACAGCCTCTACCGAGGGCCCCTTCCCCTCTTGCTAAACCTGGCTCTAAGTCGACGGGGCGTTTGCCACCGCCGACGTCAACTTCAGCCGAGAGCCCCCCCCTCGCCAAAGGAGTGTAGTTCACCGAGGGCCA
The DNA here is from genome assembly GCA_015847255.1 of Hyparrhenia diplandra. Taxonomy (NCBI): domain Eukaryota; kingdom Viridiplantae; phylum Streptophyta; class Magnoliopsida; order Poales; family Poaceae; genus Hyparrhenia; species Hyparrhenia diplandra. The sequence continues at coordinate 173,956 of JADLZK010009107.1, read as the reverse complement.
CCCCATGAACACACACTCGATGAAGCTTTTTAAAAAAAACAAAAAACAATTTCTACCGAGCGCATTGTCGTAGGGCGCTTGGTAGATTTAGATTTTAAAAACGAGGAAAAAGCATCTCTACCGAGCACCACATCACCTGCCGCCGCTAGAGCTATGGTCGCTTCACCGAGGGCCATGACCGTGCTTTCGGTGAATCGATCATAGTTACATCGAGCCTTTTTCACCGAGCGCTACCCTCTCATACCTAGGAATATGGGGATCCTAGGCCCCCATATTCCCAGATTCACCGAGTGCTACCCTCGATGCAAGTAGTTTACCGAGCGCAGCTCTAGGTTGAGTGACCAAATTTTTGTTTTTTTCTATTTTTCCATTCCACCTTTACAAATGTAACATATAGATCACATATCACATATATTTGACATTCATGCACTAATACAACTCAATTATCACATATATATCACATACATGATTGAAACATAGATTAATTGGTCCAATATCCGGCACAAGTCTAGTTACACTGATACAACTCATAGTTGTGAACTACACTCAGTAGCGGTTAAACGTCGTCAAGACACCATGTCGTCAGTAGTTGTGAAGCAAAGGAGGATGTATTAGTGAGAACGTTGGTCTACATTTGGGAGATCTCATTGCATTAAAGATCGGTGACCTACACTTCATCATTTTTTTTCTACAAGACCAGCTGAAAGGTCCTAATGGGGGGGGTGAATAGCCTATTAAAAATTCTTGCAACAACACTAAGCACCCGTTTAGTAAATAAGATGGCGGAAGCTAAATAAAGCGGTGCAACAAGCTATCTATGCAAGCCACAAGCAAGAGATGATATTTCTAATATCTCTAAGGTCACTCAAGGGCTATGTCACACTAGTTTTACTCCTAGGTGAACAAGCAATTCTAACTAAATTACCACTAGGAGCTAAACAAGACTAAGCAACCTACACAAGCTACTCAAGCTAAGCACCCTAACAAGATATACTACCAAAGTAATGCGAAGGAGTGCTAGAATACAATACCACCGGTGTAGTGTCGAGGTTGTAGCCAATCACCGTGATCACTGAGAAATCTCCAACGAGCAAGAACGAGTGACACGATGATTTTTCACCGAGGTTCACATGCTTGCCGGCACGCTAGTCCCCATTGTGGCGACACACCCACTTGATGGTTGCTAAGCTTAATGGCCGGTGCCAAATCCCTGGGAGCTCAAGCACACCAATCACAAGAGGGGGTACAACAAGCCATGAGCAATCCACTAGTGCTCCTTTTCGCGAATCTCCCGCGGGGTAAGGAATGACCCCTCACAAACCACCTAGTGTGGCCTCGAACAAGCTCCAATCGAGCTCAACACCGCCTCTTGCTCCAAGCCGCTAGGGAACCGAGCAAATTCCTAAGAAAACAAGAATCCCGCGGCTTCTCCAAGGATGAAGTGCCTCTAGATGCAATCAACAATGCAATGCACTTCTATCACTCTCAATCTCACCAAGAATTCGAGTTATGGATGGAGAGATGAGTGGAGAGGAGTCTCAAATGCTCACAAGCAAGTTAGAGTGTTCAAATGTGCAAGAGAGAGGGCTAGGAACCGACCATCCAAGTATATATAGCCCACCTCACGAAATGGAGCCGTTGTGCTTTGAAATGGGCTTCCTGCGAGTCGACCGGACGCGATCGACCGGACTCACCAAATGAAGTCCGGTCGTGAGTCCGGTCCCCGCTTCGTCACAACCGACAAAGATCCCGCCCACAAATGACTCCTTCCTTCGGCGTCCGATCACCGGTTCGGTCAAACACCGGAAGCATCCGGTCGAGGTTCCGTCCGACGCGTCCCCTGGCCAAAACCCGTCAGTGAGCTCGCCAGACGCACCCACCGGAAAGCGCCCGGTCGATGCGGCGTGCTTCCCGGCGGTCGTCCGGCCGCACTCGCAAATTTCTTCATCTTGTTGTTGCCCTTTGCTTCAACCTTGCTTCGCCTCTTGCCATAAGTTGCCAACACGTCGAAGATGATACCGTTATCACTTATGTTAGCATGCACGAACGACTAGGCAAGATAGAAGTTAGTGCTCTCATTGTCCTAAATGCAATATTCAAGTCAATTGGACCTAGAAGCACTTCACCAAACGATTGTCGCGGCATCCCCTCTTGATAGTCGGCTATCTATCCTATAATGTGATCACATGCTCTATCGTGTCTTGGTCACCGAAAGGAAAACCCTATCAAGATACCTTTAACTTCGATCTCCGGTTCCTCTCAAGCCGATCACCGAGCTTGACGATCCATCATGTCCACCATCACCGTCCATGTTCATGATCATCATGCTCCTTGTCATCCATCTAATCCTATCTCATAAGTCACACTTAGAGCAAAGGATTAGTGCCACAAGTGTGTCATCAATCCTATCTCGTAGACTCTACCGAGCGCTTCTTGTAGGGCACTTCGGTACAAAGTCTGGTGCTTTCGGTGGAGGCCGCCTGCGGCGGTAGTGGGTAGTTTGTATTTCTACCTTTTATCCTTCCCGATGAAACTGAATACTAATAGAAATTGGAGGTTGATACTCCCTCGGTCCCAAAATGTTGGTCGTTTTGGTGTCGTGCCACAAGTTTGACTCGATTTGTACAAAATATGTGTGATATTTGTATTTTTAAATAAATTTATTAAAAACTAGATTCAAAGATCTTTCTAATGATACTAATTATGTATGATAAGTATTAATATTTTTTAATATATAATTTGTCAAAGTTGTTTCACAGAAAAGCAAAGCGACAAGTTGGAATGTAGGGGGTATAAACTCGAGAGAGAAATGGAATGCCATCAAAAGTAAAGTGACAGATTCAGCCAATGACATAATCTGTTTTCAAAACCAAAATGGACACTTTTGATGTAGCCTTTATCGAAATATCTGCCCCAAACATCGATAAATTTGAATTTCTTCCATCGATGGGGGCTTCTCTAGGTATACTCGCTGCTTGGAAGAGTAGGAAGATCTCCATTTTCAGTGGGGAATTAATTTTCTCAAATGATTTTACTATCATAGTGGAATTCTTTTCAATGCATGATTCAGAAAGTTGGATCCTAACAAATATCTATGGAACGTGTACCTCTGATGGTAAAAAGGAATTTATAGAATGGTTCCAATAAATTCAAATGGCTGAGGAAGTGAATTGGATGGTTGTGAGAGATTTCAACCTATTAAGAAAACAAGAAGACGTAAACAGGGGAATGAGGAGATCTAACGGGGTGTTCATTTTCAATGACGCCATTAGTCTTTTTTTTTTGAGAATGACACAAAGATTACAACGCAGACACTCACAACACGCATGCACACTCACCCCTATGAACACACGTCACGCAAACCCTACCCCTATGAGCACCTCCGAAGGATGGGCAGCCGCAGATCTGGAGATTCTTGAAGTCACCATAGGTGCCTCGTCGTCGACGGAACGCCGCTACCACTTAATGCACAACGCCGGTATGGTTTGAATGAAATTAATCTCTAGGGCAGAAAGTTTACTTAGTCTAATATATCAAACACAACCCGTTACTAGAAAAATTAGATTGGATCTTTACTTCAAACTTTTTGTGGTCCGAATTACCCTAACACCGCGGGTAAAGGCTTGAAATTATACTTTCTCGTCGTTGTCCTGTTTTGGTCAGCATCTCAACCCAAATTCCGTGGACCTAAAGTGTTTAGGTTAGAAAATTACTGGATGCAGTTGACATATTTTTAGGTCATTTGAATAATGCTTGGTTTTCCTCCTTTCATCACTCTAATATTGCTAAATTGCATACCTAAAAGTTTATAAGGCTAAGAAGACATTTTAAACATAAACAAGCCACGATTCAAAATGGCAACGGGCAAAATCCACGTGTATAGTAACCTCACAAATCCATGCCCGCGAGATTATTCAGTGCCTGCGCCCGCGCCCGCGACCCGCCACGGCAAGAAATTTTGCCCGTGCCCGCTACTCGCGGGCATGCCCGCATACCTGACAGACTGTATAAATAAGACACACACACACACATTCCATAGTATAGTACAATACATGAGGTACTTGGGCCATGCATTCAAGTTCAACACACACACATTCAATGTACAGTACAATCCAAGTGATGCAAAAAAAAACAAGAGATGAACAAGTTGATTAGTAGGAATCCTCTCTAGTGATGCAACATTCATCTTTGATATCTTCTTCATTGTCTTCGAGGCATGACCAAAAGCTATTGAACCTTCCATCAGCACCATCTACATTCAAGTTCAAACAATGGTAGCTGAAGTATGTAGTTCATATATTAATAAAAGAATTCATTGTAAATGAACATTTTTATACCTTTGAGACTGTGACAAAGCCAACTTTTCCCGCAAATCAGATTCCAACATTTTAGGGGTTAGACGACTGCGATGCTCACTTAAAATCACCCCACTAGTACTTGAAAGCCAATTCAGAAGCTACTGAGGTTATTGGAATAGCTAAAATGTCACGAGCACTTAGCCTCAAATGTAACTTGTTTTTTAACTCAACATTTTCATCTAGAGCAGTTTTCTCAAACTTATCATACCTTTTGGAGTAGCAATCCACTAAGCAACACTTTCTCGGATGTTTGCAACGGCAGTTCCAATTACCGCCATGCCATCTTTCACAATGAGGTTGAGAATATGTGCACAACACCGCATGTGCAGCCATTTTCCTTTGAGGAGCATATTAGTTGCCCCAAGCCCGTGTCCATTAAGCCCAACATATTATCATTTGCACCTTTGCGATTGTCAAAAGTCACAGTTGACACCCTCCGATCAAGATCCCAACTCTAGAGGCAACTATGCAATGCATTACAAATAGCCTCTCCTATATGGGGTATGACACAAATATAAACCTGCATAAAATGAGTCCATGAGTCAACGTTAGATGGACAACAAGCAATAAACCTGCATAACATAATCTGGACAACAAGCAAATTTAAGATATTCACCTTAATATGCAAGTTTTAAGCATCCATGAGTCATTAGTAAAATGTTCAGTCACGCCATATAACCTCTTTTTTTTATTTTCAGTTGTCCAAAGGTCGGTTGTGATAGCAACACGACAACTTGTCCTTTGCAATAATATCCTAGTTTTCCTTTTCTCTCCCTTGTAGAAACTCACAATGTCCCTTCCAATAATATTTCTAGTTCCCATTTTGAAAAAAGGTTGTAATGCACTAACAAATTTATGAAAGCCATGGTGATCAACAATGGACAATGGGTACTGATGCAAAGATAATCATGGAATACAAAGCTTTTCTGGCTACTTCTTGATCAAACACATAGTTTTCTACAGCTACTGCTCCCTTTTCAGTGGTTGCAAACCTCAAACTTATGAAAGCCATGGTGATCAACAATGGACAATGGGTACTCATGCAGTATAATCATGGAATACAAAGCTTTTCTGGCTACTTCTTGATCAAACACATAGTTTTCTACAGCTCTTTGCTCCCTTTTTCGGTGGTTGCAAACCTCAAATTAGTTTGTACTTTTGTTCCCGGCTTCTTGTCATTGTAGATGCAAGTTCTCAAATGAGTATTCAAGTGACTTGTACCATTTCTTGATGTGGCTAAAAGGTTCTTGCCGTAGTGGTTGCACTTGTCCTTCCATAGTCCATCAACTTTTATCTTCTCAAAGTCATTCCGGACTTTTGAAGTGAGCTTTCTCTTTGAAGGTCACTCACCATATGAGTCCTCCCCATCCGATAACTCGCACAACATTCGTGGCTTTGTCCTCCTCGGTACCAACTACAAAGGCTTGCTTGGGACCTTTGCACTTGGGAGGAGCTACTAGGGGTCGACATTGTTGTCTTGCACATCACCAAAGCATAAGATCCGGAATATGAAACCACTAAAAACCACTAGATCTACTAGGAGGCAACAAGACTAAGTGAAGCGGTGACCTTGACTGGGAACTTGGTCGTGATCGGCGTTGGGGGAGTGGAGGGGGACGCAGGGGAGGCGGAGAGAGCTGCGCCGCCATGAGCCCTTGACCATGAGCGCAGGCCCGGCAAGACGCTGTGGAGGGGAGACCTGGATGGGGAGGGCAGGAGGCGCCGTGGAGGGGACGAGGGAGGACCGGCGCCCGACGCCCCCCGCGGACAAAGGCGCGACCTCGCGATGCCGAGAGCGCGTGCCCCGCGAGCCGCGAGTCCGAGCGGCGGAGGGTGTTTGCGCTGTGGGATGGTGGGAGGCAACTGGGAACGGCGGCGCTAGGTGGGGGATTGAAAATGAGGTACGCAAACCCTGAAACCTATATATATATATATCTCCATATAGTGGCCCCACTTGTCAGTGAGGGTTTGCGGGTTTGCGGGCACGGGCAAGCTATTTTTTTGCCCATCATTTGATTCCCGTTGGGCACAACACTGTATCCACGCCCATGCCCGAGGGCACAAGAGCGCGCTTCAGATCCGCGCCCACCAAGTCTGTTGCCCGCACACACGTGGATTTTCTGTACCCGTTACCATTTTGAGCCACGATGCCTAGTCTCGAAGCTGCCATCTCAAATGTAAAATTCTTAATTTGGTTCTTAGACACCATTGAAGAATAAAGGGATCTGAGCCTGCTTGAATGGAACTTCAGTTCTATTCTAAAGACAAAGCTGCTACCCTTGCTTGATCAACAAAAGATCTATTGGAAACAAAGAGGGACTATTAATTGGGTGAAACTTGGTGATGCAACTACTATATTTTTCATGCAAGGCCAACAATTAGAAAAAAGGGGCAACTTAATCAGGCAGTTGGAACAACAAAGATAAAGGGCAACTTTTGTGGCAAGACTTCATGGATAGATTTGGCAAAACCGAGTTTATAAGATTAGTGGTTCATTCATCACGTATTCTGGAAGAAGAGATGATTTTAGCCTGCTGGAAGAACCATTTTTTCAATTTAAATAGAGTTATCAAGGAGCTGTCAAATGACAAGTCAACTAGACCGGATCAAAGGGGACTTCTACAAACTCTTCAGTGATTTCCATGATAATAATGTGTGCCTCAAGAGCATCAACCCCTCATATATCACTCTCACTCCCAAAGTGGATGGGCCCAGGAATGTCTCTTATTATAGAACAATCTCATTGCTCAACCCATCAATCAAGTTGTTAACAAAGCTATTGGCTAATAGATTGCAACCAATAATCACAAAATTGGTGCACATGAAAGCAGATCCATTCAAGATTGTATAATAGATTGCAACTCAAAGAAGGAAATTGTTGTCATCAAAGTTGATTTTCACATGTCGCAATATGTCCTTTCCAAATGTTGCAATACGTTTTTCTCAGGCTACATGTAGGCATGCTGCCCCAGCTGAGTGGTTGCATGCACGACCGTCAGATTGATGGTGAACTTGGCGCCCTTGGAGGAGGAGATAGAGGAATCAACGAGGGCGACGACATGGTGCACGCGCGGGGACGAGGTGCGCAAGGGCGATGGTGTGGTCCGCGCGGGGAACGAGGTGCGCCATGGTGCGTTCATGTGTGTGAGCAAGCGGGAGGGAGTCCGTTCATGTGCAAGCAGGGGGCGGGGGTGTGTTCCGATGGACTTCTCCTCTATCGAACATCGTAGCGTCAGCACTACCATTGGAGATTCTATCAGACGTCCAAGCCTTAGAAGCCGGGGTATGGGAACGCGCCCACGTTCCCCATCCGGGAACGACGTACCAGCTCATGGTGCGGGAACAACGTGGAACACCATTCCAATTCGCGATGGAATGTGTCCCGAGATCACGACTAATCCGGGAACCTAGAGTCCCGCATTACCGACGGAACGTTGAGCGGTGGCGTCTCGTACTTATCATCAAGTGTCGGTCAAACACTAAGTTCGAGATCTATCCGATGGAACCTTGAGCGGTGAAGCGTATCGTCGCTATCATCAAATGTCACTCAAACACTAAGTTGAGATCTATCCATCTTCCGGCAAGAGAGAACAGGACAATACGCTCGAGCAGAGCCATCGGAGCATCTCATGTGCTGAATTTTGAGAACGTTCTTAACACGTTCCTTATTTTAGAAACACGTTAAGGGAACACGTTCAATCTAGATTACCTACACGCTCCATTTGAATTTGGTATAAGCTAAAAGCAGCACACCCCCTGCTCGTTTCATAGTTTTTGAAAATATCGTGCCACGTTCCGCATGTTGCTTGTCCTCAGCACTAACCTTGGAGATTTCCCGTGGTGCCCAGGTTTCATAGGCCGTTGATAAATATCTAATTGCAGATATGGGCCGTGTCGATGGGCCCCGGACGGTTTGGCCATCTATAATTTATACGGAGTACCTCCCCACCACAGTTGCTATAGTAGCAGCAGCCGCCGCCGGCTTGCAGCTCGTGGTCTAGCAACGGAAACGGCACAGCAAACCCGCACCCCGTGCCAGAGGAGATGGCCGCCCACCTTGGCGCCTCCGCGTCCGCCGGCGAGGAAGCCTTCTGGACCGCGTGCCCGCACTGCTGCTACGTGCACTCATTCCCACGTCTCTACCTTGGGCGCCGCCTCCGCTGCCCGACCCCGGCCTGCCGCCGCGCCTTCCCCGCCGCCGAGCTCCCCGCGGCGCCGCCTGTCGTCCCTGGCACTGACATGTACTTCTGCGCCTGGGCATTCTTTCCACTAGGGCCGGCCGTCGCCGCCGACAGCTGGGCGCCCTTCACCGCATTCCACCCCTTCAATCCCCGCCATCACCCTCCCCGCCCCAAACCCCGCCGTCGCATCCGCCGACCCGCCATCCGGCGCAGGCCCGACTTCGAGGATGAAGATGAGCGTGTGTTTCAAGGGCAGGGCACGGGCTGAGGTGGAGGAGGAAGAGGAAAAGGAAACGGCTGCAGCCGACATTGGTCTCGATGTCGAGGTCGAGGATATCGGGGAGCAATGGGACAGCGGCATCGCCATCAACCAGGCGGTGGACCTCAGCGAACTGGGCTTCCGCGTCGACGAGATGGGGGTCCTCCACGATTTGCCGTGACCGATCGAGGGAGGATGACTGGAAGGTTGTGCCTTTTGATCGTAATCTTGATCTTGAAAATTCTGCCTACATACTAACAGCTCAACTGAGTAGATGGTTGGGAAACTGAAAGCCACGCTATCAAACAGGCGTGCTTTTGTGTATATATATGCTTAGTTTAGTATCAAACATCTGGTCATGTCGCGCCTACTGCCTAGGGGTGTGTTTGTGATCAAACGTCATGGGGACGGATATGCAGAATGTGGCTCCTTTTTGTGTGGACTTGGAGGTGCACAATGGGGTTCATGTTCATACCTTGCTATGAACTTATATAGGAGTTTGTTTAATGCCGTGTCAGTCCATCTGAATCTTATTCTTATTGTGTGCCTGGTTTCATCAGATGGAACTGTTATCTTGAATTTGATGCAATGAAGCTTGGTACTGCTCAATGTCTTGTGTATGGATTTTCTTGTGTAAAGATTCTACGAGGTTGGGCAACATTTTTTTCTTCAATGGGGAGGGGTTGCTGCTAAGTGCTATTTAAATGCCTTGTGTTTAAGCAGATTGAAATGCTTAAGTATTTGGCACCATTTTAGTTTCATGTTCTCTCTGGTTTCACCTTGAGAGTTAAAATTTATAATGGCCATTCGAAGGTCCCCGCCTCATGGAACTGGCAGATTTGATTTTCTGATGGAATGCTATGGAGATAACAATGCAAAATGTAGCTCCTTTTTGTTTGGATTTGGTGGTGTAATGTGGGATCCATGCCTTGCTGAGAAGTTTGGTTACTGTTATGTTAATCTACATGCCCTTTTGTGCCAGGTTTCCTCTTATCTGGAAGATATCCTTTTAATTATTGTAGATATTTTTTGGAGAAATAAATTATGATGTAAAGATTCTTGGTCTGCTCAAGTGCCTTATATATGAGCTTTCTCAAGTAAAAAGTTCTAGGCAATTGACATAACTTGATGTTCGGAGCGAAATGCTTATGATGTTTGGCACCATTTTACTGCATCAGATCGTGGTGGCTGATTTGATTTGTCTTAAATTTATGACAACAGAATCACATAGTGTTGTTTCTTGCTTTCATGTTGCGTGTGATGTGATATTGATATTTTCATAATGTAGATGATGTGATATTTTGTTGGTGAATCTTCTGCTCCTTGTTTGATATATTTATCCTTGGTTGTAGATTTTATGATGATAATCTGTCAGGTTCTCCAAGTTTGGTGATGCTGAATCTTATTCATCATTTACGATAAAGATGTTATGTCTAATGAGGATGGATTCAAACAAAATTTGTTGCATTTCATGTTTCTAAAGATGTTATGTCTAATGAGGATGGATTCAAACAAAATTTGTTGCATTTCATGTTTCTTTTCTATTATGGTTGCGTCTGGTCTGATATAATAGTCTTGGCTTCCTTATTAGGATGCTTGTTGTGCCCGACCATTCTCTCCTGATTGACATTTATCTTTGGTTAGTGATGAACTGATGATATAAATTGGTGGCTTTTAATTATCATATAAGATGAGTGTGGCTAGATCATAATGTGATATTTCAAGCTTACCAAGTTTTTGCAATGGGATCCTCGTTACAGAGACAAAAACAGGATCTTTTTTGTTTATGATGTTCAGATCTTTGCTTCCTCTTAGGATATCTGGTGTTTATATTGTATTGCTCATAAAAATCATGAGTGAAGAGGCTAACTTTTGTTAACCACCACCTAGAAGATGATGGCTTTCACTTCCAGTTGGGCCAATTTGGTATTTGATTTACATCATGCATGAAAATGTGGCTAAGAAGTTGCAACTTTTGTAAAGCTATAAGCTAATGCATTCTCTTCCGTTTTACACTTGTCAAATTCTGTGCCAAAGAGGTTTTCTTGTTTGTTGCTCAGTGTCCACAGTTGTACTAGAATTGTGCCTTATGTTAGCTTGATAAAAGTTTATGGTGAAAACAAAGGATTTATCCTCAATATAGGATGCTCAATCATCAAAATTCAACTAAAAACTTAGAGACCGTTTTCTGGGGTGAAACGCTGGAATCCCTGCCAAACGGGTAGGTAGAGAAATGGTTTCCCAATGAATCACTTGAATCGTTTCTCCTCTTTTGCCTACAAGAGAGAAGCGGTCACCGAATAGTTTCGGGCGGCAAATTCTATCTCTTGGCTCCTTTCTAATCTTTTTTAAGTGCAAGTTTCGCCAATTCTATTTCTTGGCTTCTTTCTAAACTAGCGGTCGTAATCTTTTTTAAGTGAAATAAATTAAATTGGGTTCTATTTAAGTTGATGTTTGTTCAACGATCCAGTCTGAGTCTGCAACGCTATTGTAATCTGAAAGCAGCTAGTGTATCGGGAAGCAGAAACTGTTTGGTTGCGCCATGCGAGAGCGTGGAGCCGAGAAGAATGGGGATGTATCGGATACCGGCAGGAGGCCGTATCCGATGCCAGCGTAAACGGTTACGGACCAGTCCAACCAAACAGCCAGCAGAGGCATCCCAAAAAGGCTGAACCAAACAGCCTCTAAGTTGTTCTTAACCCACAAAAAAACGCTTTGATTTCTTTTGAAGAATATCTTCATTTATATGGCTTCTCATGGAAAATCAATTTTTTGAAGAATCAGAATCTAGTATTACCAATCAAATGATTTCGCAAAAAGTAATTCTAATTCTTCACCTAAAATGTTTCTTGAGCTATTTGGGTTATTTTGTTATGAACAATTAAATTAAACTGAATACTGAGCGTGGTCACAAACACAAGCGGGTGGATCTCATCATCTCATTACAAGGCTCCCTCTTATAACCTGCCATTGCCATTTATTCAACGCCTTCCAGGATTTGACAAATCCAGCAGCTTTCCATATTTCGTCACTGCTCTACTACAGGCACTCTGGCACGGTGAGATCCAGTGAAGAGCTTAGCAATGTCAGACATCAATTCTCCCTAGTGCTATTCTTGAGCCACTCTAGGTATTTCAGGTTGCCTCCTTGTATGGGTAGAGCGATGACTTCAGGAACGCTGCATTAAAAGATTAACCTGTAAATTCTGGGTCGAAGGAAGAGCAATATGTTTGATTTCATAACATCTTGGTTTATACTGATAATAAATCACTATCACAGCCTGCTTGGTCATTTGGAAAATGCGCAACAGCATCATCTTTGATAATGGCCGGAAGGATTTGAATCTCTGGAAAAGGTTGTTCAAAGAGGAACTGGACTGTACAAAGTCCAGAGGTGCTAGAAGCCACAAATTGAGTGTCTGGAGAGAGTCTTACAGTTAGTTTGTTCTTTTCTTTTTTCTTTTGAGCCTGGTAGCTCTGTACGCTTGTAAGTAACCATTATTTCATTTAATTAAAAAAAAAGGGGGGGAACCCCTTTCAGCTTCAAAAAAAATAAACAGTATAAGCTTGAATAATTACATGGAATTTACTCGTATTCATGGTTGGCTTTCACGTGTTCAGTCAAAGCATCTAGAAGAGATTCCCTTGTCTTGATAATGAGCAACTCTTCAGCATCACATTGCACCTGACAGCAACTCAGCAAGTCAGTTGTTGGTCACCAAATTACTACCCGCATTCATAAAAACATGTTGTTTATGAATTTACGACAAGATTTAATCAGACCTTATTAGCTAAAAAATCACTAATTTTTTAAACTACTGTTTGAAAAATACAAATTGTATACTTGTATTTGTAGAATAATATCGAAAAATGCTTGCAGAATCTCTGAAAGAATTTTAAGAATGTATTCTAGGACATATTAGTGATCAAAAATGCATATCGAAGCTAGTGCAAAGTCCAATGTGACAAGTATTTTTGAACCAATGGAGTAACAAGTAAAACTGTTGAATTCATCGAACAGTGAAACATCCATTTAACCTGGCCAAAAAATAGATTAACATACTACCTTTCCCTCCCACCAATAAACGGATTCAATGCCTGAAAAGAGGAGCATTTAGAAAAATTTTAAGTTCAGAATATTAGCAATGTAGCAATTATCCATGGCAAGAACTGCACAAACAGGACAAGATCAACACACTGCTTGACTGTATTCACGCAATCGCTTGGTTCATTTGTGAATAGTACAGTAATCCATTTTCATGTTACTGCAGAAAACAACTTGAGAAATTTAGGCAGCAGATACACCAACTCTGCATAGACAAGCAAAGCATGCATCTGACTTTGCGCATGCAGCAGTTGTTCACATACATTCCAGTGCAGGCGCCGCATGGTAAACTGCTAAAGAATGTTGCCCACAGATAAGCAGTTTTAACAAATGTCAGATGCTCAAGTGAATTCAACTAATAGACACACACACACTAATTATGTTACCTTCAGATTGTATTGTTGTTCTTATTTGCATAAGTTTTGTTAAGTTACATGTTCACTATGGTTTTGATCTGAGACCCATTTGATTCGTGTTACACAAATGTACCTGAAATAATGGTGCTGCATAGCACTAAATAAGGACAAATAATGCCTGAACAATCATGATAGTGGAATTGATGATATTTTATTTTGAAAATGAAATTTGACATGGCTATTAGGTGAAGACCTTGTTGTCATATTACTTGCTATCGCTGTACTCAAGGACACATAAATTTCAGTATGCAGTTGACTAAAGGACCACAAAAATGATGATACTACACCAAAGAAATAGAAAATTCATTTGGAGTGAATATGATGTGTTGCAGTGCAACATATGCTGAAAAGATAGCCAATTGATAAAATTCGTTTAACTGCATGTATAGCTGCAAATAAGGAAACTAGAGAAAGAATGTAGTTTTTACCAGGCACAATGTTAACACAAGCTGCAAGCTTCTCACTAATAATGCTTCCAGCAAGCTTCTTGCCTACAGGGGGAAAAACTTTTAATGGTGCTAAAGGAAAAAACCTATGTTATCAACATACAAAACAATTACAATAAAAGAAAAACACCCAAATACATGATGGGATGTGGAAATAAGTTCCAGTTAGCTTTTTATGGCTATGGGAAGGAAAATATGACTGCAATTACTTCAATGTTAAAGGTTAATAAACATATACAACAGCAGCTGTTACTGAAAATAAAGGAGTTGTTAGTAATAGTGTGCCTGTCATCACAACATGCCTACACTCAAAGACTATATTTTGTTTTATATACCTATCCCTGTTTCTACTACATACAAATCAGTTTGATCCCTTAGCCAAATCTTCTCTAACAACATCGTGAGCCAAAGTTAGCTATACATGCATATGCACTTCTTTTATTCATAGTGTGTTCGAGAGAAAAAAAACTTCTTTTTATTCATAGTGCCGCTGCAACACACAGCCAAGTTTGCTACTATGGGCAAATTACCTGCTTCCCTATTAGGAACGGTCACATACACAACAATGGAAGGAACAGTGGTTGATGCAGATTCCATCCTAATAGACCTGAGCTCCTTGCAAAAAAGGAAAATGTTATTGATTATTGACCACTTAGCACAGCTCCAGCTGTAAAGCCCATTACAATACTGATTTAGAGCTTGTAGGAAAAATAAAGTGGTATAACACGTGTTCATGCCAAAGGGTGCCTAGCTGACTGGTTAGGTGGCCTCAGCTCCCGAGTTTGACTCGGTGGGAGCAAGTTTCAGGTTGGGGTTAAAAAAATCCCCTTGTCTATCCCACGGCCAAAGCATAGGTCAAAATGGCCCAGCCCGGATCTCAAAGGGCAACGGTGCCCCTGTGCCGGGGTGGGACAGGGGTTCGGGGGTTTTCTCGGCTTGTGTGATTCTCTTACAGCAATGCCTGGGGTGGCTTACCCCCTGCAGGTCGAGTTTGTTTATAACACAGTGTTCAATAAAAAAATAAAACAATATTGTTTTACCAATTCTGCTGCATGAATTTCTGGAGCTAAGCTACATAATTTCTTGAAGTTGGAGCACTACCCAATAGGCCCAAACAAATCTATGTCAATCATGCACTTCATTTGGAATGGCAATGTTACTCCCTCGAGAGATTTTCATTGAGGTTACAGTCCACTCATCTTATCCGTTTTCTTTTTAATCTTGCCAATGATCATAGCCTCTTGCACTAGCCAAGCACAAACTGGACATAGCATTTATTAACTATTATTTTTCAAGGGCCTAGAGGGTCTTGCATAATTGTTAAAATCACTATCACTATTCTACCATTAATTTTAAGAATTTATAGTTTTAGTTGATTCCGTTGATTCTACGAGAATCTACAATTGGTCATGATCCTATGATTTGGGATTCTACCTTAGCGTTTCGATCCCATTCTGGATCATGCTTTTTACAACCTTATGCATTCGTTCTTATAGCTCACTAATAACCACAAAAGTAAATGAGTAATCAATAAAGAGAAACGCTCCATAGTTTCAATCTTATAACCAAATCGACCACCGCTGAACGCTGATCAGTCCATGATCCACCGAACCTAAGCACTAGCAGCAAAGGTATATATAACGGGAGGAAGGTATACATAACGGGAGGAAGAGGACCGGAGAGTCAACGGAGGAAGGGGGTACGCACCCGGCGACGGCTTGAGGAATGAGGAATAGGCTCCGGCGAGCGGCGAGCCGCGGCAGAAGAGGAGAGGCGGCGGGGCCCTGTGGCGTCGGCTTGTCGCGCGGCAACAAGAGCAAGGTAAAAATGGGATCGCAGTGGTCGACTGAGCCCGGAAGGACTGTCATCGTTTTCTTTTTAGAAAGTGAAAAGTCTGAATTACTACCTCCATGTATACACTAAGTCCGGATGACCCCCCAAGTAACAAAAAGGTTTATTTAACCCCCACCTTTTGCTAAACCGGTTCATATTTCACCTTTACGCATACGTAAAACCGAACTTGCTGACTTGGCTGGTTTATTTTTGTTGACACGCATCATCTACATTAGGTGGAAGGTACGTAGGTTTTGGTTTAGATTAATACCCATTGTATTGGCCCCTTTGTTTAGCACACACTACTAGCGGCTCGAAAGAATACACAAGATGATGGACCTGATATGCTTTCTTAGAGCAGCTCGAAGATCATTTGTGTGAAAAAAAAGTACTAGTTGTTGCCAAGCCAAGAATATTTTAGTCTATTTTTATGGCAATGTTACTTACGTACTCGCTTAGCTTTTGTGTGAAAAAGTACTAGATGTTGCCAAAGCCAAGAACATTTTAGTCTATTTTTACGTAAATGTTTCTTACGTAATTGCTTAGCTTTCAAAGGATACTGATGTGGTCAGTAAACATCATGACATTTTTATGCTAGAAGTTATCGTTAGCTTCACTTTAATTTTTTTTGCATGTCAAACTATTAAATAATTGATACGTGCCATGTAGCTAGGGGCTATTTTGAACCAAAACATGCATGCTTACCACGTCATGTAGCTGAGGTGTCAATCCTAGTAAAAAATAACCGGCCAATGTTGCGTCAAAGGTGAAATATGATCCGGTTTAGTAAAAGAAGAAGGGTTAAGTAAACCTTTTATTACTTTAGGGGTTATCCGGACCTAGTGAATAGATGGAGGTAGTAATTTGGACTTTTTCCTTTTAGAAAAAAAAGGAGAGTCATCTTCCCGAAGCTTCGTTTCAGCGTTTTTTTTTTTTTTCCTTAGGCCAAGTAGTGTTGTCTTATAACTAATCTCATATAGTGTCATCTAAGTTGTTTCACAAGAACTCGCATTTCCTTAATTTATGAAAAGAGTAAAAATATGATTGTGAGGTGCATGACGACAAAACTCATACAATGGTAAAATAGTTGTCTCATAGTCCTAAATTCTAGCTCATGAGGTCGTTGTTTAGGAAGCAACTACCTTATTCTCTCTCACCTCTCTCTTTCCTCCACATCATCAAAAATCCTACGTGGCGATGCATGAGACGGCGTATGAGACCGCTTTACGTGTAACAATGTACTTGCCCTTAGTGAGTGGGCTGGGTTTGCTTTTTTTGGTGCCGTTTAGGCCTTCACTGCCAAATTTTAAATAAGAAACAATGAAAACATGTTACTTTGTTAAGCAAAGGCCTTAGGGCTGTCCACACACGGATCCAATATCCGCGTCTTTGGAGGAGCGGATAGCGGACGAAACAGCACCGTTGTCCTCTAGGGCGTCCTGAATATCGCCCATTTGCTATTCTCAAAGGGATCCGGGGACGTCTAGTAGATAGCAAGGAGGCGGGGCAAAGGCGACCACGAGCACGCGGCTAAGGTGGAGGAGGCGGTGATGAGGCGGGGGGGCCGGAAACCAACCGCGGGCGATGTGCATTCATCCTCCCCCACGCGGATCCGATCGTCCTCATGCGGACCCGACGGAGGCGGTGTCCACGCCCAACTAGGGGTGCGACGCCTGGGAGGAGGGTGGTGGCGGCGCGGCGGGGGGAGAGGGAGAAGAGGATGAGTAGGGAGGTCGGATGTCGCCAGTCCATGGAGCACCAGGGGGGGGGGCGGGGAGAAAGAGAGCGGGAGGTAGAATAAATTTGAGTAGAAAATGTTGATGACTAGGATATAGAGAAATTTTTTTTTTAATTTTAACCCTTTTTTAAAGATATTTTAAATTTAACCCGAGCCAAACTTAATTTCGGATCTAACCCGTTTGGCGCGCGCTTTAGATGAATGCGTGACCTATCAACACTGCCGCGCCATGCATGCATGCCGACGCGGCAGGAGCAGCGACGTGGCACCAGGTGCAGAGCATGCAGCTGACGTAGCAACCTCTGTCGCGCTATAGACCTTGGCGCAGCAGAAGTACTGTAGCTGGCTGCAGACATGATGTGGTGCTGCAGATATGATGGGGCTGACGGCAGCAGGCGTGCTCTCTCTTTTTCTCTGCCCTCTCTTTTTCTCTCTGGCGCGCGGTCAACATGCAGATGAAGGTAGCTGTGCCAGCACGGGGTTCGAGTATAGCTAGTACAGTACAACACTGTAGCACCTATGGCCATTTTCTCTCACCTCGACCCACGTGACAGCACAGGTAGCCTCTATCATTGTTTCGTATATATGCTTGTAATTTAATCGCAGATTACATCTTAATGGACTATATTTTTATTTTTTATTCATGTGTAAATTTTACATTTAGTTGATTATCTATAAATGAGGGTGATTGTTGGCTTTAAACCAGTCCATTATGTCTTTTTTTGAAAAAAAAAAAATTGAATGAGTTTTAGGCCTTTATCACTCGGGGAAATATACTCTCTTAGATCCTTAAATATATGTACGAGTTGCAAATATCATTTGAGTTGCAAATATTATAAAAATATATATCAAATTTACCATACACATAAAATCCTCTCTTTGTCATAATACCCATAAATATCGAATTTATTTGACATAAATATTTATACTTTTAATATATATTTGTCAAAGTTACATCTCAGTAAGCGCAGATCACAAATATTTTGAGACGAAATTTTAGTATCCCTACCCCTCCCCTCTCTTTACATCTATCAGCTGTCACACATACGCAGTGCATCACATCCCTCCGTTAACATAAATGTTTTTCTGAACTCAAGTTATAGAAAATATGTGGAACATTTATATCTTTATTTTTTAAAAAAAACTATATTTAACTATCTTTTTAGGATGGAGGGAAGGGAGTAATCCTTTCGTTCCTAAAAACATGCAATTATAGGAAGTAGTGTCGCTTAAATTTTTTTTAACTTTGACTAAGTTTATAGCAAAAATATTAAGAATTATGTCTCAAAATAAATTTATTATAAAAATATATTTCATAACTAATCTAATGGTACTTAATTTTTCTCAAAATTCTTAGTATTTTTTGCGAAACAATTTTAGTCAAAGTTTGTAAAATTTAACTCCTCGGGATATGAGAATCGCATGTTTTTCTCAAACAGATGGAGTATATTATTAGATAAAATGGTAGCCCCTACCTCCTCTCTCTCTCTTACCTCCTCTCTCTCTCTGAGCATACACAGGCAGCCCATCACATCCAATCCTTCTCTCCGTTGGTGGCCGTGTAGACACTGCACCCGCACGGTATACGAAGTGAGAGAGGTGAGGCCTGGCAATCAATAGTGCCGTTTGGAATTGATGGATGGACAAAAGGACATGTATACACCTGCTTTTTCAACGCAACCCGCGCACTGCCGCACCATGATCTGCGGCGCGACAAGACCGGCCACGTCGGCGTGGACCGCATGCAAACTTATCACGTGAGCTGCCTCGCCGCACGCAAATGCATGGCGCGGCAGTGTGGAAATAACGCGCCTTTGCCGACGGCGCGCCCAAAAGGGTTAAATCTGAAATTATGTTTGACACGGGTTAAATTTAAAATATCTTTAAAAAAGGGTTAAAATTAAAAAAATTCGATATAGAGGATGAGATATAAAAGATGGATGAGTGCGGGAGAAAGTTGTATAGATGAGAGAATGTCCATAACCAGGGATGAATATAGAGAATGATGAGTGCAGATAGCCTTAAAGCACTAAACTTATCCATTCTAAAATATACTCTACATTATGTATTTGTTTGAAACTTATTTAACTTTGACTCATAAGCTAACATCTAAGACACCAAATTAGCTCTGTTTAAAGACCCGTTTGAGATGATTTTTGAACTTATAGACGTTAACAAAATTTCTAAGTAATCTAGTCAAATCTTAGTTAAATAAGCTACGGCACAATCTATTTAAGAGTAATTGAGTTTGTTAAATAATTTACTCTACCACCTCTACCTATCAAATGATTTACCGCTCAATTTCAAATATGTATGGAAATGTCTACCTATCAAATGATTTACCGCTCAATTTCAAACCTGTATGGCAATGGATCCAGTTCAATGGAAGAACCAAATCTAAGCAACTCCAACAGATCACTCGTTGCTCTCCCGAATCCCGACTCGTTTGGTGCGCGGTGCTCTGCTCTTCCTCCCTGATCTACCAGGGCACTTTCCTTCCCCACCAACCGCGACTCCGGACTCCCGTCCTTCCCGATCTCGTGTTTTGGACTTTTGGCCAAGAGAGTCATTCTCTATATTGAGTCTGGTTTGAGCACTGTGTAATCCTGCATAAAAGCCTAAAAAACCCAATCAAACATGTACAACCTTCGATGCACGATCCTGGATTGCATCAATCAGTCCTGCACTGCACGAGCCTAGGTACAGGCTAACATAGGCAACCGAACACTCTTATAGCAAATGCATCAGAATTCAACTCTCAAATTTTGACATTTCTCCGCATCGGTTTGACATCTCAAAGTGGAGAGGCCTAATTCCAAGTTCCACATCAAAACTATCATTTTGACTTCTAGAATAGATAGTTTGAGTGACAAAGATCTATAGAAAGGCACCCTGAATTTGAGGTACTAAAACAGTCAGCTATCCCATTTCATGAACATTCAGGCATTCTCAGCTAATGGGTACTCATAGACCACATCCTTCCCACAAAGCCTGAGGTACACTGCAGTGAAGGTTTCAAGCTTGTACTCGGTGTTGTTGCGCTCTTTTGGGTCCAAGAAGATCTGCATGAAAATTAGCGAGTTCATATTCATATAGCTCAATAGTCAGCAAATCCAACAGCATAACAAATTAAGAATTCTAATTATGCTATCCAGATTCCTGATCGTTTGGTTTCACAAAAGATATATAGTGCATTGATTAATACCATACCATTCCCGGATGACCTGACAGGAGATAATAAAATAAAGTAATCAGGCGGTGCCGAACATTGGTTAAATCTAACCTTTATGATCTTTGATCCATCAAGGCGATATCTAACACGTTTGCCCACAATCTCAGCCGGGTAGACAACATCCTCCAAGATACCATCATGAACAGCAGTCAGAGTCCTGGTGCGTGGGCGAACAACAGCAGAACCCTTCTTTGGTGGCCTCACAATCCGCCTTTGTCGCAACTATCACCACATCCTGCACGAAAAGTTTAACTGTGTTATTAACCTAAATATATAATTAAGTGGCACATAAGGTTGTTGTATATTGTCGGTTGTCTCAGATCAGTAACGTGCACAAATTGCATGAGAATTTATGCTGTGCGTGAGAGTCCACAAGGACACAGACTGCAGCTTATTAATTTAGGCCAATAACTCGATATACATATACATGTCAACAAATTCACAAATAAAACAACCAGCTTGTTGAGTGTGCCCCTTGTGTGGTTTATTCAGTCATTTGTAAGCAGAGATACAAAGATAACCGCATTCCAAACACTCAACAAGAACCAAAATAATATAACTGCATGAATAGGAAAAGTTAGAATGTTATATGCTTTCGATTTACGAATTATGACAGCAAGCAATCACGAAAACTTTCATGCCTCTGAAAGTGTTTGCTTACTATTGTTTTCCCTAACCATAACTACACAGCCAAGCCTACCTAGTAGTCAAACTACATTTTGTTCAACTAGCTGCCTCTTAAACTATAACCTTTCCCCTCTGATTTTCAAAGTGATCAAAGCAACACAAAGAAATATGATGGCATCGCTAAAATTCACTGACCTTGCCGCTGAATTTCTTCTCCAGCTCCCTGACGAGCCTGACGTGGATCTTCCTAAAGGCCTTGCGCAGCCTGTACGGCACGTGGATCACCACCGCCTTCCTGGCCCCGTCTACGTCCATCTGGCTGCAACCAAACAAACGGCAGATCACGCATCAGACCACTCCACATTACACGAAACCAAACAAAGGATAAAACCAGATGGTCGCTTACAAGGCTGAGTTGATGTAGAGATCCTTGAGGTCGCTCTTGAGCTCCTGGTTCCCATTCTCAAGGTCGAAGAACGCCTGCAAAACACGCGGATAATGGCTTCAGCACCCCGACCGGTAAGATCTTCGCGAAACGCCCAACGGGGAGGCGGCGGTATCAGGGGAACCGGCCCGCGTACCTGCGCGACAGAGTCCTCGAACTCGGAGGGTTCAAGGCCCTTGTCCTTCTGGATCTTCTTCCTCGCCGTATACATCCTGCCTCGCCTGACTGACTTCCGCCGGAGCTTAGCGCGAGGAGCGCAGAGTGCAGACGGGTGGTGGCGGCGCTAGGGGTTGCGAGCGAGGAGCTGGTTCTCCCGGCAGTGCGATTACGTTTTATAGGTGACGTGTTGGCGGGCTGCGGTGGATTGGGCTGGACAATGGCTTCAAGGCCTACTAGCAAAGTACTGTACACTGGTGGTAGTCCCGTGAGGCTTTCACCCCTATGTCACTTGTGTGACACTAAAAAATTTTCCTTAAGACCTACGTCTTGTGTGCATTGAATTTGACTTCGCACCTCTACGCCATTGTGGGCCGGATTGTACACTAACACCGTCTAACTGGGCTGTAAAAGACCATTTTGCCCTTGGCTGTGTGTATGGCTGTGTATCGTGAGTCTGTAGGTTGTACCGGTTGAGAAATTCGAAAATTACCTAAAATTATTTATTTGCTTAAATAAAATTATAAAAATTGTATATATATGCTAGAAAATTTGAAAATTACTTAAAAGAATATTGCAATTATTTAAAAAAAAAAGGAAGAGTGGAACACGGAAACCAAATCAACAGGGACATATCAACTGTTGAAAATTTCCATTTGAAACATGCGGCATCAGAAATATTCAATAAGGTGAGCTTGTTTACTCAGTGTCAAAGTAAGGAATATCTTCCTGACAAAAGTAGCAAAATAACAAATTACACTTTGAAATGGAGGGAGTAAACAGAACATGCTCCTTGAAGCTCAACGCCTAATCCTGCCCTATCTCTGCTGAAGCTAGTGCCAATTGAATCAGTGAGCTTCAGCCTCATAATGGAACAAGCTTTATTCCTTGAGGAAACATATTTCCACTCCCTGTTGATGGAGCTTCAGCCTGAGGTCTTCTATGACAGATATTGAAACAGAGAGCTGCAACTTGTGGCTTGTCGTGGGAAAACGCAACAAGTTGTATGTCCTAGCACTCTGCGGCCTCGGAGGCCTCGCCGGCCCGTGGGCGCCCGGGCGGGGCAGGCTGCCGCGCCCTTTAGCGCAGCCCTTAGGGCGGCGCCATGCGGCCCATGGGCGCCGCCCGGCCCCACGGCGCTGCGGCACGGGCGCCTCAACGCGGCGCCCGGCCCGGATCCGGGCGGAGGAGGGCGGCTGCCGGGCGGGGGCGGCTCCGGCGGTGGAGGGCGGCGGCCGGCAACGGGACGAGCTAGGGTTTCCGCGACGGCGCGGGGAGGAAGAACGCGGTGTCGGGCTCGGCGTTTCCGTCTTGTGAGCGTGAGGCGAGAGCGATATGGTTCTCGTCGGGGGCAAAGATGGCCTTCCTAGAGCGTGGGACCCACGTGTCGGGCGTGAAATCGTTAACCGCACGGAATGGGAACGGAATGGCATAGAGGTGCAAGTCCAAATGTGTCATGGCATGTAGGTGCAAGGAAAATTTTTAATGGCACACAGGTGCAATGCAAATTACATAATGGCATAGGGGTGAAAGCCTCTAGTCCCGTGGCCAAAATCAGCTTCTTCCTTTCCTTTGTATTGTAAAAAATGCTTCTTCTAGGTGATCCACTTGATTTATATAGGTTGTTTGTACAGTACTCACCTTATCAATCTCACACCACATGTGTTAGAGTTGATTGGAGTAGAACTTAGTTTAACAATAATATAACATAGCATGTACGTCTTTGAGCATTGCTTATCTCCTACCATTCATTTCTACTTTTAGGATTCGTATACATCACTCTCTCTCCAAGTGTTCACGCTCTCTTGATGCACACATCTCGATGCAAAATTGGACGGACACGATAAACAATGATGAGCATGTAGGGGCTAAAAAAACTGCTCACCTTAGTTTAAATACACTCCAAACCCTTTAACACATGTGGATTTAGATAAATACATGACTTCCAACCTTGTGGTGATTTTGCTCATGGGAGTAGGTGGTTTTGATATAATCTCATCAGACATCAGTAGTGCATGCATGCATTATTTCTTCTCTCTTTGGTGTGGGTGGAGGTGTGGTAACGATATAAACATGTCACACATGTGTCTCAGCCACTCTAACACGCGCTAAACTGATTGCTTCACACCTTAGATAGTCTTGTTACTTCTATAGGTATATCGTACATACTACTGAGATACTAAGATCTTTTCCAACACTGCATGTTGTTATGTTACTCCAAGGTCCATGTTGCCATCAAAGCTTCATGTCACACTGACCTTGCGGAGTATCAAACCAGGATAGCGGTGTGGCCATAAAGATAGCGGTGTGGCCATTAAACCGTCAAATCCCATGGAGCTGATTTTGAAAAAAAAAATAGGATGGATAGTGGTAGGAGAAAAGAAGCTATTTTTTTGTCACAATCTTGGTAGAGACCAGGGATAGTGATAGAGACTAGCATTCATGTTATGAAGTAATAAAAAGTGCACTGTTGATTTTACGAGTGTGTCTCGCTTGTACTTATCAGCCATGATATAATATTTTCTCACAATAAATTAACATCAGTTGGCTTATAAACTGTATAATTTATTGTGAGAAAAATATTGTAGCATTGTTGCCTGCATTGTAGTCTTGTAGCTCTCCTACATGGAACACAATTTTATTTTAAGCCTACTAGTATTGTTGCCTACATTTTGCCTAGTCTAAGACCCTGCAGACACAAGATTTTAAAATCACTGTTCATCCAATTTGGGCTGCACTTTCCTTTTCTATTTTTCCCCACCTATCACTTATTACTACTCTAATAGTCTATTTCATCCCTCTTTTCGAAAGGTCCTAATGGCTAGAGGGGGGGGTGAATAGCCTATTAAAAATTCTACAAACAACACTAAGCAAGGTGGTTAGTAAATAAGACAGTAGGCGTAGCAATTAAGCAAATGCTTCAAACTAGCTATGCAAGCCTCCTAGCAATTCTATGATCTCTAATCACACTCAAAGGCTAGGTTGCTAAGTTACTCCTAGGTGGACAAGATATACTAACTAATTCTACCACTAGGAGCTAACAAGGCTAAGCTAACTAAACAAGCTACTCACACTAAGCACCCTAACAAGATAAACTATCAAAGTAATGCAAGAGGTGCTAGAATACAATACCACCACCTGTAGTGTCGAGGTTGTAGCCAATCACCGTGATCACCAAGAAATCTCCAACGAGCAAGAACAAGTGACACGATGATTTTTCACCGAGGTTCACGTGCTTGCCGGGACGCGCTAAGTCCCCGTTGTGGCGACACACTCACTTGACGTATGCTAAGCAATGGCCGGTGCCAAATCCCCTATGGGAGCTCAAGCAAACGATCACAAGAGAGGGTCCAACAAGCCACGAGCAATCCACTAGTGCTCCTTTTCGCGAATCTCCAGCCGGGGTAAGGAACGACCCTCACAATCACCACCCGGTGTGGCCTCGAACAAGCTCCGATCGAGCTCAACACCGCCTCTTGCTCCAAGCCGCTAGGGAACCAGGGCAAATTCCCAAGAAAACAAGAATCCCGCGGCTTCTCCAAAGGATGAAGTGCCTCTAGATGCAACCGATGATGCAATGCACTTCTATCACTCTCAATCTCACCAAGAATTCGAGTTAGTGGTGAAGAGATGAGTGGAGAGTAGTCTCACAAGCTCAATAGCAAGTTGGAAGCTTCAAATGTGCAAGAGAGACTCAAATGAACCAGCCAAATGGGTATATATAGAGTCCTCCTCGAAAATGAGCCGTTGGGGGGTTTCTTTGCACTGACCGGACTTCATTGACCGGACGCACCAGCGGTCCGGCCCAGCTCCGGCCGCTTGATCGACCATGTCCGGTCCGATCTGACAGAGCCCCCGGCCCACGGTGACACCGTCTCTTCGTGGCGTCCGGTCCATGGATCCGGTCCATGCGTCCGGCCGATTTCCTAGGTCGGTCGAAAACATGCTCTCACGGAATTTCGATCGGACGCGACCGCCGGAGCCACCGATTGCATCGCGTCCGGTCACACCCGTCGGCGTCCGGTCGTGCGTCCCGTCGGTTTTTCAAATAAGGCTCTTCATCTTTTTCTTTGCTCTTTGCTTCAACCTTGCTTCGCCTCTTGCCAAAGGTTGCCAACACGTCCAAGATGACCACATTATCACCAATGTTAGCACGTCGATAAGTTAGGCAAGATCGAAGTTAGTGCTCTCATGTCCTAAATGCAATATGCAAGTCAATTGGACCTAGAAGCACTTCACCAAAGGATTGTCATGGCATCCCCCTCTTGATAGTCGGCTATCTATCCTATAATGTGATCACACGCTCTATCGTGTCTTGATCACTAAAAGAAAAACCCTATCAAGATACCTTTGCCTTGATCTCTTGGGTTCCTCTCAAGCCGATCACCGAGCTTGACGATCCATCATGTCCACCATCAACGTCCATGTTCATGATCATCATGCTCCTTGTCATCCATCTAATCCTATCTCATAGTCATCACTTAGAGTAAAGGATTAGTCCTCAAGTGTCATCAATTTCCAAAACCAAACATGAGATTTCAATCTCCCCTTTTTGGTAATTGATGACAACCAAACTCACAAAGATATGAAATAAAATTCAATTGAACTTGAATTGCTTGCCCATAGCATTTTGATCATGAATCAAGGATTGGACAAACATTTCAAGGTTCGGTTTTGGTAGTAGTAGCTCCCCCTACATATGTGCTTCCATGTGTTTGGATCAAGTTGGCACATATGTATGGATAGAAATCTTGGGAAGAGATACTAATACCAAAAGAGATGTTAAGGTTCTAGAATTCGGACCTTTGAAGCGTGAAACCATCTGAGTCCTTAGCATCAATGTAACTAGACAATCATCAAAACTCAACATACCCCATGAGATCAATATTATAGGCTAAAATGTGAGCTTTGTCTAGATACATCCTATGCATGCTAGTTGGTCAATACACCAATCAACTTTCAAAAACTAGCATACACCAAGCAATCATGTATATTGAATTTAAATTGCCAATGCAACATTTCATTATAATCATGCACATACAAATGCACAAATAGTCTATGAGCTTGCTCCCCTATTTGTGTGATCCTTTTCCAACATCTTTTGTGACTTATTTCTTCCCCTTTGTCAACAATCACCAAAAAGGTGTAAATGAGAGAAATCAAGTCAATGAAAGTATCACATGTGGTCTCATCTAGATCACTTTTTTGCTTTCCATGTATTCAAGTTTGAACCAAGGACAAGCTTTTTCACACCTCATATACATAAGGGTTATCTTGCACCATGTTAGAATACACATCAATAGCGCATTTTCTAGAGTTGACACTAGGATTGCAAGCACATAAACATGTCATATGCCACCACTAGATCATAAAAGCATTCAAAGCAATAGTGGTGTCACACATACATTGAAAACATTTGATTTTCCATGAATGAGCCTATTAAGCATGCATTATGTCTAGATGCACTAACAAGTCCTTATCATATATGAGTGCCATGACAACCAACTTTTACCTTGGGGTTTGTCGGAAGGAGAGGCATGTCATGTGACGAGCCGACCAATTTATAAGAAATCAAGTATAATTCACAATTATTGAAGCAATCGCAGTCTATACTTGAGTCCATATAAACCCGGTATTTCGAAATCTCGTGAGTGATTTCAAACTCATCAACTATACAACCAAGATCGTTGAGCTCGAGTAGTTTCAATCCAGTATCTCAAAAGCCAAATTCAATTATATGATAATCGAAGTCACGATGTACACATTTATTTCAAAAAGTAATTCGAGTCTGGAAGCAAAAGCTTTCGAAAATAAGATAGTTGTACAAATGGAAATCAAATAAAATAGATAGTGCCAACATAGTGTCACCCCTCGTAATAGCACGAGATAGGGAAATATGGAGACCGCCATGCCCTAGGCAATATTCTTCAACCACAACACATCACAACCGGATCAATTCATGCTAGACGGAGTCACCGCAACATCGGAATTAACCCGTGAGTACTCAATTGTACTCCGTAAGACTTACCCGCCTTAAACCCAGTAAAATAAGGAAAAAACTCCAAGGATTATGCTTGGCTTTATCCGAGCTACCCGACTCACATTTAATTTCGTAAAATAAGGTTGATTAGTGAGCCTACACATACTACTTGAATTCTTCCAAGTTAAAAGGTTATTTATTATATACATAACCATAGATCCTGTATAATCAAGGTTAAAGACATATGCTCAGTAATATAAATAACAAAGATAAGTAACTTAATCAATATTTTAACAAAGAAAGAACATGGTAATATAACATATATTGTGATATTAAGACTACATTGTCGTGGACGCAACCCGGGTTCTCACCGACCCGGGAGAGATGGCGATTCGAATCGATTTGCAAACCAGCTGGCGAATACCCCGTCATAAACCAGACCTACTAGATCAAGGTAGACCCGATCACTCCCGGGACGTTACGGGACGTAAAGTCTCGGTCTTCTTGGGCTACCCCCTCCCTTCGAGCACCCAAGTGAGCGTAAGCAACGAAGTACGACCCTCGTGCGCATCTTCTTGTGCCCGATTAACCACACCAACCATCACCAAAGGAGGAGCGATAAAGCGAGCATGGCCGCCCCTAACATTCCCACGAGCTTACGTGGCTCACGACGACCCGCCTAGCCTACTATATGAACAGTACGTTCAACTTCCGACCACATTCCGACAAAGTATGAGTCCTTAATCGATCAGATGGAAAGACCACAATATCCATCCAATCTAAGCATGTTTTATTATTCATGTTCTCAGCAGCAGCTTGTTAGTCACCCATGTGACTAACCACAAACATCCTCTCAAAGACCCGGAAATCACCGCTCTTCGCAATCATTATAATCGAGCATTTATTTAACCTAGACTCCTACATAGGATAGGGCAACAACTTCAGCAAGGATATACAGGCATCAACGGGTTTCAACCACTTCCTATACTTAATGCAAAGATTCAATAAAGGACTCAACAAATTAATTGAGAAAGCATAGGAAAGTTCAGATGCACCTGGCTTGCCTCGTAAAGTAGTAGGAAGAAGTTAGAGTCTTACGGAAGCCGGAGTCACGGTCCTCCTTCTCCCCTGTGAGGTCTTTTGGCTGCACTCCAAGACGATGAGGGTTGATCTCCCGGCTCCTTGATCTCCTCCCGAACTAACTCCTCCGAGCCCTGATATGCATGCATATGCGAGACCGATTAATACCAATGCACGATATGCTTGTATGATTAAAGTAGAATGATGGATGAATGGATGCCTTATGATGTATGATACTAGTAAGTGGATATCTCTTCCGTAGACATACAATTAAAACTACATAAAGCAACCATACTAACCTACATCAAGCAAACACCCTTTTTCACTAAACCCCTGAAAATGGCAGCTAGACATGCTTTGTTACTAAAAAAACAAATCACACAGAAGTTCTATAACTCCAAATGCAGCAAACAAATACTCGTTGGAAAGCTAACAAAATTATCTACAAAACATTCCATACCACCCCTGACCTAATTCTGACAATAACAGCCTCGAAAACAGAGAAAACAGAGGCTCTATTTTATCCTAACAAGCAACATGCAACTCCTATAACTCTCTAACCAAGCATGCAACTCTTACAAAACTTAACCAGCAAGCAAATAAGACCATAAAGCCTCAAAATAACCTACTGATCAAGCCCAAGGATAAACTAAATCACATAAAAAGATATGCCCTATCAAACACTACACATGCACACTATAAATCATATAAATGCTAGGAATAAAAATCTGCCAAACTATCAAGGCTATCAAACTAAGCATACCAAAAGATCCTATTCATGCCAAGAACACACAATAAAATTACCAATACACATTACCCTACTATAAACATGTATTTCTAGGGTATTTTCTATGCAACATAAATATGATAAATATGCAAACACCATAGAAAAATCTATATAAATTACAGTAGCATCATACTGGTCTAACATACCTATCATCAAAATTTCATAGCAAAACATGCATATGCTGTCCTACACAAAAATGACAAGCTAGCATGAAAACTAGGCATGAAAATACTTTGTACTATGAAATATATGAAACTGCCTAACCATGAACATGAAATGCTTCATAACAGTAACAAAAAGCATATACAAAATTATCATGGCAAAAACCCTAGTAATTATTTTTCTATGAATTCCCTAAGAAAGCATGGTAAATAGCACATAAATCAAAAATCACATTTCATCAACAGAACATAGCATGTCTAATATTTTTCCTGCACTATACATCCAAAAACATGAACATTTTGTACAGGCACCACTATTTTATCATGCACCAAAAAGGAGATATGCATTTCTCTTTTTACTTGCAATTTAAAGCCATAAATCTAAATAAATGTAAAAACTACCATAAAACCTAATCTCATATTTTTATACTGTAGATCTACTGACAAGGAGCACAACAAAATTTGTCCCACTCAAATCTGAGCTAAAACGAGCAAGTTATGGATTTAACAAGACATGTATGTGATTTACGGAAAAAGAAAAAGAAAAAGAAAATGGGCCCGGCGAGTGGGGCCCCGCTTCGTCAGACGACCGAAAACAGGGAGCCGGCGCTGGCTGCGGCGCGAAGGGCGGATCTCCGCCCGTCGGTGCATCTCCGGCCAAACCAAGGGCACCTCTGACTTCCTTGCGACAAGATCTGCGACCATGCACTCTTCCCGACCTAAAAATCGGACCTAAGCGGCGGCGAAGCGGAGCGGCGTGGCGCGGCGGGGCTCGGACTCCGGCGATCCCGGCGTTTCCGGCTAGCGCGGGCTAAACCGAGGGCGAGCATGGGACTACCGAGACACCGAGGCGACTCAAACCCACTACCTGCCGAAACAAAAGTCGGCGGGAAGGTGCCGGGCGGCGGCGTGCATGTCGATTGGCGGCGGGACCTTTGGCGGTGCGGTCGGCGTTCGGCGAGCCTCGAGGGCGGCCGCGGCTTCGTCGATGGGCATCGAGAAAGCAGCGAACACTCCTGGCGCTACGGCGCTGCCAAACAGAGCGGGGGGGCCGGGTGGAAGGCCGCCCGCGGCGCCTGCGGCCGGCGGCGGCGATGATGGCGCCGATTAGGTGCGGCGTTCGTCATCAACGGTGGCAATTCCGCGTCGATTGGACTGGCACAAAGGTAGAGTACGTCAAGGTGACTCAAAAACGTGAGGAGCGCAAAGAAGATCGGGACGGGGAGAGCACAACGGTGGGCTGCGACACGGCGGCGGCCCATGGGCGCCGATTTTTTCTCGGGACGGAAAAAACGGGCCGGTTCCTCCTCACCCCCGGTCGGGGCGTTTCTAGCGGGCTAGAGAGGTGGAGTGGAGGATGGCGAGCGTGGACTCGCTCGGACGACCTAGGACAAGGTGGTGGATGGCGGCGGCGCCGCAATGGCGCGGCGGCCAGCGGTTTTCTGCCTGCCGCCTTTGCTTGGCGGGAGAAGGGAAAGGAGGGCGGTGCGTGGAGTGTGGAGCAAGGGACGGGCTCACCCTCTTGGAGGCATGGGCACGGCAGGAGGGGTAGGGGCGCGTGACACGCTTGGCGCTGTCGATCGGTGGGCGAGGTGGCCTACCAAGTTTCCCTCCCCTTTTTTTTTAATTAAAACCTCTAATCAAGCTATTTTTTAACCGTGCATCGAGATTCATGCCGAATCAACAAAAACTCTAATTGAACGAAATGATCCTCACGAAAAATCTGAGCAAAACACCTATACAATGTTTCTCCAAACTCGCCTAGATTTGAAACTACGGTTGGTCAACGATAAACTACTTTTTTTGGTCAAAGTAAACCCTAATCCACTCTCAATTCAAACAAACCTCGGCTTTTTCATCATGATCCACTCAAAATCACGCAACCGGCCTATGACATCTTATGTTCTACATAAAATTAGCTACACAAGTCATGAAGGGTGCACACACATGCATAAACCCTAGCTAGGACTTTTGAGCAAAACAAGATAATTACTCTAAAGGTCAAACTAAGTCAAAGCAAGTCAAAGCATCCTAATAAAACCTAATTAGGAGACATGACCAACATCACCTTGCTCTAACATATCCTATAAACATCACTAAGAACAAATAAAGATTAAACAACTAAATATGCAAACATTTCATACATGAAATGACAAGGCAAAGCGTAACAAGCAATTTGAATAAAATTAAACAAGCAATTGATCTCTATCATTTCATGTGCATGAATGCATATGATTAAATGATGATTATGCCCATGAAATGCTGATGCTAATGACATGCTTAACACCAGGGTGTTACATGTCATATAAGTGGGGTGCATCAACTCAAGTTGGAGAAGTCAATAATGTTCAATTCTCCCTTTAGCATGCAAAATCTTTTCTCATCAAGTGGCTTGGTGAATATGTCGGCTAGTTGATCTTCGGTGCCAATGCCCATGATACAAATGTCACCCTTTTTGTTGATGATCTCTTATGAAGTGATGCCTTATATCAATGTGCTTTGTTCTTGGATGTTGAACCGGATTTTGAGTCATCTTCCTTACACTTTCATTGTCACAATATAATGGGACCTTGTCAAATTTGAATCCAAAATCCTTCAACGTTGACCTCATCCAAAGCAATTGAGTGCAACAACTTCCCCGCACTAATGTATTCGGCTTCTCGGCGGTTGAGAGAGCAACACTATTTTGCTTCTTTGAAGACCATGATACTAGTGACCTTCCAAGAAATTGACATGTGCCACTTGTGCTCATTCTATTTATCTTGCACCCTCCATAACCGAATCCGAATATCCAATCAAATGAAACTTGGATCCCTTTGGATACCATAGTCCAACATCTTGTGTGCCCTTTAAGTACCTCACAATTCTCTTTGTTGCCTTGAGGTGACTTTCTCTAGGATCGGATTGATATCTAGCACACATGCCCACACTAAATGCAATGTCCGGTCTTGATGCGGTTGCATAGAGCAAACTACCAATCATGGACCGATATTTCTTTTGTTCAACCATGTTGCCACTAGGGTCGGGGTCTAAGCTTCCATTGGTTGCCATAGGTGTGGACATTGACTTGGCATCTTGAAGATCAAACTTCTTGATCAGGTCTTTAATGTACTTGCCTTGACTAATGAATGTGTCATTCTTCAATTACTTGATTTGAAGTCCAAGAAAGAATGTGAGCTCTCCAAGCATTGACATTTCAAACTCATTGGCCATCATCTTAGCAAACTCTTCACAAAACTCTTGGTTGGTTGACCCAAAGATAATGTCATCAACATAGATTTGCAACACAAACAAGTCCTTGCCAATCTTCTTGGTGAAGACAGTGGTGTCTACCTTGCCATCTTGAACCCTTTAGAGAGGAGAAAATCTCTCAACCTCTCATACCATGCTCTAGGTGCTTGTTTCAAACCATACAAAGCCTTCTTTAACTTGTAGACATGGTTGGGATAGTTGTCATCTTCAAAGCCCGGGGGTTGTTTCACATACACCAACTCATTGATGAAGCCATTCAAGAATGCACTCTTCACATCCATTTGATAGAGCTTGATGTCATGAGCATATGCATAAGCAAACAAGATTCTAATTGCTTCAAGTCTAGCAATCGGTGCATAGGTCTCTCCAAAGTCAAGACCTTCTACTTGAGTGTACCCTTGAGCTACTAGCCTTGTCTTGTTTCTCACAACAATTCCATCTTGATCTTGCTTTTTTTTGAAGACCCACTTGGTTCCTATCACATTGTAGTCCTTTGGCCTTTCCACCAACTCCCATACATCATTCCTCTTGAAGTTGTTGCGCTCTTCATGCATTGTATTGACCCAATCTTCCTTCTTTAGTGCCTTTTCAATATTCTCCGGTTCTTCTTGTGCTACAAAGGCATGATCTTCTTCTAGTAGCCACTCCACTATTGATGTCACCGACAATTTGATCAATTGGATGATCTCTTGCTATGTTGGAGGGTTGCATCACTTGCACTTGATGACTAGGATGAGGAGTTGGACTACCTTGTTGCTCTTGATCTTCATCTTGAGTACCACTAGTGCTTGCTTCATTTGTATCAATCTCTATGGTAGTGGTAGGCAATGGAGTGTCATCATCATCATCAACTTGCCTTGGCTGAATGTCACCAACATCCATATTTCTCATTGCATTCTCCAAGTTTGAACCACTCACATCATCATGATTTTCAACTTCATTTTGAGAGCCTTGGGTTTCATCAAATTCCACATCATGGACTTCTTCAAGTTTGCCACTACCCAAGTTCCAAACTCTATAAGCTTTGCTTGTGGTTGAATATCCAACAAGAAAACCTTCATCACATTTCTTGTCAAACTTGCCCAATCTTGTGCCTTTCTTGAGGATGTAGCATTTGCATCCAAAGACTCTAAAGTAACCAATGTTGGGCTTCCTTCCATTGAGCAATTCATAAGGTGTCTTCCCAAGCATCCCATGGCAATAGAGTCGGTTGCTACAATAGCAAGCCGTGTTGATTGCTTCGGCCTAAAAGGAATGGCTAACATTGTACTCACTAAGCATTGATCTTACCATTTCAATCAAGGTTCTATTCTTCCTCTCAACTACACCATTGAATTGAGGGAGTGTAGGTTGGTGAGAATTGATGTCCAATTCCAAGCTCATCACACAACTCTTCAATTTTTTGTGTTCTTGAATTCACTTCCATTGTCACTCCTAATCTTCTTGATGGATGTCTCAAACTCATTTTGAACCCTCTTGACAAATGTCTTGAAAAGCTCAAATACATCATTCTTGTCATGTAAGAAGAACACCCATGTGTATCTAGTGTAGTCATCAACTATGACAAAACCATACTACTTGTTGCCTCCAATGATAGAGTATGATGTTGGCCCAAACAAATCCATGTGTAGCAACTCAAATGCCTTGCTAGTGCTCATTGTGCTCTTGGTTGGATGTGCATTGCCATGTTGCTTGCCGGCTTGACATGCTCCACAAGGTTTGTCCTTCTCAAACTTCACATCATTCAAGCCTCTAACTAAGTCATGCTTCATCAACTTGTTCAATTGCTTCATTCCAACATGACCAAGCCTTCTATGCCACAACCACCCTTTGCTAGCCTTTGAGAGTAAACATGTTGTCAACTTGGCTTCTTTTGACTTGAAATCAACAAGGTAGAGATCACCATATCTAAATCCCTTGAAGATCATCTTGGCACCATCACCACTAACCACTTCAACTTCTTGGCTTGTGAATATGCATTTGTAGCCATGATCACAAAGTTGAGAAACCGACAATAGATTGTAATCAAGATGATCAACTAGCAACACCTTTGATAAGCTTTTCTCTTGAGTGATAGCAATCTTGCCTAGCCCCAACACATTGCCTTTCTTGTCATTGCCAAATGTGATTGACTCATATTCATCAATGCCCTTGATGCTAATTGATTTGAACATATGAGAATTCCCGGTCATGTGTTGAGTGCACCCACTATCCATTATCTAATGCTCTCCTCCGGCATGATAATTGACCTACAAAATAAGATCAATTCTTCTTAGGTACCCAATGTTGCTTGGGTCCTTCAAGGTTAGTCACCAATGCCTTTGGTACCCAAATAACTTTCTTCTTTGAGCCCATCCATGGTGTACCAATGAACCTAGCACGAACACCATTTTCCTTCTTCACAAGCATATATGAGTGATCAAGCTTGATGGAAGAAACATTGGCCTTCTTGTTCATGCACTTTGGCTCTAAGTGACCAACTTGCTTGCAAGCTTTGCAATAGTGAAAGGTCCTAATGGCTAGAGGGGGTGAATAGTCTATTAAAAATTCTTGCAACAACACTAAGCACACGGGTTAGACAAAAAGATGGCGTAGCAAATAAGCAATGCTTCAACTAGCTAAGCAAGCCACAATTCAATTCTATTGTCTCTAATCCACACAAAGGCTATGTCACTAATTTACTCCTAGGTGAGCCAGCAATTCTAACTAGAAACCACTAGGAACTAAACAAGACTAAGCAAGCTACACAAGCTATCAACTAAGCACCCTAACAAAATATGCTACTAAGTAATACAAAGAGGTGCTAGAATACAATACCACCGGTGTAGTGTCGAGGTTGTAGCCAATCACCGTGATCATCAAGAAATCTCCAACGAGCAAGAACAAGTGACACGATGATTTTTCACCGAGGTTCACGTGCTTGCTTGGAAGACGCTAAGTCCCCGTTGTGGCGACACACTCACTTGACGTATGCTAAGCAATGGCGGTGCCAAATCCCCTATGGGGAGCTTAAGCAAACGATCACAAGAGAGGGTCCAACAAGCCACGAGCAATCCACTAGTGCTCCTTTCACGCGAATCTCCCCGCGGGTAAGGAACGACCCCTCACAATCACCACCGGTGTGGCCTCAAACAAGCTCCACTTGAGCTCAACACCGCCTCTTGCTCCAAACGGCTAGGGAACCGGGCAAATTCCCAAGAAAACAAGAATCCCGCGGCTTTTCCAAGGATAAAGTGCCTCTAGATACAACCCGATGCAAGCAATGCACTTCTATCACTCTCAATCTCACCAAGAATACGAATTATGGATGGAGAGATGAGTGGAGAGGAGTCTCACAAGCTCACTAGCAAGTTAGAGTGTTCAAATGTGCAAGAGGGAGACTATGAAACCGGGCAAACCCATATATATAGCCTCCTCCACGAGATAGAGCCGTTGGCCTTCAAATGTGCTCTTTTAAAATGACGGGGGCGCACCGACCCGGACTCACCAACAGTCGGTCGGGTCGATGGTCCGCTTCGGCCACAACAGACAAGCTTCGGGCCCACGGCCGACACGCTCTTCGTCGCGCCCGGTCGATGGATCCATCCATGCGTCCGGTCGATTTCACTGGTTGAAGTCGAACATCCTTCTCGCTTCTTTTGATCGGACTCACCCACCGGACACACGGCGCGATTGCTTCCGGTGTGCGTCCGGCCGACCGTCAGTGCACCACCGAAACAAGGCTTATGGAAGTCTGATCGGACTCATTGACCGGGCGCACCGGGTCGGTGCTTCCGTCGACTTCGACTTCGGCCGAGTCCGGTCACCTGAAACGATACGCGGTTCAACCATGTTGTTGTCGCCTTTGCTTCAACTCTTGCTTCGCCTCTTGCCATGGGTTGCCAACACGTCCAAGATGACCATGTTATCACCAATGTTAGCACGTCGATAAGTTAGGCAAGATCGAAGTTAGTGCTCTCATGTCCTAAATGCAATATGCAAGTCAATTGGACCTAGAAGCACTTCACCAAAGGATTGCCGCGGCATTCTCTCTTGATAGTCGGCTATCTATCCTATAATGTGATCACACGCTCTATCGTGTCTTGATCACTAAAAGAAAAACCCTATCAAGATACCTTTGCCTTGATCACACGGGTTCCTCTCAAGCCGATCACCGAGCTTGACGATCCATCAAGTCCACCGACATTGTCCTGTTCATGATCATCATGCTCCTTGTCATCCATCTAATCCTATCTCATAGTCATCACTTAGAGCAAAGGATTAGTCCACAAGTGTGTCATCAATTTCCAAAACCAAACATGAGATTTCAAATAGCTACCATTGTTCTTCACAAAACGAGTCTTGTGAGTCACATAGGCGGCCTTGCCTTTCTTGGGGATATAGCCTAAGCCCTCCTTGTATAAGGATGCCCTTTGGCTACCCAAGCACATAAACAAGCGGTCCTCACCACCATAGGCCTTAGCCAAGGAGTGATTGAGCTCCTTTACTTCCCTCTTTAAACAAGCATTCTCATGAATAAGCATAAGGTTGTCATTATCTTCACTAGTGATGGATATGCTAGTGATAGAGCTAGTGAAGGTCTCACACTTGGGGGTTGATTTATCAACAAGAATGTCACACATGATGCCAGCATTGCATGTATCAATATTTTTGAACAACTAAGCACAACTTGTGCTCATCAAGTAGAGAGGAATGAGCTTTCTCTAACTTAGAATGAGATTTCTCAAGCTTCTTATGGTCTACCTCTAGACTCTCATAAGATGCCTGAAGCTCATCAAGTTCTTGCTTAAGGCTCTTTGTTTCCTTACGCAAAGCCCTTGCATTCCTTCCTACTTTGCTTGAACATGACAATGCAATCATCAAGCAAGCTTTGCAACTCCTCCCTAGTGAGGGTTTGCTCCTCATCATCACTATCACTATCACTATCATCATCATCATCACTAGTGATAGATTGTACCTTGGTGGCCTTAGCCATGAAGCATGAGGAGGGAGTGTCGAAGAGGGAGATCTTGTCATGCATAGCAAGGTGAGCTTGTCCCTTCTTCTTATTCTTCTTCTTCTCTTCTTCATCACTTGAAGAGGATGAGCCATCACTATCCCACATGGCCACATGTGATTCATTCTTCTTCTTGGGTTTCTTCTCCTTCTCATTCTTGGCATCATTTTTCTTCCTTACTTTCTTGATGCCCTTCTCATCATCACTTTCATATGGGCACTCGGCAATCAAGTGACAATCATCATGGCAACGAAAGCATGTCATGTTGCCTTCATTCTTGTCATCCTTGGTCTTCTTCTTGGATGATTGCTTCTTCTTGTTTTTGGAGATGTAGTTCTTCTTCACAAACTTTTCCAATCTCCTCACAAAGAGAGCCATTTGCTCATCCACTTCACTTCCACTTGTAGAAGTGCCATCCTCTTCATCATTTGATTCTTCCTTCTTCTTCTTACCCTTTGATGATGAGCTTGCCTTGAGTGTCAAGCTCTTCTTGTCCTCTTTCTTCTCTTCTTCCTTGACCTTCTTGTTTGCCTTGTTGATGAGTTCTTACTTCTTCTTGTCATCTCTATATGAATCATCGGTCATAACCTCATCAAGCAATTGGTTGGGAGTCAAAATCCTTCAAGTTTGACCTCACTAGCACGGTGATGAACATCCCAAACCGCTCGGGCAAACACCTCAAGAACTTCATGTTGAAGGTCTTGTCCTTGATCTCTTCTCCTAGAGCATTGAGATCATTCACCAACACTTGCATGCGGTGGAACATCTCCGGCACGGTCTCATCTTCTTCCATCTTGAAACTATTGAATTGCTCAAGCTTGATATAGGCCTTTGCTTACTTGACGCCTTCTCGGTGCCCTCATAGCACTCTTCTAGCTTCTTCCAAATCTCATGAGCAATGGTGAGTGACTTGACTTGCTCAAACACTCTATCATTGAATGCCTCATGAAAAAGCACTCACGGCCACATCATTGGCATATAGTTTCTTCTCTTCTACCGTGGTTGGCTTATTTGGCTTTGCCACCTCAAACTTGTTCTCGGTCACAACCCACACTTCTCTATTGATTGACTTGAGGTGTGCGGTCATCTTCACCTTCTAATAGTCAAAATTGGTGCCATCGAAAGGTGTTGTTGACATGAAAAGTCATTGCCATTTTGTCACCGTTGGATGTTAAGCCACTCAAATACGGTGCCTCGGCTCTGATACCACTTGAAAGATCCTAATGGCTAGAGGGGGGGATAGCCTATTAAAAAATTCTACAAACAACACTAAGCAAGGCGGTTAGTAAATAAGACGGCGTAGTAATTAAGCAAATGCTTCAAACTAGCTATGCAAGCCTCCTAGCAATTCTATGATCTCTAATCACACTCAAAGGCTAGGTTGCTAAGTTACTCCTAGGTGGACAAGATATACTAACTAATTCTACCACTAGGAGCTAACAAGGCTAAGCTAACTAAACAAGCTACTCACACTAAGCACCCTAACAAGATAAACTACCAAAGTAATGCAAGAGGTGCTAGAATACAATACCACCGGTGTAGTGTCGAGGTTGTAGCCAATCACCGTGATCACCAAGAAATCTCCAACGAGCAAGAACAAGTGACACGATGATTTTTCACCGAGGTTCACGTGCTTGCCGGCACGCTAAGTCCCCGTTGTGGCGACACACTCACTTGACGTATGCTAAGCTTTAATGGCCGGTGCCAAATCCCCTATGGGGAGCTCAAGCAAACGATCACAAGAGAGGGTCCAACAAGCCACGAGCAATCCACTAGTGCTTCTTTCGAGAATCTCCCGCGGGGTAAGGAACGACCCTCACAATCACCACCGGTGGGCCTCGAACAAGCTCCGATCGAGCTCAACACCGCCTCTTGCTCCAAGCCGCTAGGGAACCGGGCAAATTCCCAAGAAACAAGAATCTCAAGCGGCTTCTCCAAGGATGAAGTGCCTCTAGATGCAACCGATGATGCAATGCACTTCTATCACTCTCAATCTCACCAAGAATTCGAGTTAGTGGTGAAGAGATGAGTGGAGAGTAGTCTCACAAGCTCAATAGCAAGTTGGAAGCTTCAAATGTGCAAGAGAGACTCAAATGAACCAGCCAAATGGGTATATATAGAGTCCTCCTCGAAAAATGAGCCGTTGGGGGTTTACGTACCTTGACCGGGACGGCCGACGGGGCCGGGCCGGTCCGGTCCGGCCCAGCGGGTCGCAATCGACCATGCGTCCGGTCCGATCTGACAGAGCCCCTCGCCCACGGCCGACACCGTCTTCGTCGCGTCCGGTCCATGGATCCGGTCCATGCGTCCGGTCGATTTCCCTGGTCGGTCGAAAACATGCTCTCTCGGAATTTC
This sequence comes from Hyparrhenia diplandra, assembly GCA_015847255.1. Lineage (NCBI taxonomy): Eukaryota > Viridiplantae > Streptophyta > Magnoliopsida > Poales > Poaceae > Hyparrhenia > Hyparrhenia diplandra. The sequence continues at coordinate 133,550 of JADLZK010009107.1, read as the reverse complement.
CGATCGGACGCACCGACCGGAGCCACCGGTGCATGCGTCGGTCACACCCTCGTCGCGTCCGGCCGTAAGTCCGTCGGGTTTTCCAAATCTCTTCATCTTTTCTTTGCTCTTTGCTTCAATCTTGCTTCGCCTCTTGCCAAAGGTTGCTAACACGCCCAAGATGACCACATTATCACCAATGTTAGCATCGTCGATAAGTTAGGCAAGATCGAAGTTAGTGCTCTCATGTCCTAAATGCAATATGCAAGTCAATTGGACCTAGAAGCACTTCACCAAAGGATTATCGCAAGATCCCCTCTTGATAGCTCGGCTATCTATCCTATAATGTAATCACACGCCCTATCGTGTCTTGATCACTAAAAGAAAAACCCTATCAAGATACCTTTGCCTTGATCTCCCTCGGGTTCCTCTCAAGCCGACACCGAGCTTGACGATCCATCATGTCCACCATCAACGCCCATGTTCATGATCATCATGCTCCTCGCCATCCATCTAATCGTATCTCATAGTCATCACTTAGAGTAAAGGATTAGTCCTCAAGTGTGTCATCAATTTACAAAACCAAACATGAGATTTCACTTTCTCTTGATGCAATAGTGGCTTCTCAAGGGATACTATACCAATTGTAGAGCATATATGCTTTTTTTTCAACACAACGGCATCCGAGCCTAGTGAGAAGCTTAGGCAAATTGAGATAGTGTGTCGAGGCTAGCCTAATATACGCGATACAAAGATTATATACGTATGACAGGTTGGGACAGAAGTCACTTTGGCGTGAAGAGGAAGCACGAAAAGCAAATCCGCCAGCGACCACAACGCCACATAACTAGACCCAAGAATGACATTTTAAACTTTCGAACATCGTATTTGAATGTTCGTCTCGCTCAAAAATTTGTATAAACCATAAAACAATAAATTATTATTAAAGTATTTTAATTATAAAACAAGTCATAATAAAAATATATTAATTTTTAAATAAGACTGATAGTCAAAAAAAAAAAAAAAAAAAAAAAAAAAAAAAAAAAAAAAAAAGAGCCGACCACGCACGTCCGCCGCCGCCCGCTGTGCCTAATTGTTGGGGACCTGTTGGCGCCAGTCGGCCGAGGCAGCGGTCCAGGTCACAGGACAGGACACCAGACTCGAGTCGAGAGGATGCTGGCCGTCGCGTCCAGAACCCGCGACAAATCGGCCACCACCGTCACCCTTGCTATGCCATTCCTCCTCTCCGCCGCCAACGCCAGCGCCACCACCAACCCCCATCCTCTCTCCCCTCCCCTCGCACTCGCAGCCAGAGCAATAGCCGCGCCCACCGCTTGCAACTTCCGGTGCGCCGCCTCCCCAGCTTCCTCGCCGCTGCTCCGGGCGCTCCCTTTGCCCCCTTCCCGCAGAGGCGAGGCATGGCGTCGTTGGCGGCCGCGGCTGCCGCGGCAAAGGTAACGCACCTCTCGCAGCGCGACGCGGCGGAGATCGATGAGCAGCTCATGGGCCCGCTCGGGTTCAGCGTCGACCAGCTCATGGTCAGGGATTCGCACCTCTCAGTTTCAGTTTTTTTTTCGGTTATTATTGCGTGGGGTAGTGGTGTCTGATCGTCTATTGATGTGCTTCCAGGAACTTGCTGGATTGAGCGTCGCGGCAGCCCTTGCGGAGGTAAGGGCATCGAGCACTGCTGCTGCTCTCCAACTGAATTTGCAATGTTTTGTTAGTTTCTTCTTCTGTTTAATTAATGTGCCCAAGCCTCGACAAATCAGGTGATTTAGCACACCGACAACAGCAATGCCCATGTCCATGCACCATTGATGTTAGTGATCCTCGTTCCTTGATCGCGAGGTTTAGTTCAGAAATCAGGTTTCTGTGGTCTTAGCAAATTGCATCATATCCATGTCATCACTTGTTTGGTTAATCTCCTGCCTGAACTTGATCAGGTTGAAGGTATTCATCTTAGGGGATGGCTAGTACCAACTATTCCATGGTTGAATTACTGTGTGACTTATAAAATTTCTTAATTCTTTACACAAAATTATCAGGATTTGAGTTTTTTTTGAGTGAGATTGGAATTAGCATTCCTGTTAAGTTATCCGAGATACCTTCTGATGCTACCTAAAAAGTGGATAAAACAACTACTAAATGCGGTGACTCAGTAGTTTTAGTTGTGATTTATGAACCTCCACTGAGTACTGAGTGGTATGAATAGATGGAAATCCATACAGTATGCTGTATATGTTCTATAGGACCTCATATTCTGTGTCTGCATGCTGCATATATTAGTTTTAGTTTCCCTTCTTAATCAACCTTTGAAAGAAAACAGCTTCATGCCTGCTCACTTGCTTCTTTCTGAAAATGTTCGTAATCAACACAGGTTTACAAGTTGAATGAACATGCAAGGGTACTTGTTATCTGTGGTCCAGGAAATAATGGTGGTGATGGTCTGGTAGCTGCTCGTCATCTATATCACTTTGGATATAAGCCATCTATTTGCTACCCAAAAACGCACACCCAAACCTCTATATTCTGGTCTCGTTACTCAGGTAAACCATTAGTCCATTATACCTCTCTCGTTTCTTGGTATGCTGTATAGTTCTCTGTTTCCAATATAATATGAACCCTTTGTGTTTTTTAGCTTGAATCACTGTCGATCCCATTCATACCTGTTGAAGACCTACCTAACGACTTATCAAGGGAGTTTGATGTTATTGTTGATGCAATGTTTGGTTTCTCATTTCATGGTACATCTGCTTTTTGTATCCTTCCTTGCTGTTCTAATTTGTGTTCACTGATTAAATGTCAAGCTTGAGCCACGGATTAATCTTTTCTACTTGCTACCTTGTGAATATATTTTATTTCTTATTACATTGAAATAGGGTTACTGATTAGATTCTCGATCAAACTTCACTTTGTTCTCCCTTATCAACTGGACTTTAGAAACTGGAGTACATTGTACAATCCAACTATGGGCTGAGTCTACTTTTCAACCTTCAACTATGAAGCCATTCACTTAAACCTCAACTATGAAAACCTTTCACTTTTCAACCTTGGCTAGAGTTTAAGGTAGTTTTCGTGACATGGCCAAGGTTAAGACTGTTATTGTATTCTATAAATTGGTCAAACTTTTGTTTTCTTATTTCATTTGACTGGCTGTGCACCTCCTTATTAATTTGTTACAGAGGTCGGAACTTTTATTTTAAATAAAGCTTCCTTCAATTGATCTTAAGGAGAACATGCTACTTTATTCACTCCCACTGAGAAGTATGCACGACTTAAATATATTCATATATATGAAATAAAGTATATTTTGTGTTTTTTATAGAATAAATAAAAATAATTTATCGCATTCTAATTTCCATTTAATTTCCTCCAGAGAAAAATGATTTTTTAATCTCATATATGCATTGGACACATTGTCAAAGTTGTTTAAAAGCATTATACTAATTTTTAATTTGCAAAATTAGGGTATGGTTTCCAAATTTAGAAAAGACTTTATTTTTTAATAGAAAGTGTTCAATTGCGCATAGGAGTAAAGAGCCTAAAAATCAATTTGTTATGGGCCTGTTTGATTGACAAAGTGAAAAAAAAAAAACATTTAGTTTAGTTCAAAGCTACAGCTACTACATGCTATTATTCTTTATTTCACTTGATATGGGTCATTTAGATTTTTTGAAATTCTAAATCCGTTTATAGAAGGGCGGGCCTGGTGCAAGTGGTAGTGCTCTACCCGCTTTGAACCGAAGGTCGTGGGTTCAAGCCCCGACCTCCGCATATTGCACATGGTGCGGGTAAGGCTTGACGCTAAAAATACCCTTCCCCGCACTCCAAGAAGGCTTGAGCCTACGGCACTGGTAAGCCCTTTTCTAAATCCATTTATAGATTTAAAATTTCAAGTATATTGGTCATGTAACCATGTCAACTAAAACTACTCTAAAATTTTGCTAAAAAAAAACTATTCTAAAATGCAGAGAAGCTTGGAAAGTGAACTGGTTTTATAGTTGTGGGTTGAAAGGTAAATGGGTTTGTAAATCGAGGGTTGAAAACTCGACTAAGCTCATAGTTGAGGATTGTAAAACAGACTTTTTCTCAATTGTTAATTAGCATGGGAAAACAAATTAGAGCTGTATCACACAGCCAGTGAGCAAAGTGGTAGAAAATCTTTCAGTTAAAACAATAATGTTTGTCGAATGGAGAATGTGGTTAGTATTGAGTTTCTATTGAACTTTTCGGTAACACCATTTTGAGTCAAATAGGATGGATTCTTGTTATTTATCATAAATTTCTTTTCGGATTGAGTATTATAGAGTAATTTAGGAGGGGAGTGTGTCCTTGTTCAATGCAGCAATATTATGTCAAATAAGGAAATCTTAATAATTAGAAAATGTTGGTGGTGCTATCATTTGATTAAATTGAATATATTGAACTCAAATCAGTATGCAATTGTATACCTCACCTGAATCAATCACGCTTCTTATCATTTTTACTTTTTTTTTCACTGTGGAAATCTTTGATATCTTGTAGGAACACCCAGACCACCCTTCGATCATCTTATCCAAACGCTTGTTTCATTGAGTGTTACTGGAAATTCAGATAAAAGGCCAGCAATTGTTTCCATTGATATCCCTTCTGGATGGCATGTTGAAGAGGGAGATGTCGATGGAGGAGGAATCAAACCTGATATGCTGGTTAGCATCCTACTTTGAAGCTTTCTGGATTATAATTCATCTATCAACGTAAGAATGTGCTGTTTGAAAATTCCAAACTTCATCTGTAAGTAATTGACGTGTCTAGGTATCATTGACTGCACCTAAGCTCTGTGCGAAAAAAAGTTCACTGGCCCACACCATTTTTTTGGGGGTAGGTTTGTCCCCCACCTATTTTGAACAAATATGGACTAAAGCTTCCTCCCTACCCTGGCACATCGATGTGTGTGAGAATTGGAAAAGCTCCATCTGTTGACATTTCATCTCTCAGGGAGAACTATATTTCCCTGAACTTCTTGAGAGTCAAGTGATGTCTGATCCATTTGATCAGGTATGGCCACATACTGGAAGAAACCTTGGAAATATTCATCCTTTTATTTGAGAAAACTTTCGTTGTTAACAAATGTTCTTTCATATATATGTAGTTCCTTAAATGGTTTGATGAAGCAGTAACAGCTATGCTGCGTGAGCCCAATGCGATGGCCTTAACAACTGTCAACAAGGAGGGAAAACCGTATGGCTATTTTTTTTTTAGTAACATATTTCATTCAGCTAAGCTGGTTAACAATATGTATTAGAAATTTGATATGATAAATATGTGTCTTACTATTTTATCTTCAGTTCTTCGAGGATGGTTCTTTTGAAGGGAGTTGATAAACAGGGCTTTGTTTGGTATGTGACATAAATTTTGTTGTCCCCGTCATCCTGTGGAATTCATAGAAATATTTGAGTCATGGTTTGATAGTCTTGTTTTCGTTCAGGTATACAAATTATGGTAGCCGGAAGGCGCATGACTTGTCTCAAAACCCTAATGCAGCACTCCTTTTCTACTGGAATGAGATGAACCGTCAGGTGATTTTTTCAATCCCTGTGGTAGTTTCAAAGGATCTGTTTTGTGCAGTATTACATCGCAACTTGCAAGGGTAAAACAGCAATCAGTATTACAGAACAAATTTAATATTAGAGCTTCTCCAATAGGTTGTGTTACCCAATTTTCAAAATATAAAATAAATTGTGGTGTTGAAAGTGTCAAATAAGGTCTCATTAACATTTTACAGTCTGATTTCTTACTTTTATTTTATCCATTTAGGAATCTACATCTCTGTATATTTTACCCTTCTAGTCTCTTCCATGTTGCATAGTTATTCCCCAGTTGATTTTGTACCTCTTACATATTAATTGGATCTCAGTTACAATGATGCATGCAGTACTATTCTTTTGTGAAGGGACATGGGATCAGCCATGTTGTATAACTGGGCCTATAAGACTGCACATCACAGGCTCTAATTGGCTGATATGTGGGATGCAGGTAAGAGTTGAAGGATCAGTTGAGAAGGTTCCAGAAGAAGAATCAGAAAAATATTTCCACAGCCGCCCGCGTGGGAGTCAGCTTGGTGCCATAGTTAGCAAGCAGGTACTGTGTTTTTCAGGATCACAAGCTTAAACTTTCTGTTTCCACATCTTTTACTTGAACAATTAAATGGAATTCTATCTGCTGAGAAGAAAAACCATAGATTATTAATAATGCTATTCAACAGAGTACTGTCATTGCTGGAAGAGAAGTTCTTCAACATGCTTACAAGGAATTGGAACAAAAATATTCTGATGGGTGAGTTAAACATGACAACAGGGTCCCGGTCCATAGTTGGTATCCATGACATTCTTTTGTCCTTTTCAAGCCATCAAAATTTTTTAAGCTGCTTTATTTGCTGACAGTTCATTTGCCATTTTATAACATCGATATAGTATTTTGGTGTCATAGTAATGGTAACACAAATATTATGCTTCCTCTTATTTTTGTAAGGCATGGACACAACCCTTTAATTCAAACTTTTTAAAGTTTTAACCCAAGAATTTATTGATTATACCATTCAACTTGGCATTGTCGGATTCATATTTAATGTACTTGCATATGATGGATCATGATTATAATATATGAGGTATTAACGATCAAAGTGTGGAATGACTGAGTTTGAGACCTCACGGGGTCGAACCGTGTGTTACATTTTGAGAAATTGGCAGCATTATCTTCATAGAAGACTATAAGCAATATACTGTAATAAAATAAGTTTCAGCTATCAGCTTTCAAGGATAGTGATCAGTCGGTCATCATACTCAAAGTTCTGATTTTTATTTTAATTCTTGAACATTCATAGCTGTGGCTGCCACAAAAATGAATTGATCAGGGCCTGTTTGGTCCTTGTCGCAGTTTGCCATGCCAAACCTTCGCAAACTGTGGCTGCCACAAAAAATTTTGGCGGGCAAAAAATGAAACCACACTTAGTGGCAAAGTTTGGCAAGAAAATGAGTCTATGACGTGTGGGACAGAGTGCTAACAAAGTGTGACACACCGTAGTTGTGGCAGTGAAACATCTGCACCTTTTTCCCCTTGAAAGGAAACTGTGGGGTAAAAGACCCCCCAGCATTTTATTTAATGCCAAAAAGAAACCCACACCCTAACACCTACCACAGAAACTGAACTAAGCAAAGAGATTAACAAAAGCTCAAGAGAGGCCATAGGAGGTTACAAAGTATTCAACTAATCCATAATCCTTGTGTGAAGACTAGCTTTGATACTGGATAAATGCATAATCACTTCAATCTGCATCATTGTAGCCATACCCTGTGTCAATCAACTGTATATACTATGAGCCAGCACCACAATAATCCTCTTGCATTGCAGCTGATGAACATTATTGTTTACTTTCTTGCCAAAGAGTTCATGAGAGATTTTATTGAACTGTTCCTTGAATTGTGCCATGTGGGTTGTGGAGCAAAGTCTAAGAACCACTGTGTTGGCATTAGTGGGCGTGCTTCCTGTGAAATACGAATCTTCAGTTAGATGCCTATTAACACTCAGCAGCACCTTCGTCAAAGCTGCTAAACTTTGATATATTTGATAATGTGAAGAAAATTGTAGCTACGTACTAAATTCTGGAATTAGCTGTGTTATCTGAAGTCTTAAATCTTAATCCCCTGGCTGTGTCCTGTAACTGCAGTAGTTTGATTCCAAAGCCTGGATACTGGGGTGGCTACAGATTGACACCGACACTTTTGAGTTCTGGCAAGGACAACAGTCACGACTGCATGACCGGTATGCTTCACTCATCCTTTATTCTGTTATTCATTTTCCTGAATACCCCTGTATACCCCAGGAAGGGACAGCATGTCAGCATGTATGTTGATACGTGTGATACCTTATGTAAACAGGCTACAATACTCGCGGAGAGAAGTAGATGGGAGTACAGTGTGGCACATCGAGAGGTTGTCCCCTTGACTGTTAACCTGTCAACACTTTGGTAATAGGGTTGAGCTTATCACCAGCAGTCAAATCTTCTCCAGCTGCAAGACGTCCCAACTGCCCCAAGATGTTAGCGTGGTGATTAGATCCCGTGTCTGAGTGCCAGAACCAAGAAGCTCAGTTCTATGCGGATACTCTTTTTACATGAGCCTTACATCATAGCGGTGGATGAACAAGTCGTCACTCATCGAGTTTCTTTTAGCCCCTTTCTCTCTTCTGTAAATGGCATTCATCGATCCAGGTATTTAAATCTTGCTGATTGTGGACTTGTTTTGCCGTGATACACTACACTAATAATGCGGGAGTAATGCTCTTGAGAATGGCTTTGTCAGCGCCGAGCTCGTAATAAAGATGCAATTTGGCTTATGCCTTTACGTCGCGGCTTATTGCATTTGTATTTAACGTCTGCGTACTATGGGTTGAAATTGTGTTTGTGTTTGTGTTGCACGCCAGCCTGTGTGCGCAGAATGAGTAGACAGCAGTCAATGGGCTATGGCGGTTCATTGTAGTAGATTTGGAGGTGCATTACACTTTAGCACCGGTCACTACCGTCGCAATGGAGAAACTTTGAATGGTTAGGTTCCTATGAAAACCCTATCCCCGATGTAACCTTACGACAACTACGAATTGAATTACAGAAAATTCACCATTGGAGCCTCTTGAAACAGTAAAGAAGAAAACTGCTGGAGATAGTACGAAATTCCATTTGTTCCCTAATAAGATTTTTTAAGATGTGATCATGTTTTACTAGGCTACAGTTAACATACTCGCTGTGTTCCAAATTATTGGTCACTTGTCACGAAATTTTGACCAACATTGTTAACGTCGTCTACTTCCTTGGTTATACTAGTAATTTAATAGAACTAGTTAAGAAGTCATATACTAAATTAGTCCAATGGTAGCGGCTTCTAGTGAGATGCTACCCACCGCGCTCAAATCCCTAAGGCTCGACATTTTCTTAGGATTTACCAAACTTCAAGAATCTCTAGATCTGCCGGTTGCTTCAAATTCTTCTGAGGTGCTCGCGTATGTGTTGTGAGCTGCCTACGCTTGTACGGTGTAATTCTAAAAAAAATTAAATGACTAATTAGCAAATAAATAATTTACTATAATTTATTATAATATAAGTAATTAAGTAGTCAATTAAACTGAATTTTTTTATCTTAGCACACTCAAAAGCACAAAACACAAAAAAAAAATCAAGCAACAAACATCACATCAAGCATAAACCCATCAAATTGATTTAGAAAAAAATGGAAACAACACTTTTTTTAATCTAAATTGGCAAAAACTTAAATTGAACTTCTCAAGTTTTATGCAAATATATGAACCATTTTGGTTTTATTTGGTGTCTTGTATGCACAACTCAAAATCAAAAGTTTGGGGATGTGACAATATAATAATGGACACATAATGAAGTGGATGTAAAAAGTCAAAACCATTTGAAACCAATGACTAATAGAGGAAGGAACAATCGAGGAGGACCTAAGCTTGGCTTATCGGTAGGTCGCTTAGTAGTATTTTCTCTCACAAAGATCACCGCCAAATGGTACTTTTTCTCACGACATCAGCCAGCCAGCCTGCACGCCACCTGCGATCGCGGCACTCTGCCTACCAACAGCCCCGCTCGCTAGTTTCGTCTCAAATCAAAATAAATAAAAAAAAAACTGTTTCAACTTCATTTCAATCAAATAAAGAAAAATCTTAACCGAACCCCTCGCCCGACCTTCACTCACGCGCAGTCCGCCGCCGTTTTCGTTGCTCACGAGCGTGGCAGCCGGAGCTAAGGGAGGGAGGAGGCGATGGCGGGGGCGGGGATAAGGTTGACTATGTCTTCAAGGTGGTGCTCATCGGCGACTCCGCTGTCGGCAAGTCGCAGATCCTGGCGCGCTTCGCCCGCAACGAGTTCAGCCTCGATTCCAAGGCCACCATCGGGGTCGAGTTCCAGACCCGACGCTTGTCATCGACCACAAGTCCGTCAAGGCGCAGATCTGGGACACCGCCGGGCAGGAGAGGTAAGCCCATACTCTTTTCGCGTTCCTCCTCGTTGATCTTTTTTTTTTTTGGAAGGGGTGGGGGTGGGGATCTGGGACTCTGGGTGGTGATGCCGAGCAGTGAGCTAGCGCAGCGTGCTTTAGTCATTTTGAGCTTTATTTCTCTCCAATTCGCATTTTTTTTGGGTGTCAGGTCAGTGCATTGTTCGTCTGATTTTGATGTGGCATGCGCGAATTAGTTATTATGAACGATTATGGTACATCATATTTGCACCAAAGGTGAACAATACAGTTGTAGATCCCACCCAGTTGTTGAGGTAGTCAGCTTGGCTTTTTGAGACCACGCCCACCTAAGCTGGCGCGTTCAGCTTAGCTTGGCTTACCTTTCACCCTACTCACTCAAAGGGATTAAATGGACCACTGATGGCTTCTGTTATGAGTCTACTAAAAATGTGTATGTATTTTTGGGCGTTATACAGATGCAGCGTTGTGAACTGGTCTGATACATCATAACATTTTTCTAAATACTAAAACACTTTCGCCCTGTTCGCTTGGCTTATCAGCCAGCCCAGACAACAAGATTTTCTCTCACGCCATCAGCCAGCCAGCGGCATTTCCTCTCACAAAGATCAGCCACCCGCATAGCCAACCTAACAGGGTTTTTTGTTAGCTGTTGCATGTGCTGTCAAAGTTAAGTATAACACTCCTGTTGTCATCCGATCCGCGACATGGTGGGAAAATGTTGAGCAAAACCACTATTTTTTTTTTCATTTTGACCCTAGGCAGCCTTCAATAGGTCTACCTCTGGTCTCTAGAAACAGCCTGCTAAATTTTACTTTTCGTAGTTCTACAGATCTAGAACTCAGCAGTGTGGATTTAGCTGAAACAACGGTCTTGTGGTTGCTTTGGTCGGATACGGAACATGCTTTACAAAATGCTAGGTGTTTTTTTATTGTATGTCATAGTTATTGAAGTTAGCAAGTTATGCATGGTGTTCTCATTTTTTTCCAAGGGTTGGTTGGGTCCGTAAATGGTGGACAAGGTTTACTAAATTAAACATTCTTTGCTGCATGTGGCTGGTGCCATGGTCTTGTAGTCATAGGGTGTGTGTGACACTGCATGATGCAGAATTGCCACTAGAGTTACGTGCTGTTCTTTTGCTTTTTCGACACTGGAAGTTGTGCTGTCTGGATAATGTCCACATGATGCAAAAACTTTTCCTTGAAATCACCAAGGAATAATTTGAAATTTGATGAAAAGTAATATTTTTCATATGGATAGTGAGTGCATTGATCTTTAAATTCATCTTGTACCTCAATATCCTTACTTCCAAGGTAAATACCCAAATACCCATTGCATTTCATTAGTTCTCCATTGCTCCTACATATTTCCTAACAAACATGGAACGGTAAAGCATGCTTTGATTTGATGTCATTTGATAGGCTTATGGCTTTAGAGAGTTATGGCTTTATGGGGGTGGGAATAGGTGCTGAGCTTGAGAGATTAAAGGAGTGAACATAGGAAGGTTGTAGTAGACTAGTAGTTATCCTTGTCAACTATTGTTTTTTTCTGTACATGTAAAATTTGTGGTGTTATTTAAAATTTTGACACATTTTTGCATGATACATCTCGGGCTACGCTTCATTTTGTATACTTGCTTGTGCTATGTAGTTGATATCGTTTGAACTTATAGTAAGCAAATATTGATCTGCTTTGATGAGCACACACATGGTTCATTGCATTTTCTTTCAAAAGCAATAGGTGAATCTACTTGAGGAGCCATGGGCTCATCACATTTTGCAATATATTTAACACCTGTATGAACTGTGTTTCACTATACTGACAGAAGATCAATTATTAATGCAGTTCCATTTTTTCACTTGTTTGTTTGCAGACTATCTAAACTAGATTATACTGATACCAATTGCCATATGATTGCTTAGACCTAGGATTTGATGAAGCAAACTTGAACCTTTTGAGTTTTGATGTTCAAATTTTTCAGATTTTCCTAGCAGATAAAATCTGTGCACTCTTGACATTGAAAATAATCTTACATCATGTTATGCTCATGTTCATTAATACAATGTTCATGGGGAAAGGGGTGGCTCAAATGTGCTCATACCCTTGGAAGGATAATAATCTTCCATTTTTTGTGGATGGTCTGAAACTTTAACATATTCTGTGTTTAAAGGTAGTTATTTGTTAGGCTTCTTGTTGATCAATGTGCAATTACTGAAATTTTTATTGGCTGCATTATACTGAAATTATTGTAACTGTATGTTTGCACTTGCAAGGATATTGATGGAAGGTTTAATAACACATATGATCCATTCTTGAAATAGGCATGTGAGCAGTTTGACCACTTTTACTATGTATTTCAAATATAGTAATGTTTCTCTTGCAATAGTCATATAGGTTGATGTTTTTAATGTCTGCATCAAAATGGAGAGTTTGTTTTTCATCTTTTCTTGTATTTGTATAGATTAAATAGAAATAAGTCCATTTTAAAACCTTAAACTTCTGTAAGTCCAATTCTAACCCTTGAACTAAAATACCAGACGAACTTTGGACATTTTGGATCCCTCATCCCAATTGAAGCCGGTTTTTAGCTAATCTGGAGGTGGTTTTGATTAGATCAACCTGCCCTGTTCCCTTCCTTGAGGATTCCAAGTTCAAGCCATCATCCATGGAGCGCAGACCCTGCCTGCTGCCAGCAACCCCTGCCTCTGGAACAGCAGCAGAGGCAACAGCTTCCGCTTAGTGCTTGCTAGCCTAGTCATATGAGTCGGGTAAGGCAAAGCTGTGGGCAAGGAATTAACTAGGCGACAAATGAGGCTGTCCCCTACTGCTGCTTCCCAAAGAAGAAATTTGAGAGATTAGAGAAGCCATGGCCATTCCAAGGGGAGCTCAGATCTGGAGGCAGGAGCCAGATCTGGAGACGGCCCCAGGTTGTCTGGTTACTAGTTAAAATCCTTTTCCACTTGCTGTGCTCCAACAAACTTTTCTCCATAGGAGAGCAGGCAATGCACCTTCTGGCCAATTTTCGCAGGCGCCACAAACACTCGTGATGAACTGACACAGGCTGAAGATGGATGTCGAGGAATACATGGCCTCCATGTCCATGCTTTTTTAATTCCTATTTGTGTGATTTGGTGCCATGTGTGAAAAAACACTGAAAAATTGAAGGAAAAAACATGAAAAATCCATGTGGACATGTGGCAGTGATATTCAGCAAAACAACTCCAAGTCTTAGTGCCACATTGGACAACCACTTTTAAATGGTCTTAAGGTAAAAAAAAATGATCAGTTTGAATGTTTCAGGGGCTAAAGATGTCTGATAGTGGAGTCTGGTGGCTAAAGTTGAAATCCGATAATAGTTTGTGGGCCAAAAATGGATTTCTTCCTATTAAGGGGTGTTTGGCATGGCTCCAGAGCTCAACTCCGGACTGGAGCTTGGAAAAGCTAGCCAAACACCTCAACTCTGGAGCTGACCAGCTCCTGGAGTTGGTGGAGTTGCTAGTTCATTTTGGCTGGAGCTGGTAGAGCACCTCTTCTCCTACTCCAAACTAGCTAAAATAGACCTAGACATGGAGTTGACATGAAATTACCCGCAATTGCCATCGATTACACACTCCTACCCTGCGAACCGTTATTTTTTTATGTTCTGAGTTCTCGACTGCCCTCCCCTTCTCCCGACTCCCAATCTTCCCTAGGCCGCACGCGAACGCGGCTGTCCCTATGCTCGCCGTGATCAAGACGCGAATGCTGCCGCCCTTGTGTTCGCCTCGTGCCCGCATACGCCGTTCTCCTCTTCGACTCGGCCGAGCCGCGGCCTGCGCCTATGCCGCCGCCGCCGCCGCCACCAGGACCATCTACGCGCGGGCCAATTTCCCTATATGCCGCCGCCACCAGGACCATCCGAATCCGGCAGCCGCTGCCGCGAGGTCCTTGGCCCGGAGCTGCCATCACTTGCTACGTTGGTTCCGTGAGGCCCAATGGAGAGATCGAAATAATGGAGAGCTCAGAACTGTGACGGCAGAAGAGGAAGAGGAGAGCAGCTGCAGCGGCATCTCCTCCATGGCGCGAGGTCGGGGATGGAGGCCGGTGGGGAGAGGGAGGTGGCCTCGACGGGAGGGGACGGCGGCCCGGGCGAGGTGGTCTCCACCGAGAGGGGCCGGCGGGTGCGGGCGGCGGAGAACGGGGACGACGCATCGCCGAAGTCGCGAGAAGAAGGGCGCGGGTCGGGTAGGTGCCTCGCGGTGACGATAAATTGTGAGGCTGATGACGTGGGCCCACGTGTCACTGAATTTTGTTGCAGGCTATTTTTTTGAGCTGGCAGCCAAACACCCTGTTTTCTCAACTCCAACTCCACTTGGAGCTAGCTCCACATGGAGTTTTGGAGTAGAGCTGCTCAAGTGGAGTTGGAGCCATGCCAAACACCCCCTAAATATCATGGCACCAGTTTAATTGCATAATTCTTGTTTATTTTTTTAAATGTTGTGGTATATTATAACTATAAATACATTGCAAAGTTTCTATAAGTTAACTTTGTTTTCTGAGAACTGAGAACAATTTGGAATGATTTGTTCAAATCCTTCCTGGCCACTCCTGTTGTAGCTGTTACCTATGGCTATGATTTCAAACAGCACACATGCTTTATTCTACTGCAATCATACCAATATTTTATTTAGGCTGTTGCTGTTGTTTTTCCTATTGTTTCTCATTTGACGTATATTTTTGATTCGCACTAATGCATCTGATGCATGATAGGTGCCTACTATTAATTTTATGCATGGACATCCTGCATATTAGTTAACTCCTTGTCTGGACACATAGCTTTCATCCTGTAGTTAAAGAGACAACCCCAGTTGAGTAGGGATGCTGATTTTATTGGGTTGAACCAATGACCCACTATCCTATACATAAACTGTAGTATAAATACCCTGTAGTATAAATACTCTGGGGTTGACCCACTAATTTTGGTTCCAGTTGGTGTCAGTGTCAAGCACTCCTGGGTCTCGAGTAACCCAATCAACACCCACTGTAATGACGCTGTCTCTGTTGCCTTGGGCCCTGGCACTACCTGCATTGCCAAAGCTGAAGATGCTGTGGACGAGGATGATGGCAGCTGTGATCTGTTAAGCATGATGGTGTGGTGCCCCTGCATTTGTCAGTCTCCCCAACAATGGCTACAAGTGCCTGCTTGTTGAGACTGGGTGAGACGTGTGCCACTGTAGGGGGGCACCCTGATATTGTAAGAAATAATCTGCTGATTTCTCCTCTGATTGCTACATTAGAGAGGATTAGGATTAGCTTTTCTTTTCTACTCCTAGCTGCTGTAGCAGCATGGCTGAACAGCCATGGGGATGGCCTCAGGGGCCATGTAGTGGTAATTTAGGAATAGTTGAAGGTGATTAGCACCATACCTAAAGGTACTAGAGTTGCTAGGGTAGTTTGTGTATAAATAGGACCCCCTCTATTGCAATGAAAATCAGTTCAATTGCCCCAACATAGCCACTTTCAGAGTTGGTTCAGTTTCAGCCAGAAGCTGAAACCTGAACTGTGCTGTGTGTGTGTGTGTATGCGCGGTGTGAGTTGAGGGGGAGAGCTCCTGCTCTTCTTCTACCTGGAGCAGGGAGGAGGGAGAGAGCAGTGGTGACTGGTGAGGGTGATCTCACCTTGATCCTGGTTGCAGGGTCCAACAGATATGTGACATCCCTGCTGCCTGCTGAGATGTCAGTGCCATGGCTGTGCTGCAGACACAGAAGGTGAAATCAGGTGGACTGGCTCGTTACCGGGGAGCTCCATTGGGTTGAACCAGAGTCTTGTACCAGTCACCTCAGCCTGGGTGACTGTGGCCCGACCTCTGTCATACCATTTGTTGTTGACTTCCCTTTCCCTCTGCTTTGCCATTTTACTTCTACCTGGAGCTGGAGGCACTGCTTGCGTCAACCGTGCAGACATCTTCAGTGCCATGGCCACCTCCTGCTGGTGTGCCGTACGGCCCATACCCAGGGCTCGAGCGCTTCAGCACCCATGGGTCCAACGTCCCTTCGTGATGGCTTTCTGCATCAATGTGAAGTGAATCAGCTGCCCTCCTTCCCTGCCTGCTCCTGTAGCAAATTGAGATTTTGCTTCTTGTGCTGCAGCTGCTGTGATCAGGTAGCAGCAAAAAAACAGGCTGGAGTACCTAAGTGCACATATGTGTGGTGGCTGGCTTCATTACTGAAGCACTCCCTGACCCGCTGTGCCAACTGGTTCCAGGACCTCAATGAATTTGGTCGGCCAATGCCAATAATTAGCTAAATGTAGGTTGGGTCAAGGATTGGGTTTGACCCATTGCAACCCAGCTGCACCGCTGCAGTTGACACATCATGTGATAGCAGTTACACACTTTTATTTGAAAACATCATATCTTTGTTTTACTACCTGGTAGCTTGGGAGCTTCTCATGCTTATTGTTCAACTACCGCAGGTATAGAGCTGTCACAAGTGCCTACTACAGAGGTGCTTTGGGAGCTCTGCTAGTCTATGATATCACGAAAACGCCAGAGCTTCACACCACATACCTCGCTGGCTGGAAGAGCTTGGGGCCATGCTGACAAGAACATTGTCATCATGCTGGTCGGCAACAAGAGTGACCTCGAAGAGGAGCGCTGTAAGCACGGAGGATGCCAAGGAGTTTGCCGAGAAGGAGAACCTCTTCTTCCTCGAGACCTCTGCGCTGCAGGCGACCAATGTTGAAAATGCCTTCCAGACCGTCTTGACAGAGATCTTTAAGATCCACAGCAAGAAGAACATGGCAGCCGACCCAAAGGCCAATGGAGCCGCACCATCACTGGCAGGGAAGAAGGTCATCGTCCCAGGCCCAGCTCAGGAGATCCCCAAGAGCAAGTGCTGCAGTTCCATGTGACATGTTGCCTGAATTTATTTGGGTTTGTTTGTGTCCAACATATTCTCGATATTTTTGTGGATGTATATCTATACTGGAATAGGCCTAGATTTGAATTGATGGTTATCTTTATGTTCGGATTGAAGGGAACGATATCATAGTTTAGATTTGTCACCCATCGCCAAGGTGACACGAGGATAGGGACCGAGGAGAAAAGCTCTGATTGCATAGACTTGTTGGATTTAATTACAAAAATAGAAGTGTATGATGATTTTTTTACGATGTCTTGAAACCTTTGTGTACAGTGAGGCACTGGTACAATTGTATCAACCTACTGGTGTGATTCCCTTTATCGTTGCAGCGGGAAAGTACTAAAATATAGTACGTGAGAACATCTCAAATGAAAAAAAAAAAAAAAATGAAGAAGTGCTCTTACTAGTTAATGTATGCATGGTTTTCCTGACACTCCAATCAGATAAAATTTCTACCCATTAATTTCTTCAATTATTGTCAACTTTCAAGTAATGTTCTTTAGGTAATGATGGTCGACATCTTTGGCATTGTCACGTTAAGCCTTGGCTTTGAAAAAGTGTCCTATATAGTACTAATGGTTAATTTCATTAATACTAACAGATTATTATGGGCGTTGGACCACTGATGTAAGGTGCTCTTTTGATCAGGGCAACCAATGGCAGTGGTGAGTTGGTGACACGGTCACGCGGTCGAAACTAGCACCAATAGTTTGGTTGATAGAGTGACGTATGAGGGGACAGTGGCCCAGTGCTATAGGATGACAACACTTGTGCTTTAATTTTTCTCAGACTCCTTTGAGTACGAAGGGATTTAATAGTGCTTAGGGTATAGGGTGTCATGTATATTAAATAGGACGTCATATGAGCAAAATTGCTGACTTAGTAACTGTGGCATGAAACTATGCATTGAAACTAACCTAAGGTTGGATCGGTCTATGTGTGATTTTTTACAAGCTGAGCCATCCAAGGAAACAAAAACCCGCACCCATTGTCATTGTAACCATGGGTTAAAATAGCTAAACCAGACTTCTTCCATGTTGTTATGTACTAGGAAATTATGGGAAGAGTTCATTTAATTCAGTAATATAAATTTACATTTTTTAGTCCTAATTCTATTAGGGCCGTTTTGATCCTTTTGTTTTGGAGAAACTAGAATTTACTTAATGAATTAAGCTATTTGGCTTAGGGTAAGAAATGAAAATGGATTCTATATATGACCATGTTATTTTTGTACTCCAACTTAATTAAAGTTATAAAAATTATATAGCCTATGTGCCTAAATTATAATTTATTATAATGAAATGTATTCCAAACAAGGTTTATAGTATTTTTTAGGCCTAGAAGCAATTCATGTGACAAATTTTAGTTTATGGCCTACTTAGGGTAAAATATTTTAGCGCCCTAGGCTTTAAATCCTCCCAATCATTATTCACTTTGATGGCACTAATGATTTATATCTAGATACGTAGTGAAATGGATATATAAAAAAGTCAAAGTGATTTGGAACCGAGGGAGGAGTAGGTTTCAACATCAAAGGAGAAGGATGCATAGACGTCCATTAAGTAGTTTGTCCAATTCAAATAATGCACGGTCGTCGTCTCATGATCTCCTTGGAGATGACACTTGATAAAACAGATCGGACCCGGCCCGGCCGTATATTCAAACGCGCGCTAGGCTTTTTTTTAAGATAATGAAACGCGCGCTAGCTGCAGCAGGGTGATGTCAAGATCACCAAATGACGACGTCGTACGTGCACATATGAAACTGCGAGCAGATATTGCTGTATAATCCACTGGCTTAGCTCATTATGCGCTTCACTTTCCGAGCAAGATGCATCGTCTTCGTCTAGAAGAGCCTCATGGCCCACATCCGGCCAGTATAGAGACGGTTAGAAGGCTAAATACTTAGGTGAAGGAGAGTGGAGAGGAGAGATAGGGTAAGTGAGTTGTTAGCTTACAACAGATTTAGACACATGAATCAAGAAACTTTGTGAGACAGATAAATGGGCCAAATATTAAATATTGAAAACTTAATCTAACAAGTGGGCTAGAGGTAAGCTACAGCTAGCAGCCAACTGTATTATAATACTTACTCTTATACTTAGCACTAGTATTGCTGTTTTTTACCGGAGCATTACAATAGTGCAAATAAAGATTAAAGAGGGCCGCATCAAGGCGAGCGCATTCTCTCCCCCTATCGCCTTCTAATCGTCACCAATCAGCCAAGAAATACCTCAATTTCTTTGTCCTGGTTCCAGTACATGGTTAAACAAGTCCACTCGTCGCTGTCACGCTTTGCATCACTAGCTTGCTAGCTAGCTTTAATCTGCTCCACTTCCATTATATTGTTGCCTAAAGAAGCACATCCTAGATTGACAATCTAGGTAAATACGGCATGTGAAAAGTTATTACTCTATCTCTCTCTCTCTCCCCCTTTTTTTTTTAGAAGGAACATGTATTAATCTTGGTGCATTACAAACAGAAATCCTAAGAAATGGAAAATTACAAAGAAGTACAAAACTTCTGCTCATCCTCCTCGAAGCCTTTAGAGATCCGTTCGTCACCGCCCGCCGAAGCCGCTTCCCAATCGTCGTGGGGCACCAGAGCCAAACTCCACAAGGTGGAGGCCCGCAGAGGAGGGCTTACTTCTAGGCGAATAAGCCGAATAAATCTTCCTCCCAGGCGCATCGGCCAACTCCCGTTCCCATGACGCATCCTTCGATTCCACCGCCGGCAACCCGAGCAAAGCTCGATTTTCACCGCAGAGAACATCTTCCTTGGTGGATAAGTATATTAGTGTCACAGCCGCCTTCTGAGGGGGCGGCGGCGACACGGCAGCGCGGCGGCGGCGCGGCGTATGGGAAGGGGCGGGCGCGTGGCGGTGGCTAGGGAGACGACGGCGGCAAGAGCGGAAAGCGCAGGAGTATTCTTTTATTTGCTTGTCCCTAAAAGATTACATCCTCCTTGTTTATATAGCCCTCCTATAGGACTTGTATGTCAAGCCATCTCTAAAGATTTTCTTATATTTTGGAATACCTTTTACAAGCAAACTCTTATTCTTTTCCTAATAGATTGGAATATCTTCGCACACAAAAGTTCTAATCCTAATCCGAAACGGCGATGACGTGGATGATGGCGGAGGTGGCGGCGGCGCAGAACTGCCCTGGCCGCACGCCCCCCTCTCATGGGCCGACTCGGCCAGGTGGGCCGCCCGCCCCCCTCCTGGCCGGGCCGGTCCCAGCATCTGTGACAATTAGACTTTCTTTTCACTGTTTTCTATGCCATTGCTAATTTTGTACCCATCATATATCAATCCCGCAATCTCTCTCTTTCCATAATTCCATATAATCCGTATTTAGGTCTCAATTGACACGGCTCCACTTCACTACTGACGACAATTTTTTGGCTTCAGTTCCACGAATGTCTCTTCTAGTCGGTCAGAGCCATTATAGTACCTGTTTGACAAAACAGCTCCTTCTTCAAAAGGGACGAAAAGTCCATAATATGCCCTTATCCTCTTTGTTCTCCTCTATTTTCTTTTTTTTCTTCTTCTTCTTGATCCCCAGGTGGCTTGCACCATGGTCCCTGACAACCACTTGCCCTCACCAGAGCGCACCCCTTGGCAACGACCTACACAGTCCTCCCAGCACCCAGCGCACCCCTCCCAGGCGATCGTGCACTCTCCTCGTCGGGCGCACCTCGTGCCACGCATGCTCCATGCCCCGTTTGGAGAGCGACCAATTTTGCCCCAGTTGGCGCGACGTGGTGAAGCCACTATTTTTTGTTGTGTTAACTCAAACCTCTATGTGAGGATGATTTAATGGGCATCACCGGTGAAGCCATTTCATTACCCCTTTTGTCAGAAACGGTTCCCGTAGCCGATGGAGAATCCCAGCCAAACAAGGCCATAATGTAGTAATAAAAATGATTTTACATAACAACTATTTCGTTTTAACTTTGTAACCTAGCTAGAAGACCATGCATCATTCGGAGGTGCTCATAGGGGTAGAGTTTGCGTACGTGTCTTTATAGGGGTGAGTATGCGTGCGTGTTATGAACGTCTACGTTGTACTGTATAATTCTTAAAAAAAACTACCTTTAATTGTTCCTCAAGCATTTCCTTAATTCTATTTGTCTCCTTGACATGTGGTCATGTTTCTCTGATAAGGATGCCCCCACAAGTACGTATATAAATAAATAAACTGTCCACATTCTATATAGAGAGAAAGAGAGCTAGAGAGATGTCTATACTGTAAGAAATTAATTCAGAAGACGGGGTAACAACAGCATGTCAACCCAGATTTGTAGAATATCCTGTGTTCCCGCCAGTAAAAACTATAGAAATTGACTCTACACAGTTACCCCCGTCCCGGCCCCATATGCATGCATGTACAGCGCCATAATTTTTTTTTACAATTCTGGTGGATATGTGATACCAATGCAAGTCTCCAGGTAGAGCTCACCTCTCTACCAACCCTCACCGCCGTACCAGCTGCCGATGCCTGTGCTCTGCTCCTCCGAGAAGAAACAGTCGGCGGCGGCGCCGGTGCTGAAGAAGCCGTTTGCTTCCTGGTCCAAATGCGAATCCCCATGGTATATGGAAGGGAAAGAGGAGGCCAAGAAGGAGGTGAAACCCGTGAAGCCCGTTCCCGTTTGTTGCTGCGGCTGGTGGTCCAAGGCCGCGCCGGAGTAGGGCGCCGGCGACGCCTCCTCGTTGAACACGGCGCTCGAGTCGCTGTCCGTCGACCCGTCCTTAATATACACAGAGGCCGCGGCCGCGGCCACCGCCGCTGCCGTCCTCGTCGCCACCGGCCGCAGCTCCTCTGCAGACTCTAGCTTCACATCCATCTGCTTCTCCACTCTGTCCCTCAGCTCCCTTTATCTGACATGCATGCATATAGACTTGAAGCTCGATCAACTGATCTGTAACCACAAGCTAACGGTGGATGAAATAAAGCACTCCATTCGTTCGTTCCATACCTCGGCGGCGAGGGCGTCCTTGTCGCGGCGGAGCGCGTCGCACTCGGCACGGAGCGCGTCGTGGCGTGCGCGGAGCGAGGCGAAGTCGCGCTCGATCTGCTTGGTCTTCCAGCGCGCACGGCGGTTCTGGAACCAGACGGCGACCTGGCGCGGGTGGAGGCTGAGGTCGCGCGCGATCCGGGCCTTGCGCTCGGGGTCCAGCTTATTGTCCACCTCGAAGCTCCGCTCCAGCGCGCGCACCTGATCTGCCGCCAGGCGCCGCTTCTTCTCCCCGAGGCCACCGCGGCACCCTGCGAGCTCCTCTTCTTCGTCCTCCTCCTCGTCGTCGTACGCCCCGGCATCCATGTCGTCGCGCTCAGCCGCGGCGGCCGTGCCATCGCCGCCGTTCACTCTGTAGAGCTCCATGTACCTGCAGCTGTCTTCTGCAAGATGAAGCAAGGGAGAGAGATGAAGCTAGCTGGTAGACTGCAGACTAGATTAATAAGGCCATGTTGTGCAGTGTCGTTATATACGACTGAAATCTTCCTGTGGCCGCTTGTTAATTTGCTGTCCTTGTCACCCTGACACACTATTCCATATACGACGGGTTCATATTCTTCAAATCAAATGCATATATACACGACTAATAGTCATGTTTTCATGATATTTATCAGAGCAAAATGCAGATGTAAGAACTGTCAAGCAAGTAACCGTGTAGTCTCTTTCTTTGTTGTTGCATTTCGGATATTTGCATGCAATTAATTGAAGAACAGATACACATATATATAGATGTGTACTGTGAAATAACTGGGAACTTGTTGTCTACCTTGTTGATCTGTGGCCGCTTGGCCGGTGACCATTGAGGATCCTCTGCTGGTCGGCCTCTTCATCTGTGCTCAACTCTCGAGTGGGAAATGAAGCTGCAGAGATCGAGATGGATCTTGCTATACAATATAGGAGGATTCTTCACATACAAGAGCACACAACAGTATGGGTATGGCACTGGACTTGTTGAGCTAGAGAGAGAGAAAGAGACTTGGGGATCGGAGGAGAGCCTGGATCTACAAGTAAACAAGCTGTCACTAGAGACTTGGGCAGCAGCGCAAATAAACTGATGCAAGAGGCCAAGGAGGTGTATAAATAAAAGCAGCGGTTGGGCTGGGCATGTGGGTGGTGCCCTGATAGCATGTGCCACAGATATTTGATGCCTAACATGTTATCTTTGGCAGGTAAGCCTTTGCTACTTCATATTTATATATATATATTTTCCCTCTCTAATAATATTGCCTTGCAATTTCCTCAAATAAAATATTAGCTTACAATTGACTGATGCAATTACACAACGCGTAGACCCATATACTTACTGGCAACATATCCTCATCCGACTATTATTCACAACCTCGATCAACAATAAAGTTTGCTGGATTTAGCTGGACTAACCCGATTTCAAGGGTCTCTTCTTCTTCTTCTTCTTCTTCTTCTTCTTCTTTTTTTTGAAAAAAGGTCTATTATTTCTATATATAGATATAAAATGGGGATATAAAATAGTAATTCATTCATTTCTTCAAAATTGCTTGTAGGATATGGCATGGGGTTTTTTTTGTAATATCGCACTATATGGCGCTTTTTCTATTTATCATTTGTTTATATGTCTTCAGATCGATTATAATTTGCACGTACATACTGTCACGTGTCAGAAATAGGGCCCAGGAATGACAGGCCCACAAGTCACTCTGGGCACAAAATACCGAAAACCAAAACCGAACCGAGATATACCGAAAACCGAACCGAAAAAAAACTGAAACCGAAATTCGGTTCCCGTTCGGTTCTGATTCCTGGGAACCGAATTTACTGAGGTACTTTCGGTTCCATACCGGTAAACCGAAAGAACCGAATAAAACCGAATTGCAGTGTAGCCCATGAGTAATTGGGAATTTTGGGCCCAATAGCAGGTTAACAGCCCACGAGAAACCCTAGTTCTCAGCCGGCAGGGCTGTCCGCACTCCCCCCGAGTCCCCGACGCAGACACTCACCCGCCCCGCGGCCTCGCGCAGGCGCAGCCCGCCCGACGTCCCCGCGCCGCCACCCGCCCCAACTCGGGCGACTCCTTCCCGGGCTTCCGTCCACGCGCGGCCGCCCGTCCGACGCGGGCGAGCCGGCAACGCCGTCCCGTCCCTGCCCGACGCCCGTCCACCACCCCCCTGCGCAGCAGCCGCCGGCGACCGTCCGCTGTCCCTCGCGCGCAGGAGCCGCCGGCGACCGTCCGCCGCCCCGCGCGCAGCAGCCGCAGCCATCGGTGCCCTCTCGCCGCCCTTCTCAATTTGGCTGCTTCCTGTTGTTTGATTTGAGTTCGGTTCTTTTGGTTTTTTACCGAACCGAACCGAAAAAGAACCGAAACCGAAATGCTCGGTACTGGTAAATTTTAGGAACCGAACGGTTCCTGCTTTTGAGAACCGAATTGTATACGGAACCGAGGTACCGAACCGATCGGTTCGGTAATACCGAACGCCCAGGGGTGACCCACAAGGCCCGAGGGGACGGGCACGGCGCCACCAGGGGCGGCGCGCGCCGCCGCCGCCGCCCCCTCCCCTTCTGCGGATTCTTCGAAATTAATTAGAGAATAAATAAGGAAATTGATTAAGATTATCTTAGGCTTTTGGGTGTGCAAGGGGATATTTCATCTATAAAGAAGACCCTTATTAGAAAAATAAATAGGATTGCTTGTAAAAGGTATTCCAATCTATAAGGAAACCTTTTAGAGAGATTGCTTATGTTACAAGTCCCACTAGCCGGGCTATAAAAGTAAAGGGTCTGTAATCTTTCAGGGCAACAAGCAATAAAGAAATTTATCTCCTCTCTCCTGCTCTCCCGCGCGCCGCCGCCGCTCCCACCGCCGCCGCGCCACTGCTGCCCGCCGCGCGCCGCCCCCTTGTCGCGCCGCCGCCGCCGGCCCGTCACCCGCTTCACACCGCCGCCCCTCCCGGCGGCTGCGCGCGCGCCGCCCCTGGCGTGCCGCCAGTCACGTGTCACGCCAGATCGATCTGGTTTGTGACAGCTGGTATCCGGAGGCCACTACGATCCACCCACCACCATGGACACCGAGACGAAGAAGATGCTGACCGAGTTGGGGAATCAGTTCTCCACCTTCACCGCCCGCCTCGACACGCTCGCCGATCAAGTTGCTGTCCTCTCCGGTACCGATCCGGCAGAGGCGAGACGAACCACGCTGCTGAAGGAGGCTGAGATGGCCATGAAGACATGCATGGAGGACACCGGCCGCGCCTTCATCAAGGCGAGGACGGACGGAGGCAAACAACACGCGAACGATCCAGTCACAGCAGCTGATCTGGAGAAGATGCTGGCCAACTTCCTCGAGCTGCAGCCGTCGCCAGGAGGGGCGCCGGCACCGGCGGCGCATGCGCCGCCCCCTCCCTCCCCAGCCGAGCACTTTCCAGGCCTCGCACCTCGTCTGCACAAGCTGTCCTTTCCAATGTACGATGGCAAGGACGATCCCCTACCATGGCTGAACCGCTGCGAACAATTCTTCAGGGGACAAGGTACGCCAGCCACAGAGCAAGTCTGGTGCGCCTCATATCATCTCACACGAGGAGCACAACAGTGGTACATGAGGCTGCCCCAGGAGAAGGCGGCGATAGATAGGACGAGCTTCACCCAGTACGTCAACGAACGCTTCGGCCCAGCTACTAGGCGGAACCCGCTGGGTGAACTGGCATCACTGAGGAAGACAGGCACCGTGGATGAGTACACGGAGCAGCTCCCCGGTGCATGTGGCGAGCGCAGACACCTCGACGACAAGCGACAAGTGAACATCTACACAGTTCACCTGTCCAAAGGATATGGAGACATCCATGTCCCTCTCTAGGGCGTCACGAGCCCGTCCCGACCATCCTCTCCAACTCGGCAAGCCGCAAGACAGCGAAATGGGCAAGGCACCCACGCCTCTACCTGCGGCAACCACACCAACGGCGCCACCATCGTCAGCAGCTGCAACATCGACTCGGCCGTTCAAGCGGCTGACACCGGAGGAGATGACGGAACGACGCAAGGATGGCCTGTGCTTCAATTGTGATGAGCCGTTCACACGCGGTCACAAGTGCAAGCACCTCTTCGACATCACGATCTTCAACGACTACATCGACGACTAAGAGGCCGCCACCGTGGACGACGTCACCACTGACGACGCCGACTTCAGGGTCCTATTTCGGGACCTCAACTACCCGGTATGTGGTGCACATTCTCTATACCTCGTCGGCATCATCTTAGGGACTGGCCTCAGCATCGTCGTCGACTCGGGAGCGACGCACAACTACATCGACCCTCGAGTGGTGACCACAGCAGGACTGCAGACTCAGCCAGTGCGTGTGCTGATCACCGCTGATACCGGCGCTACTTTGACATGCCGAGCGGCCACCTTCGACGCATCAAGTTCGCGATCGACACGGTGTCGCCGACATCGGCGCGCAGCATCTTCGACATCGGTGCAGCGTCTTCGACACCAACGCTTATGTCATGCACGTGGGCAACGACGTCGACGTCATCCTTGGCATGCCCTGGCTGGCAAGCCTGGGAAGGGTGACATGGGACTTCGCCACGAACGAGCTGCAGTACTACCGCGACGGCCACACCACGACGTTCACGTCGGCTCCTCTTCCACGCACCGACACGGGCGCCCCTGGACCTGGCCTCGCCCGGCCGGCATCTTCGCGGGGATTCGGAGGCTGGGGAAACGTTCACGGCATGCAACTACCTTGGACCTCTACGACACGTCGACAGAGTCTTCGATGCCTACGCTACGGCAGCGACTCGAGGACCGGGCACTGCGCGACGGATCGCCTTCTTCGACGTCACTACGGGTGCCGCCGTACCGCCTGGGCGGTGGAGGACGACCTCCTACTCTTCGACGGCCGCTTCTACCTCCCAGCTTCCTCACTCGCTACTACCGGACCTACTGGAAGCTCTGCTCGTGGGAGGAGTGAAAGGTCCTAAATGGCTAGAGGGGGGGTGAATAGCCTAATAAAATTTCTACAAAATCACTAGAGCAACTTGTTAGTAAATAACAAAGCGTAAATGCGTTTGCTCTAGCTCTACTTGTCGGCAAGCCTCCTATTGACAATTCTAGTTGCTATAGTCTCTAAATCACACACAAGGGCTATGTCTCTACTTTATCACTAGGTGAAGGAGCTAAGATACTCTAGCAACTAAGCAATTCTACACAAGCACAATATATATCTCAAAGTAAATGCAAGGTAGAGAGGAGGTTTTATACCAAAGTGTCGAGGTAAGTCAACCAATCACTGTAGGATGAATATCAATATGAACAATGAAGCCAATCACCAACGAATGACAAGAGACAAATGGAGACACAATAATTTACCCCGAAGTTCACTTGAGCACCCGTCAAGCTACGTCTCCGTTGTGTCGACCTTCTCACGTGTGGGTCAAGGTGGAGCTCACTCCAAGCCAAATGCCTTTAGGCTTCTTGAACCCAAAGCAAATGAGAGGTACTCACCGACACGAGCAATGTATTATCTTGCAATTCGTCGTCCCGACGAGGATGCACGGTCCTCTCACAAATCACCGGAGGTGGCCAAGAACATTCACCTTCTCTTGCCAACGCCTCCACCAATCACCAAGCCGGCTAGGAGTGGTGCTCTCCAAGAGCAACAAGAAAACCACCAGCTCACAACGATCCCCAAGTGCCACTAGATGCAAAGATCAAAGCAAAGTGCACTTGAATCACCTGAACTCACTAGAATGATGCTCACAAGCAAAGGGAGTGAGGAGGAGGATGTTTTCTCAGCTCAAAGGGTGTTAGAATGTGTAAGAATGACCAAGAGGGCTTCCCATGCCGGCCAAACACATATTTATAGCCATCCCATCGAAATAGAGCCGCGTTACTTTCAAACACGCCGAAATCAGATAAATACCGGCCGGACGCCAGCGCCGTTCCAACCGGCACCGAGGCACCGCGCGACACAACATCGCCGGACGCCCAGCCAGCGCAACGCGTCGTGCGTGTCGCGGCGCGGCGTCCGGGCGACCTCCCCCGTGACATGCTCTTCGACCGCGTCCGGCGCCGGCTGGGACGCGCCAGCGAAGCGCCAGCGCCGTTCAAACCCGAAGTTGTCGACACCTGCCTCGGCGCCGGGACGCTGGGACTCATCGAGCCAGCGTCAGGCGTGAGGCGCTGGATGTGTCGACGTCCCGCCAGCCCCTCAACACTACGTCGGACGCGCCAGGCGCTTCACGCCGGCCGCGTCCGACGCAGGTCACTTTTGCGCCGAGGTTTCCAAATTGCGTCGCCCGACTCCGACATGCTACTCAACAAGTATACTAACTTGAGCACGAGAGTTAGCATGTTTTCACCACCACGATGCATCCGCACAATAGAAAATAGACGTTTCATTTTCTCGAAAGCGCCGAATCCCGAAGCCGAGGGAGGGTGAGTAATACCCAAACCCATCTCAACCCCGCAACCATCACCGTCTTCGCAAATGTGCCAACACCACCACGTGTACATCACCAAGTGCTCGTGTGTTAGCATTTTCACAAATAATTTCGAAGGTCGGGTTAGCTCTCTAGGTTAGAATGCATGCAAATGATTTTGAACCTAGAGGCACATGAGGACTGATATGTACGATAGTTTTCTCCTCTTTATAGTACGGCTTATCGATCCTATAATCACTCACACCCTCTATGGTGTCTTGAGTGTAAAATCAAAATGGCCCTATGGATATACCTTTGCCTTGAGCCCATTTTGATCCTCGATCCACTCCAAGTCATGCACTTGATCATCATTTGAATCATCTCGATCCATCGATCATGACCATCATGCACCAACCTTGGCTTGACCAATCTCCAACTAAAACAAACACTTAGCATAGAGAGATTAGTCGTAAGGATGTCACTAATTAGCCAAAACCAATCTAGAGATCTTCAAGGAGTTCGCAGGATGAACTTCCTCGCCCTGGGCGCCTACACGACACCGCCGACTACAGCAGCGCCAACCGCCATCCTATTGGGCGGCATCTGGCCAAGGCGCCACCACGTCAGTCCCAGCTCGAGTCGTCTTCCTCGACGGCATGGACCGCCTCTTCCTCACCATCGACAACGCCCATATCAGCTATGACGCGGAATGAGGTACACACCAGCTATCCCAGTCCATGTTCGACGTCAGCTCCTTCATGTACGGTACGATGCTGAATTTGGCTGCAAAACCTACTCACCGCGACACCACTATTTGGCGCCTTCTGCACCTCTTCGTCACTGCTCCGCCCAACGAGCGCTTCCTGTTCCTGGAGAGCCTGCCTCGCGACATGGTGCATCAACACCTTGAGGCGGGAGTTCCACGGGAGCTCTTGCTCGAGGCTCGTCGACAGACGGCGTCACAACAGGGACGCGTCGTCCACCAGTACATCTACCATGGCTATATCGGGAACCTCCACTACCTCTTGAATTTGCACCATTGCGAACCGGAGAACATGATCCTCGGGAACCCGGTGCATGGAAAGTTGATTGATTCCGCAGGTCGAGCTCATCATGCCAAAAGGCTTTCGTGATCTTTCCCAGGTGTGACCGAATGGACATTCATCCAGCGCGAGGGCGCACCCGGTCGGGAGAAGGAGAAGGGGGGAGATGTCATGTGCCCGTCACCCGCGTCCACGCCGCCGCCCACTCCCCCGCGCCGGGCGCCAGCCATGTGTCACGCCAAATCGACCGGTTTGTGACACATACGATCAATTATTTCAAGGAGGCCGACAAGACGCGGGTGGACAAAGTCATGAAGAGGATCGGGCAATGGATTACATCGTTCATACAAAGATCGTTGATATCTACAGCCATCGTCGAAATCTAGAGCGCCATAGATTTTTTATTCTGCTTCTTTTCTTGTTAGTCGAACTTTTTTTTGATGCTTGGTTGTAAGCTGGTAACCCCAGCGTATGCTGTTACTCACGTTTGGGCTTTTTATAAGCCGAAGTTATAAAATAACTCTTTTCAAAAAAAATATGACACAATATAATATCAAATGGCCCTTAGTTAGAGACAAATAAAATTATTGATTCTACACAATGAAAAAAGTAAATCTAATTAATTTAGGTTTGAAACCATCATTGTACAAATCTAAGATTAACAATTTTGGCTAAATTTATAAAATTGGATAGATTCTTTACTGCACGGAAATATTATCTGGTTACACAATTGTTCCACGCTTTACTAATATTTCAACTGTGCATATGGCCTGTTGTGGGTACTTTGGCACGGAAGTGGATGGTAAGTGCAGAGTTTTGTGTTAAAAGAACCATTAATTATTGAATTGAAATGTTGTACACAACTGTAGCTAGTAAGATATTTTTTTTAAAGGAATGTTTTTCTCCTGCATACACTACACTTGTTGAAAACCATATTGGGATCATAGTTGTATATAGGAGTACTTATAAAATAAATAACCTTCACACATATATATTTTATTATAAGAGAGTTTATAGCTGATTAATTAGTATATAACATGGTAGAATTTGGTACCCTTGTTATTGTCGACGGTAGTTATTGTCAACTTTTACTATAAAATAGTAGAACATTTGAGGACAAAAACAAATAATAGATAGGGTTTATACTAACAATTTCCACAAGTTTTGTATGCACTCGGTTTTTCTGGTAAACTCTAGAAAACCCCGAAAAATCGAGAGAGAAAAGAGGAGAAATCAAGATACCGAAGAAAAGGACCAAATCAAGGCGATTAGTACAAATTCCAGGGGTCTAAATGAGAAGACAAGACACCTCGCCAAGGTCGCGCCCGCCTCCTCGACAGGTGGGGCCGGCGGCACCGGGGGGGGGGGGGTGCCACGCTGGTCACGCCACATGTCGAGCTTCTGGAATCTTCCTACAACCGACCTATGGAGTTAATCTAGTCCGTCCCAATCAAGTCTGCTTTTGATCCAAGAGCGAGATTCATCCTATGGGGCTATAAAAGAAGGGGCAGGGGCTACCGCCTGAAACCCTAATTCAGTACTGAAGATCAGAAACCCGAAGTTCCGTAGATCAAGTCCGAGCCATAAACCCTAGTTCCTCGAGAATAGTTCTAGTTCTAGAGAGATTGGCTACTTAATAATAGATCGTAAGGAGATCCAAGCATAGAAAGGCTTGAGCTTCAGATTCTGTCAAGGTGTTCATAGGTACATTATTATACTCTTTGATATATTTATATCTTTGGTATATTCATTACTCGTTGATCATTTATGATATTGTTCTTTATATTTATTATATTATCTCATTTGCTTTGTTTATTGTTTGCTTTAATATGTCTAGTAGATTTATTTATTTATTATGGGTTACATGCTTAGGATTGTATAGCCCTCATCTTGTAACGTGCAAGATAAGTGTTATAACTTATGTAAGTGTGGTGCTTATATATGTTATATCTACAAATGCCCACTATATGCCGAGTCGTGGGGTAGTTTGTAGAGGTTACTGACTCTGTTGAGTCTTCTATAATCCTCCCTCCGTATGTAGTGAACGGTAGGTCGGGTGTCGCAAAGAAGGTGAAGATCTCATTATTGAATCCTTCCTAGTTGATGATCCTTAAGTTTGATATGAAGTAATGGTAGTAGCTATGATAACTAGATGTTTGCACTAATTAGAGTTTAGTAATAACATGTGATGATAGTTACTAATAAGCTTTCCTTATATTGCCCATGTGAGTCCTTAGACTAGAATATTATGTTGAGTTGAATCTATCATTTCATGATGGCTTGATCCATGTATTTATAATTTATCTTATTAAGCATTTATCATACATATCTTTATCTTATTTATTATTATTTAATGTGACATTAACCATATTATTGAGTAGAAGCATTATCATTATTGGTTATAAACATTCCATATATAAGGACTTTGTTAGTATTACGCATTAAATAGTAGTTAGTTGTTTTCCCTGTGGATTCAACATTCGTACTCATTTAAAATGCTACAATGGTATTTATTATTCTGTCCGCTTGTAGAGCTTTATTCTATATTCTTTATCTTATTCTATTCCTACCTAGTCACATCATTTCATGCCATGTTATACTTTCTAGTTGCATAAGTAGGAATGAGAAACCTCCTTTACTAGAAGTATAAGTTATCCTTTGACTAGTTTTTATAGTGGCTTTATGATTGTTATAATACCAAAGACTATTTGGGGTCATTGCTTTTGTAGTGTGTTGCCTAGCATCGTTCAAGTATTAGTTGGCGCCATAATATTTGAAGTGCTAGTTAGCTACATTAGTGTTGTCGTTAAGAAGTGTCAACAGTTATGTGCAACATCCCTTGGATCTTCGAAAGAATGTTGTGAGTATGACACAAGTTTGCATCGTATCAAGAACAATGCATAGAAAACCTCTAAATGATGATGCCATAGCAACACAACAAGAGATTAGAACTTTGGCAAAGCTACGATCATGAATTCTGTTAGCAGTAGAACTCCAAGACTATACAATTTAGTATTGCCTCTCACAACCCTACTTGACCCTCAACTCTAGGACCCATCGATCCTTTCCCTATACAACAGTCTAGTGCAATAGAACTACTAGCCTAATCCTCCTAAGAGATCCTAATTGCTCCTTATAAGACTAGCTGCATTCACATCCTGTAAACCAACTGGACAAACTTTTACAGGGATAAAAATGCTACAACGGTCTACAGTATCTGCCAAGGTGGCATAAGGCAGGAGAGTTGTTCCGGCATATTTGTTGTTGTCCCGGAAGCCCTCTACCGCTGCTGTGGTCCCACCACGACACCGCGCGTGAGAGAAAAGAGGAAGGGTGAGAGTATCAGTGGTGGGCCCCACTAGTTGAAGTATCTAAAACATATTATAACTCATAAACCAAAAGTCTAAATTAAATTCTGATTACACCATTGAATTCATCTCAATAAATTCTTCAAAACAAGACCTCACATGGATATATTTCGATAAAATTATAAGTGAACCCTATTGAGGGTAGTTGGTATAGAGTAGAGATATAAAATGAGAGATGGGTGCGGAAGAAAGTGTTGTAAAGGAGAGAATCTTGATGGCCAGGATGAGAGGAAGTAAATAGATGGACATGAGTGTGGATAGTCTAAAGCCTAGTATGGATGAGACCCTTGTGGGGGATTGGTTGATGCCAACCCTAGCTATGATGGCCTCTCCCTCTTCTTTATACAGTCTCATCCCAAGGTTCTCATACTTGCAAGTAGGAGTCATACTCCTAGTGGAATTATATACTCAAGTCCTAGTAGAATAGATGTCCAAATAACACACCTCTATTGAGTCCTATTACAAGTAGGCTTTGAGTCACCATACAACAAACTCCACCTTGACTCTAATCCTTTGAAGTCATGATGGTCCACCAAGAATTCTCTCTGAATCAGATCCTTTTTTATTTATATATACTCTCACATTGAGTGTGCCCCACCACAAGGGCTCATTCACATCACCACAACAACGTTCCATACTTGTTGTGTAGTTTGGTAAACCATGTATTTCTTCTTCCAATAGCTCACAACTTTGCCTCTACAACTGTTAGATTTAGAAATTGTCTTTGTAGGCTCTCACTTTTGATTGCAACTAAGATTTGAGTACATATTTCATGAGATAACTTCCTTCTCTTGATCAAGATTTTTTTCCCATAAGTATCCTCACTTGGTATCCTCCATTCCTTTGCAAATAAATCTCATGGCACCACCTTGAAGAGGTAAGCTACAACCTTGAAGTTCTAGTGACATAACATATATTATATTCTTCTTCAAGCCAAGGACATACCCAACTCCCATTACTATTCAATGTGTTCCATCATGCATCTACAATACAATTGTTATATCGCATACTCCTTGCTATCCACTAAGTGAACAATCCCTTCCGGTATAGAGATCTTTTGTCAAACATCTCCCTCACCAAACATATCTAGAAGCAACTACTAGAATCTAATATCCAATCATGAAAAGTACTAGGTTGACTAATGATAAGCACATAACTTTCATCCTCACTTGCAATTTAGCATGCTTCATTTATAGTCATCAAATATGGAAAGTCCTTTATCATGCGACTCTCCTTTTCACATAGATAGCATGTACATTGTCCTTTGCTCTTGTCTTTCTTTTTTCCCATGAATCTTGAATTTTCCCGCGCTCCACCCAAAACAATGAAAGGTTGATCGCTCGAGAATGAGGATTTTTATCGCTCCTTCAAGGAGTCCACCTATAGTAGGTATCAAGTGTCTCATTGAAGTTAAGAGTAGTTTTTCCATGATGGGGGTAAGGATGAAGATAATATGACAACCTTATCATTATCCTCGATTTTCTCATCCACACTGACTAGCCCTATGACGAGCTTGTTGAAGACATTTAGATGGTTGACAAATCATGTACCTTCCTTCATGCATAACCTTAATAGTATGCTTTAGTACTCACCGATTTTGTCAATGACTTGCATATACAACTTTTCTAGGCTCTTCCATAATTTCTTTGGTGAATTCTCCTTGATCATCGAGTACTTTACCTCGTCATAGAGACATAGAGGAATTGTACTAATAGCCTTTTACTCCATCACCTTATATTCTTCATTAGTTGTCTTGTCTGGTTTGGTGTACTCAAGAGCGTCAATCAATCCTTGTTGGACAAGCACATCTTGTATCACACATTGTCAACACAATTTTTTTGGCCATCAAATTTCTCTACTTGATTCCACATCCGTGACATTGTCTTTTTTGTGCTTCCTATCCATGCCAACCTTCTCACAAAATCAAAATCAATCTATGGCTTTGATACCACTTGTTAGAATTTAATATCCCAAATTATGTGCAGCGACCTTGAATCTTTAAAAGGGCAAGTATGACATAAGCTTCCAATGAATCAAGAACGATTTAAGTTGAATAGTGTAGAAACCCCTAAATGACGATGTTGAAGTAACCACGACAAGATATTAGAATTTTGGCAAAGTCTACTTCAAATTCTATTTACAAACTTCAAAAGAGTATAGGTGAGTGTCACTCTCTCACCACCTTCACCCTCTAGAACCCACTAATTCTTTCCCTATACAAGAATCTAATAATGTAATAGAACTACAAGCATAATCCTCTTGAGAGCTCCTAATTGCTCTATATAGGACTTTGATGATGTCACTGTGTGTTGGCTTGGTTGATGCTATATGGCCTCTACCTCTTGTTTATGTAGTATTCTCTAAGGCTCTTATACATGCAAGTAGGATTTCTACTACTAGTTGGATTGTACACTACTTGCTTTTCTTGTCTAAAACATCGAGTTTATTGGATTGGAGGGAGCATGTCATGTTTTCTTGAGCAAGGATGATGTAGCTATTATTGTAAAAAAGTACTCCCTCCATACCAAAAAAAAAAACTTAATGCTTAGGACAAGGTTTGGATCAAACATTGGGAACATAAATCATCAATAATTTTGAAGTTAATGAGTTTGCAAATGTGAAAACTATATGAATAGATTTGTCTTGAAAAAGACTTTCATAAATGTATACATATATCACTCTTCGATAAATATTTTTATAATAACAAGAGGTCAAAGTTATGTTTTGAGACCATGT
Organism: Hyparrhenia diplandra; assembly: GCA_015847255.1. NCBI lineage: Eukaryota > Viridiplantae > Streptophyta > Magnoliopsida > Poales > Poaceae > Hyparrhenia > Hyparrhenia diplandra. The sequence goes on along the minus strand of JADLZK010009107.1, from coordinate 98,095 downwards.
CACTGTCCTAAATGTCAAGGCATGTCGTTATCCTAAACGTCAAGGTTTTTTTTTTTGGGTATGGAGGGAGTAAACGTTAAACAAGTAATAAAGGATTATGTTTTGAGACCATGTCACTGTCCTAAATGTCAAGGCATGTCGTTATCCTAAACGTCAAGGTTTTTTTTTTTTTTGGGTATGGAGGGAGTAAACGCGTTAAACAAGTACTCCCTCCGTTCCAAATTGTAGTTCACTTTGGCTTTTCTAGATACATTGATTTTGCTATGCACCTAGTTGTACACTATGTCTAGATACATAGTAAAAAGAAATGGATCTAGAAAACCCAAAAGTGAACTACAATTTGGGAACAGAGGTAGTAATAAAGGATACATTGTTTCTCCAAATTAAAAACTGACTAACTTATACTTTCTGTCGAGAAGGGACTAGAGAGTGCATATTATTATTGCAGATGTTTAATTTGTACATTGCACTTACTAGGAAGTAATTTCACAAATACTGCTAAGTCAACTATAACAGCTGTGGTTTATATATAAAAAGGCACAAATATAATAAACCTGGCTAAATGTGAAATTAATAAAGAATATATACTTGGAACAAAACTTTCATAAAATACAAAATTGAAACTAGAAGTACAATGCATAATCTTTACCAGCCGGAGTTGGTCGATTGCAGGAATATATAATATTTCTTATCGTATTGTAATAATACAACATGAAACCCGTGTGCTCGTACTAATGAAGTTCACGTTATATTAATTCAGTATAGGTAGCAATACTCGCATACTAGCATAGAGTGTTGTTTTAAGGGCAATGTACGGCCGGTGTCATCAAGCCAAGCATGCTGCACGCTACCATTAATTATACCTAAATAATTGAATTGAATTTGTAGAATGACGTGCCGTATGCGTGTATATGCAAAGAGGGAGACGGCAAGACGTGGGAACGTTATGTTGCGCAGTCCATGCACCTAATTTTAATTTATGACATATAAATTATGTTCTATTTTATTCAAATAGAAAACAAAACTAAGATTGGGTATGAATTGAATAAGTACGTTGCAATAACCATGATAAAATTGACCATTTGCAACAATGGGAATAAAGCCTTAGTATGAGTATATATTCAGCTAGACTTACCGACATAAATAAAAATAAAGTGACTCTAAAGGATTATGCAAGGCTTACTTGGTGGAGCTGGCTGGACACATTTTGCATAAAAGTCCTATCCTTTCGCTTTCTGAAATAACTCAAATAAAAACAAAACCTCACACGCTATTTCTCTTGATACGTAAGATGTCCAAATCAGCAATCCACTATCATTTGTCATTAGCAATTTCTCTTGACATGTAAGGTGTTCACCTCAAAGACCATTAGCTATTTCTCTTGACATGCAAAAGGCGTCCACCTCAGTAGATCAACTATCATTTGCCACTAGCAGCAATTTTTTTTCGACACGTAAGGTGTCCACCTCTCATGAGTCCACTATCATTTGCAAATGAAGTTCACTAGCATAAGAATTATGATATCCATGCCACCAAGACACATCATCCACTATGCATACAATCTCTACTATTGTGCTAATAAATCTATACAATATTATATCATGTTCTGCATTACCAACACTATACATATACATCACCTAATTCCTATTAGTTAACATTCTGACCTATTTGTATCCCTCCTCCATACCTATGACAACGTCGGAGAATCCTCCTAGTTATATATATACGCACGAAAATCTACTTCCAAAACGTTTTTTTTCATGTAGACACGTCTTCTTTCCTAAAAATAGTGGTGCTATAAGATTCGTGATGATCAAATTTTCTAAGTAGTTGACATGCTAGCAATTCTTATTTCATAAGCAAAAGAGGACGAACAAATCCAAGGAGTGGTTCCGCATTGGTAGATGAAGGACTCTCAGTCCTTCGATACTTTCGGATGAGACTATTATATTTATGGACAATGATCTATAGAGGGCCAAAAATATGAAGCCCCAACTTTGTGCTTTTGGACAACTTTCAAGACTTCGAGATCAATTTTCATAAGAGTGATTAATTGTTTTGTTAAGCAGCAAAAGGTAATCAAAATGAGTATGTACAAATTTTGAGTGTAACGTAGGATCATTCCTGTTTAGATATATTTATATGAATTCCTATGCACCATAGAAATCTCATGAATAAGGACCTGGATACATGTTTAAGGAAGATTTTAAAAAGATAATGGCGGTTGGAGGAGTAAGTTTTTGTTCTCATTAACTTCAGTTCTAAGTACTCTACCTATGTTCATGATTGAAATACCTAGTAGTGCTTTGAAGAAGTTGGATTACTTTAGATCGTGATTTCTTTGGTAGAGTGATGAACACAAGAAAAAAAATGTGGATTGACAAAGTGAGTGGTAGTTTGTACACGAAAAAGGCAAAGGGGGGATTGGGAGTCCTAAATCTAGATGTTCATAATAAGTGCCTTCTAAGAAAATTGCTTTTCAAATTGTAAATATAGATGGGTTTGGCAATAATTGCTTCGTAATAAATATTTAAATGACAAAACTTTGAAACAGGTTCAATACATATCCGGGACCCTCGCTTTTTGTGTTAGCCTCTTGAACGTCAAGGATGAGTTACCTTTGATGTGAGTAGGTTTGATCTAGGTGATGGGTCCTAGGTGCGTTTTAGGAGGATTCGTGGATAAAGGCATGGCCATTAAAAATGCTCTTCCTTACACTATATGACATTGTGAGAAAGAAAAGTGCATCGTTTAGGTCTATGTTGTCTACGACATGGTTAAATGTTGTTTTCGTGGAGATATTTGATGGGGGTTAATCAACAAGCATGGCACAATATGGTGGTCATGGTTGCAAACTTACATCTAAGAAACTAGAGAGATCGCTTTGTGTGGGGGCTACATCATAATGGGTTGCTCTCAGTCAGTTCCATGTACATAGCTTTGTTAGGAGTAAAGGCTTAAACTACATCTCAAAATTAAAGTATTTATTTGATATTTGTACAAGGGTGTAATTTTACTTGAAAAGAAAATTGAGCTAGGTGGCAATGGCAAAGAGATAGGAAATGTTGTTTTTGTTCCTCCAACAAGTCCATACAACATCCGCTCTGTGCCTCTCATTATCTCGAAATTCATAGAATTGTTCATGTTTCTTTTAACCTAAAACCTCCAAATGGCGCACACATTTTGTTTACATGTCGGCCGGAAGTAAGGATGGCTATGGGGTGGGTTTTGGGAACACATTATCGCCTCGAATAGATGTTCGGTTCGGTTTCTTCTTTCGAATTGGGTGCACAAATGCTCCACTCGACCTGAATCCGCCCATTTGCCATCCCTAGTTGGAATGGTTGAACAAGAAAATAAAATCTCAAATTCTTGTGGGTTGCAAGTGCCATTTGTTGGGCGCTTTGGTTAGCCCAAAATGATATTGGGTTTGAAAAGGCCCTAGAACCATCTTACTTGCAAGTTATATTTAATGGAACTTATTGGAACTGGTTCCTACTTCGAAAGGTGGAGGATCGCCACATGATGAAGATGGGTTGCGTGACTATTGAGACTATGCCATGATGGAGGTGTTTGTAAGGCACGACTAGACTTTTTTAGCGATAAAATTGCTCTTTAGTTTTTCTTTCTAAGAACTTGGTTGTCTTTATGGCTCAAAATTTTATTTTTGAGATTCCCTGGACTGTTTTTCGCTTGCTTGTAATAATGAGCAACCATATGCATTAGTCAATGCATAAGCTAGAATATTAATATATCCCCTATTTCAGAAAAATAACATCAACATTTGTATCTCTAGATAAGTTAATTTATTGTGACAATTTGTCCATTGGTTCTTATAATAATATTAATTATACAATGTAAATATTAATGTTTTTTTTATATTTAGTTAAAGTTAAAAATATTTGACTTCTCAAAAGTGAAAAATGACACTCTTTTACAGGATGAAGAGAATATGACATAATACCATGTAGGCACACCAATATTGTCCGAAACAGTACAATTTTATACACTTTCATAAGAACTATAATAAGATTGAAAATTGTTATGATTAATAAGTGGCATCTAACTGATATAGTGTGCGGACTCATTTAATTTATGCTTACCCGTTTGAAATATGCGTGCAATGATCTTGTTACGCCTGAAACTCTTGAGTAATGACAAAGCTTAATTTATTTACAATAATACGTATATTATATTCTCCTTTAATTTTGACCTATTTACATATATAATATATGTATGCATGCTAAGTAAATATGAATATTACAAACCAGAATGCTACCACTAGTTTGTCACTGCGAAATGGAAATATAATTTTTTTTTTTCTGATAGATGCTGAGTTTGTGTGGTGTCGAAACGTGGCAGGAACTGTGCAGCCGATGCTACGCAACCACCTAGCCGGCCAGCATTCGCAACTGAAAAGTGCATGTGACGAGGGAACCCTACCCCTGACCCACGCCCCGAATTATAAAACTCACAGAACTAAACAATTATTACTAGCTAAGTACTCCTAGATAGGTAGGTCCTCAAAATCAAAGCCTAGCTGCATGTTAACATCAGAATTAAGCTCCAGATAACGCTTGCATCTATATAGATGTAGACGACTGAGAGACGCCTGCATCATTTAATTTGCTGGAGCAAGATACTTAGAATTAGATGAGAGGACGACCATATGCATACGTGTCTACATGTCCATGCACAGATATGCTGGAATTAACTCACCTTTCCTGCCACCCTGCAGATCTCTTCTATTCTTGGTTCTTTCCTTTCATATACTTGATGCCTCTGACTATATATGGGTTAATTCTCTATGATTCATTATATTTATGCACTTTTAAAGCTACCTTTGAAACGAGAAAAAAGTTCTATTTTCTGGGCTTTTCTATATATGAAACTAAACTGAATTTAATTTTATAAAATCCAAATATATAGTTTCCGTGAAATTTCTAGGAAGCCAACAGAGACAAGAAATTTTAAGATGAAATGAATTAATGATCTGTTTCAAGATATGGACCCAAGCGTTTTGCTTATCCGAGTCGACATCTAGAGCTACTCCTACAGTATCCTACAGTAAGTAACAAAGATTAGTAGTACGTCAGTGATTGAAAAGACAACAGGTGATCAGTTGATTTGATTGGTCGTGCTTGGTTGTACCTGCTGCACTGCAGTGCTGCGTGAGCTAGCAGTAGTGGTCGAGTAGAGCCACACCGCGACGAAGTGCACCAGAAACAGTACTGTTCTGTGATTTCAATTATTCTCCATTCATCTCTTTTGGCTACGCATGTAGTATCTATCTCAATTCGTAATTAAAATAAGTTATTTAAATCTACTTTGATATAGATGAATTGAGTTAGATGCTAGCATGGTAATAGAAGGGCTTTTGATTTGTTAGGGTTAAATCCGCTTAATCTTGTCCAATACACACCAAACCAAACAAGGTTGTATTAGGGTGGAAAACTAAATAGTTTTTCCAGCCAAATGCACATGGATTAGACAGATTAGGGTGCAGTCCAACAAGACCTAATTCAAGCAGATCTACCCTAGAAATGCTCCTTCCATTCCATTTTTAGAATAGATCAACTGCAGCAGCTTGGTTAAACTTAATAGCCAAATTTTATTATTTAGCCATTCTCATACAGTCTTGCTATTTCACAAAGTTAGGAAGCAAATGACTATGGCTAGCTATATATGACCCTCGAGATTTCAAGGATAACATATTTTCTATTTTATAAAACCATATAGCACATTTGCATGAGTTCATTTTTTTTTCTCTAAAAATCGTAAATAGTCTGCCCAATAACAACAACACATCTATTGGAGTTCATTTTTCTTTCCAAAAATTTATAAATAGCCTGCCCAACGAGGATGACACATATGTTAAAGTTGCTCTTATGGTGTAGTCTTCTGTGATCAATTCTTTGGATTTTCCATCATGGATTCATAAGGGCACTCACAATGCTAGAAACTATCATGGTTTCTATAGTCCCGAACATTGTGTCAATGCAATTTTCTATCATGATGTCACATGGCCCACTTGTCACTCTCACAAATTGTCTTGGTTTACGTGAAGACTGGTTTCTTAGTTAGACTTGGTTTCTTGTGTTTTTCCTCTCTCTCTCTCTTCAATAAATATAGCGTACATCAAGAAAAAAAAACAATAAATAGAGGGGTAATAAATGAGGATAGAAACCATGATAGAGTCTGCATTGTGAGTGCTCTAAAAGACATATATACTTATTTGATAAGGGATATGATAAAAGAGCATCAATGAGAACCTACCTTCTTGCAGGGTCCAAAGGTCACAACCATTTCACTCCTTCCATCCCCATTTAAGTGTCGTCGCGGGAATTGTGTTGACTAAGTTTATAAAAAAAAAATATTATCAACATTTTATATCATTAAATAAATAAATTTATTATAAAAATAGATCCCGTGATCAATATTTTGCCAAAGTTAATTATGTTTGACATTTCGAGATGTATGAACCATAAATAAAAAGGAGGGAGGGAGCACTATGCACACAAAACAATCATTTAAACAGTTTCAAGTGCACACGCTACCTTATTTAGTTTAGTTTATTATATGTATATAGCAGCGCAGTCATGAGCAGCACGCATCAACCAGGACGGACCACGCAGAAATGTGTCAAGTGTGGTAGTTCCCATACTAGGGCTAGCTATCCCTAGTTGCAATTGCAACCCAGGATAGACAGCGACGCATGCATCGACAGTGCTAGGTCTTGTGTTTTTCCACGTCCGTATGGACCCCGTGAAGCGGACGTGCAAGACCATTGGCCACGACGGAATCCCGGCGCGCTCAGTGCCGCGCCGGCCGTCGGCATCCATCGCCATTGCCATTGCCATCCACCACCAGAAAAAGGAAAGGCTATAAGAAAGCTGATGGCCGATGGTGGAAGATGGAGGTGCAGAGAAAGGGACGGGAGCATATATGAGCGTGGCGTGTGCTGTGCCTTGATGAGAAGAAAAGACACGCCTTTTCTCATCACCTTTTGATCCTCCTGCCTTGTGCACCTAAAAGCTAGCCATAGCTTTTGTTCCCACAAAGAGAACAGAGAATAGAAAATTACGTGGAGAATCCAGTACAACGAACTAGGCCATATAAGGTATCGTTCGTAGGGGGCCGGGGTGCATCCATCATTAGGGCCCTTATTAGCCGTAGTTGTTTACAACTGACGCTTTTAGCTTGCTGCATGATTTGCTATTGTTTTTTCAAGAAAAGAAATTAATCGGTTGTACTTTTTAATGGTAAATTATCATTTATGATATATATACAACTCCATATAGCGCGTAGGTTCCGCGCGCTGAGAGCGTTTTGATTACTGTTCACCAATCTGGAGTTGCCACGTGCGTGCCTTACCCTCAATTTGGCCTATCGCCATTATCTCAGGGCCGCTTTGACTTCCAACAAAAAGTTGTGATGTCCCCAGCGCGGTCCGTCCAAGGAAAAAAAAAAAGAGCGCACCAACTCGGCGCATCCGCTTCCTCGCCGTGCCTCGCATCATCGTGCCTTGCTGCCTCCGCCTCCTCTTCGGTGGTGCTCTTCGGCTCCCCGGCCGCCGCGCGCCCGGATTCCACGCCCAGCCGCCTCGCCATCGCCGTCTTCGTGTGTCCGATCTGTGCCGACGACGCCTCTCGCCCGCTAGCAGTGGTCCGCCTCCATGCCTCCCCGACGCGGCACACCGGCGCCAGCGCGTTGCGGCGACCGGTGTCCCCGACACGGCGCGGTGCCGACGGCGCATGCGGGTCCGGCGGACACCGCTGGTGGCCGTTGGCTTCGAGGTGAGTTCACCTTCGTCTGCGTTTCATCGTCCTCCTGTCCCCCACAAGCATCGCTTTCTCTCACCCACCGGCGGCGGCCAGCCCTGCTAACGCCGCGCCGTCGCCTGAGTACAACTCATCCTCCACCTCCCTGACCAGTCCGCTCCCTCCCCAGATCTACTCCGCCTCTGCTTCTTCGTCAAAACTCGCGCGACAGGACGATGAGACGACGGCGAGCTACACCGTTGTGGTTACTCCTCCATCACCCCCTGCGCGACACCACAACGAGACGGTGACGAGGCGTGCCGGTTCCAGCGACGGCCGTAGTTGCTCCAACTCTACTTCTCCGCCGAACCCCTGCACGACTCGATGAAGAGACGCCGCCGCCAACGGTGGCCGTGGTATGTGATCTGGTGCCCACCTTCCCTATCCACTCCCTCCTTTTCAACAATCCATCACGGTCGTGTACTTTTGCTATACCCTTTTTTTATGCAGACACTGTCTTCCCCGTGCGCTCCCCTCTTCCTAGGTCGAGCTCTGTAACTCTGTTGGAGATCTGATACCGGTTCGCGCGCTGCAGGTCATTGGATACAGTGCGTCTTGCCTGCTCACGCTTCTCCCCGTCGCTCAGTCACTGCATCAATTTCTTCAACCACGGATCATCTGACCAGGTACATCCTCCTCTCATCTCTTATTAATTTTCATCCCAGATTTCCATTTGTTTGATACGCAGCCTCACTCTTACCTCTCAATCTCTTCTATGCAGCACTCCATCTAGACCTCTGCTATGCAGCATCTAGGTATGCATGATTGCAAGATACAGACATGTTTTGAAAAGAAACAATGGTTCAGATTTTTTTCCCCTAATTTCCTCCTTAAAAAAATATTCCTCGAACTTTACATCTAAAGATTGTTTGCACCAGGTTCTGACCTAAAATGATTTTTCTGGTTTGATCTGTACCTATCAATCAATCTGACCGTTTTGGTTGGTTAAAGACTGTTCATGCTCTTTTCCTGCAGTATACCTTGATGACCTGGTTCCTCATCAAGTTGTGGTTGCCACTATTGCTTTTTCATGATCGTTATTCATATATGTTGTCATGAACAAGATGGTACAGATTCTTTTTGTATCATCAGTTGTCGAAAGGATGAAAGGTGATATATTGCTTAATTCTAAAAGACTCTTATGTTACTTTCTGTGCTTGGGATGAGGAATCAATTACTCTTTTAACCAGAGCAATTAGCCCACTAAACTTTACCCACTAAACTTTACCCAAAGACTTGCTTCAGTAGTATCTAAAAGGAAAATAATTCGTTGTGGGTCAAATGGCATAATGCTTTTTGTATCAGCAATTCTGGGTCTTCTGATTATGCTTATTCTCAAGCCAAATCAAGACAGCTTAGTGAGTTTTTCTTCTCACTCACTCTACAATTTTTTGATGGAGGTGGCCTGATCTATATATGAACATAATATAAACTAGCTGGAATACCCAGCGCGCAGTTGCGCTGGCTAGCAACATCATATATAACTTCGGTCATAAAATAGTAGAATAAATATCGTATATAGATCGGAATTCGAAATAATGGCACTTGGGGATTTAATCATATCGTGCAATTCTTTTTTTTTGTCGTCATGAAATACAAAGTGGTGTTTGAACCGGTGAAAAAAAAAAATCTTCAATTGTTGCTTGTGCCTAACCAATGTGCGATATAAGCAAAATGAGTCTGATGGCGAGTGGTTGAAGAACATATTTTTGGATGAGACTAAGCACTTTGGTCACCAATCAACTGCGATCGAATAGAATAACATTTTTTTGGCCGAATTAGCGCTGAAGGCCTGAGCGCGGAGAAAAAATAGGCACATGAGAGAAAACTTACCACAGCCTGCAGTGCGGAGCCGGCGTTGTGGGGAAGGGTGAGCTTCTGCGCCCGTATGCCTGTCGAGCTGGGCTTAGTTCCTTGCTGGTGGTGTTGCGCTGCGGCGGGGAGGCCACTGGCGGAGCGGAAGGAAGCACGCAGCAGGCAAGGCCACCGACTAAGCAAGAGCGGAGGAATCCCGGTGGGACGACCCCTATGGGCTACATGTGGCGTCCGCGGCGCCGGCGGCAGGCTCGGGAGAGCCGCATGCTGCGGAAGCCGCAGAGCCGACGCGGCGGCGCGTAGCACGGACGTGTGCGACGCGGTGGCTGCGGGCCGGCCGGAGGTGGTGCGAGGCCGTGATGTGCCGTCACCGTAGTGTTGTCGGCAGGGGTCGAGTAGCTGCAGCGTGGGAGAAGATGGCAGTGACGGCGAGGGATACTGAGCTGCCCGGAAGGCCGACCGTAGTGTTGGTGACTGGGGAGGGTCCGATGCAGAGGGAGGCGCGAGGGAGGCAGGTAGTGAGAAGTTGGCGGCGGCGGCGGCGGCGGCGGAAGCGCCGCACGGGCAGCAGCGCATGCGTGGACGCATGCGTGGACGGGCTTTCCTTTCCCGTGGGGCGTGGCGCGGTCGTTTAGATGTGGCTCGAACATGCTGGAAACGAACGGTGGCCATCGGTTCCAAATCGCAGGGACGTGAAAAGATGACGACGTGGCTTGAGGAGCGATCAAAAAATGGTATACGTAAATAAGGGTAATGGATAGATAGGCGAAGTGTCAATTCCATACACATGAAAGTTAATTTGTTTCCTTTGTGTGGTCTATGCCTTTTCTATTGAACTAAACATTTTGCGCTCCAATTTTGTTATTGTATACCTTCCATTCATGTTTGCAGTGCCCCAGCTAAATGAAAATTGCCCCATACCTTCACAGTTCACCTAAAGGCAGGTACTGTAGCTCGCTTTTGAGGATGAAGGCTCTTAACCCCTCATCCAATGTCAGTGATGCCAGGTCTCGAGTCTCGACATAAATCACCATGCTGATTTTGCCAGACACCATCTCAAGGCATCCAGAACCACTGTATTTATGTAAAATTATTATGGAATGAACCTTAGAGTTTCTTCATTATCTACATGTGCTCTGTTTGTACACATACTAAACATAGGCTCAGCACATGTAAATAAATTAGGTAAGAGCCCTGGTTTCTGCGGTCTGTGAACTAAGCCAGCTTAATATAGCTAGCAATTCATTCCGTAAAGTGTCTACATAGGACCTTCAATGTAAATATAGGCATAACCGTGCTTTTTGTATCGTTTCTGGGAGTCCATGTCACCTATTGTGTACGTGTACCAACTCAATATCAGATTATATTTGCTTTCTTCACACTGGTTCCTTGCGGCCTTGGCACGACAACACAAGTCACAAGGAACACGACATACCAACGATGCATTGTTCAAACCAAATAATATGCAACCCACTACTCATCAACATCCGAGGCAGAAACGGGCGCAGTGAAGCGCGCCCATTGTCCTAGTAATATATATGGATGCATGGTTGTTGCATTTCATGGTGGTGCATTGCAATTCTTGGTTCTTATATGCCTAAGATCAAACTTCCATTCCAATTCATCTTTTTGAGGCCTAGATTAATAGGAAACATTTTCCTATTGAGTGTGTCTATCCAATAATCAGGTGGACTCCCTCTTCCCCTCCCTACCACCTCCCGCCGTAGCTCCTTCCCTAAATTTAACGAACGCGCTGCCCCACCCTGACTTGGTTTGGTCTCCGCTACCACCGCCAGCTCTCCTAAACCGCCACCACCATGCCCACCACCACCACCTGACCTACACCGCCCTCCCCAAGCAGCCAAGCCTTGCCCTCCCCGTCATCCACGCCGTTGCCCTCCCTCTCTCCCCCGAATCTTCTCGCTTCCACCCTCCCAAAACAAGAAATGCCGGGGTGGGCGCCCTCTCCTCAAACCCTCCAAAGACACTTTGCCAACCTAGTGGCACCCCTGGCGCCCATGGCCCGCCACAAGCGTGTCCGTACCATGCCTCGCCATTGTGACGTCTCTACCTGCCGCACGGCCTTTCCCATTTAGCCCCATGCTCCGCTAGCTGTTCTAGCACCCGTGGCTATAGCCGCGCGTGAACTGCCCAAACGTCCACTCATCGGTTTTCCTTCCTCCCCCCTCTCTCTCCTTATCTTCTCCCAACCGAGTCTCCTCTCCCGAAGGTCGTCTCGGTCTAGCTGGCCCCAAGACACTACACCGACCGGGTTCCACCACACGGACCAACGACTGCCATAGCCGGAGGGCCATGGAGTAGGCACAGGCAACGTTGTAAGGGAACCACTTTCGCCGGCAACTTGAGATGAAAATTCTACAATCTCTATTTCATATGGTAGCTAGGTTTAAGTAACTTGCCTCATGCCCGAAGTATTTGAAGATTTTTCTTATGCATTGTGTTTACTTCACTACCTACTAACATGTTTATGTTCAGTGTAGTTGCTTAGTTTTGTCACCTCTATTGCCATCTTTTTTTTTTTTGTGCTTACTCTTTGCTAAAACACATTTATCTTACGTCTTATCCTTTTCTTCTCTAGTGCCTTCAATTTGCTGGATGTTTTGCTTGGAACATATTCCAAATTGGCTGAGCATGAGTAAGAAGTAAAGAAGTTTAGAACAATTACATTGTATTCTATTATGACAAAACAATGCAATGTGATTAAAATCTCAAAGGTGGCAACATTCATGAACATCAACGTCTAATGTATTATGCTGTTTTTTTATGGCAAAACTTATATGTGTCAAAGCTTACCAGCTTGCGCGACTGCACGGGGTTTCATATTGTACTTGTTGCATCCATAATCTAATACTCGATTACCTATACATCCAATAAAAACAAAGTGAGAGTCATAATAATTCCAGTTTACAAGGTTTAGGTCCAACCAACAAGCAATTGTAAACTGTAGGACATATACAAAACTAATATAAGTTAAGGCCAATATCTTAGCTCGTCAGGCTCATGAGCCAGTTAGAGCTAGCTCGTTAACTACATGAGTTAAATTGCTAACTCATGAGCTAAATTGCTAACTCATCTCGTTCAAAAATGTAAACGAGTTGAACCACTAATGAGCCGAGTCAAGTGAGCTACCATGCCAAAGGGCTTTTCATCCAGCTCCTAAATGCCTTAACAACTTATACCAAGTGTTCTGGCTTAAGTATCGATAGTCAATAGTACTTCTAGGATTTTCAATTTGAACGCGAAAAATCAGCATCCATGTGCTGAGCATATACTATCTGCACCACCCATTTCGCATTGAGATGTGTGTAAGCATATATGAACGGTGCAGATAGTTCGTGCTGAGCATATATGTGCTACGTTGTATTACCGATAAAAATGACTTTTATTTTTGATAGATCAATTATAATCGTATGTGGAATCATCCAAATATTGATTTCTTTAACTATTCCTTAACTTACTCATCTCAAAACAAATGTAGGCGCTATCTAGAAGGTAAAATATTCCATCATGACTTCTTGAGGCTGAATTTCCCTCCTCACCGCTATCGCTATGGAAAGCTGCTGCGCCCAATTGACCAACACAGAACGGCGAACTAAATAGAGATCGGGGAAGAATGCGTAATCCTCATACCTTCACACCTGCTGGAAGTGTAGGCTGACGGTCGTTCGTCTACGCGACGGAACGAGAACGGGCGCACGGCACGCTGAGCACAGGCATCCGGCCTCCATCAATTTGGCAGCACCGTCGCTCGCCGGTCATCCTCGATTGGCCGATTCGGCCATGGCCGCACCCAATATGGCCACGTCGATCGCCACTGGGTGTCGTAGTGCCGAGGAAGGAGCGGATGCTGCTTTCTTACTGGGCTGTGAGATTCACTAGATTGGGCCAGAAATTTTCGTGATGGTAAGTGAACTTTTTGGGCCAGCCACGGCCCTAGTGGCCCAGGCCCATATAGGATTTTGGAGAGCGCGCCTTGTGCCAATTCCTTTTTCTTCTTGGTGATGACGAGTACATGTCGATGGCGGCGATGGGCAGGGGCGTGTTAGCTGCCGACTGGTCGGCGCGGATGCGTGCGCCGACCAGGGGCGGGGAGATGAGCCGGTCCACGAATTCGTGGGCTTTTGTTTTGTTAGCCCAGTTTATTTAGACTGTTTTTTCATTTTTTTGGAAAAAGTCTACTTTCGGTCCCCAACTTTTTTAAAAGTCGATTTTGGTCCTCAACTCTAAAAACCGGACAAAAACGGTCCCTCAACTTTTCAAACCGTGCAGATTTCGTCCCTCGGCGGGTTTGGGCGGTTGTTTCGCTGAAGAACTCCGGTTTTTCTACAGTGACTGTGGTTTCGTTTTTTCCCTTTTCTTATTTATTTCGGCCGAATCTTTCAAAAATCATAGTAAATCACGAAAAAATCATAAAATAGAAAATCTAATTTTGTTAGACTCCACGTAAGTAGAGCTACGCAATGAATATATAATATGGTATACTTTAATATAAAATTTTTTGCTATGAAGGCTTTACCTTTTTCTTTTATTTATTTTAGCTCAATATTTAAAAAATCATAATAAATTATAGAAAACCATAAAATTGAAAAACCAATTTTGCTAGAATCCACATGAACATATTTACACAATAAAGATATATAGGTGTACTATTTAATTTATTGGCCAGGGATCCATCGATCGTTCACAAATTCAGGTCGTCACGTGCACGCAGACAAAGACAACAAACCTAGCTAACCTTACCCAGCTTAAAGAGCCACAAAGAACTACGCTTCGTGTTATTACGCGCCTCATGTGGAGTCCAACAAAATTAAATTTTTTATTTTATAATTTTTCTGTAATTTACTATGATTTTTTAAAGATTGAGATGAAATAAATAAAAAAAAAAAAGGCAAAACCTTCTAGCAAAAAACTTTGTACTAAAGTATACCATATTATATATTCATTAAGCGTAGCTCTACTCATGTGGAGTCCAACAAAATTGGATTTTCTATTTTATAAATTTTCTATGATTTATTATGATTTTTGAAAGATTCAGCCAAAATAAATAAGAAAAAAAAAACAAAACCACAGTCACTGTAGCAAAAAACCGGAGTTATCAGAAGCGAAACCACCGGCCCAAACCCGCCGAGGGACGAAATCTGCACGGTTTGAAAAGTTGAGGGACCCGCTTTTGTCCTGGTTTTAGAGTTGAGGACCAAAAATCGGACTTTCGCAAAAGTTGAGGACCAAAAAGTAAGCTTTTTCCTTCTTTTTTTCTTTCCAGGCCCAGTTTCTCTTAGACTGTTTTTTCTTTCTTCTTTTTCATTCTTTGACTGTGGACATGATCATGTGTTATGAACCAAGTCAGTTCAGGTCAGTTCATGCAGTTGGTAAATAGAGTATCAAGGAAAATTTGATGAGATATTTTGACTTCTTTCGTTGAATTATTTTCCTTTTAGGCAGTCGGTGAAGAATATAACAAATACTTGGTTGAGAACATAACATGGACTTGTAATTTGGCTCATTTTGCCAGGATTTCTTTTTTCAGCTATGAATTCACAATTGACACTATTTTGGCCAGGCAATTCAAAAACGTTACAGAATTCCCCCCATCTCCTCTGACCGCTTCCGTTATGAGAAATGCATTCTCTCTTCTTGTCTTTGGCTTGATTGGTAGGCCCTCATCTGAAAGTGCAGTTGGCTTGATTCGACGCACAGACGGCAAAGCTCCATCCAAATCACTCATCTGCAGAGCAACTGAAGAATGAATATGTATGTTCCATCCACGCCACAAGTAGTCCGGCAAGTCTGCATTCTTTTTGTCTTTTTCATTCATCCCAACACTTGTATCTCTTTTTAACCTTTTCTTTCCCCGCAGGCTCTGATGCATGCAATTGTTGTGCTCTCCAGTGATCTTGCCCGTAGCACAACCTACAACAGGTGAGCTGTTGGAGATTGCTAAGCTGACACTGGACGATAACAACCATCACATTCAACTTCAAGGCTCAGTAGCTTCTAGTTTGGCTTAGTGGATCATAGTCATATGCTTCACCAGCCTTAATAAACCGTCCCTTGACCCTCTTCCTCACATCTGCCCTAGCCTTGCGAGATTCATATCTTATCTTCTTGTCAAACCTGTAGATCAAAATCATGAAAAGAAAGATCAGTTAGCAACTTTTGCAAGGAAATACAAAACTGAAACTAGAAATAAGTGACCCAGAAGGTGGGAGACATTTTCTTAAAAAGATAGGCACGATAATGTTGAGCGCAGAAATAACCACAAGTAGACATTTAGACGTGCTTACTTTCTTCTCTTCTTCTTCTCCTTGTATCGTGTGAGAGCGCTGTCTCTGCTGCCCCAGCAACTGAGCCTTCAGGACCAGGAGAATGCCAGGGTGGCTCGCCCATGAGGAGCATTGGTGACACCCCACAATCTTGGTGATCTCCAGCGCTGCTCTCACCAGTCAAAACAGATAAGGAATGGGATATACTAGATCCGACTTGCCTAACAGGAATACAGAGGCTGGAATCGATCAGCCCTTGCCCCTGGGTTTCACATCACACAATCAGCTGAAACCACATTGCTACATTCTAGCTACATAGTTTTGGGCCGCTGAAAACATAAAAAAAATGTCCCAAAAAAAATTAGTAAAGCAACAACACTTGACCTTTTTGTGTATAATTGCATTCAATGACACTGAGTTAAAAAAACAGAGTATTAAATGGATGAAAATAAACTTAATACTTTAAATGACAAAATGTCCTGAACGCAGACTTGATATGTGCAATTAACAGAAACCATAAATAGCAACTGAGGTAAAAAAAATAAAGTGACCCTGGCTAACTAGGAGTGGATTGGGGAAGTAAGCACAGGAACTCTCTTTCCCACTTGATTTTTTTTTTAAGAAACTCCCACAGGAAAAATTCAAATGAAAATGTATACTTTGGCCATCAGATATGACAGTGATGTGCATTGACAGTGTAAGATACATGTTACTTGAAGTAATTTCATAACATTTAGTTAGCTTTGATTGAAATGCCATATTTTCATAGCAATTCCTTGCTGAATTGCCACCTTCTTGACTTTGTTGATGTCCTAAATGTCACATATTTAGAGTCACAGAGAGTATAGAAGAAAAGTACATACCTCGTTAGAATCAAAAGGTAGTGTTTCCTTCATTTCAAAGTAACTGTCAATTCCAGCATCATCAAAGAGTTCCTCTGTTCGAATGTGAGAGGTACCAAATAGCTCTTAAGTAATTCTCGAATGTCAGGTCAACATCATCCACACATAAGTCTTCATACATGCCATCATGGAACTTATCATCATCTTTGGCATAAGGTACCTAAAACATGTAACCAGCATCTGATAAGAACATAGCGATAACAGACCATATTTTTTCTTTTAAAAAATAAGGCACTGATGATAAGCAAAGATCTGAAATTCTGAACCGATGCAACTTACAATTGTCCACTGATGTAAATTTATCTAATAACTTGTTACAGAAATGGATTTTTCATTGTAAAGAGAAGCTACTAGAGCACTGACAGCCCAGCAGGAAAAAAAAAGAGTCAGACAGTGTTAAATAGAGACAAATGATCATCACTAAGGAATAATTTCTGTGTACTATTTTCCTGAAGATACACAGTAAATGAATTGTGCTGCTGCAAGACTGAAACATTAACCAAGCTACATGACTATTATTGTGCATGCCTATTATTGAGAACATTCTTTATTTTATATGTTTAAGTAACTTGCATGCTATAAGCAACAAGTCTTTTTTGACATGCAGAAACAAAGCACAATGTTCAGAAACATTCTTGGAGGAAAATATGAAAGGCACATAGCACCTTAGGCGTCATTGTAGCCAGTCCAGCAGGTTGATCTGTGGCTACAGGCAGAACATCAAACCCATCTCTGGAAGAAGAATCTATCAAAGGTTTAAGCTTGTCAGCTGAAGGTGGATCGCTCATGAGTGTTGTGTTAGCTATTTCCAACAATCTTCTATCATCTGAAGTATCATGATGATTAGTCACATCACTGTCATCGATTGTCATCATGCTTAATCCATCCTCACAGCTGGGCTCAGCAGCTACATTCGGGATATCCATAATAAATGACCAAAATTACTAGAACATATGACTCAGGGTTGTGTAACCTGGAAGGGTAGCAATAAGATTGAACTAAGAACTACATGTAGAAAAATGAATTTCGAGAGCTTCCTCACTCCCCTGATCTCCATTCTCATATAGAAAAATGAATTTCGAGAGCATAGGAAGTGTTTGCATCTGAGTTCAATTCCTTTTAGGGAAGGAAAATAAACATAGAAGGAAAGAGCAATGACAGTAGAAGAATCCTGGGGTTAAAAATAGCAAAGCAAAGATGTAGGACAATATAAAAATAGGCAGCTCAGGCTGAGATAGCACATTTGTATGATGAAATCATAATTTTTGATTAAGTGGTCGATGTTTTAATTCTTCTAGATGGATACTTACCACTTTGTAAATAATTTAAGAAAAAGAGCAACATAGTATATATAAACCGGCAAAATGAAGCAAGTTCCCTGAGGATGATATAGAATACGATTTGAAACTGTATGAAACTGGATATATAGAAGAATAGCACAATGGTGGAAGAAATATGAAAAGAAGGGAGCCTTGCTCAATGCAGGAGTGAGTGCCAAATTGAAATGAAAGGAACAAACGCCTTTCGTTTCAGCACTCATGTGTCACGTCCCAATAAGCTTCCCTTCGTTAACGCAACATTATAAATATATCAAGCATCATCCTGACATTATCTGTAAAGATCCTGTCCTGCAAAAAAAAAGTCAGTTGTTTTCTTAAGAATGACCCATAACAACAGTATTTTAAATGACAGACCTAAAATCAGGGTGTGGACTGTGAAGTTCAGGGATCTACCTAGCCATGCCATTCATGATGAAATAAAAACTACAGGCAAACTTGAAGTAAAAAAAGAAGCAAGCACGAAAGAAGGAAAGAAAGGATGTGCTCGCCTGCGCCGTCGCGCCGCTGACGCATGGGACAACCCTAGCTGAGGCCGCAACTCTTTGGTTGCCGCGTCCAGCCGCCATAGCCAGGGCTCGGACCTCCTTCACTAAGGGCTGCGAGGAGAGAAGGGCGGCACAGAGCCGCTAGCGCTGCCACAATAGAACAACACAATTATGAACACTAGAACATTGAAAAATGTTTCCAGAACATGGAATAATGACTAAGAACATAGAGACATAAATTGGAAACATTCACTGAGAACATCAATTTATTTATAATATACATCAAAGCACACATGATAGAACATGAGAATAATGACTGAGAACATAGAGACATAAGTGGAAACATTCACTGAGAACATCGATTTATTTATAATAGAACATCGAAATACACATGATAGAACATAGGAATAATGGCTGAGAACATAAAGACATAAACTGATTCATCAGAAACATTCACTCAGAACATCAATTTTTTTTATAATAGAACATCAAGCACGCATGATAGAACATGGAAATAATAAGTCAGAATATAGAGGCATAAACTAGTAACATTTACAAAAACATTCACTGAGAACATTAATTTATTTATAATAGAACATCAAAGCGCACATGATAGAACATGAGAACCATGACTAAGAACATTGAGACATAATTTGGGAACATTCACTGAGAACATCAATTTAATTACAATAGAACATCAAAACACACATGATAGAACATAACAATTATATAGAAAATGTCATTACATGTTTCTGGCAAACAATTATGAGGCTAGCACTATATGTGGACAGGATGGCATGACCAAAAGAATGAGCAGACCCTACCCATGACACATGCAAAACTATATAAAAACAAATAAACTATATAAAAACAAATAGGAACCATTCATTCTTTATAGAGGTGTAACACGGGATGTGAAGTTGTGAACAGTACAATATGGATATTAGATTACAACATTAGGTAAAATTAGTGGTAGAGCTTGTAATTAAAAGAAAAAAAAATTCTTAGCCTTACAAGGATTGATTCATGTAGACGCCATTGTAATAAAAAAAAGTCTTCCATGAGCTTAGACTATAAAGAATAGAATAAATAAGTTAGTAAGACTATTTATGTTGTATGAAAGAAATATGACATCGAAGTTAAGATTAGCAGAACATCAATGAAAGTTGAACTGGACATGGTCATAAGGAAAACAGAACAATAGATGGTAACTAGCAGGTGGTGGCTAGGAACATATGAGATGGAGTTACAAAAAGCCTCTTGACTAAATGGTGGGCGGAAACATGGTTAACTCTGACAAATTCAGATGACAGAACCCGATGCAGAGGATTATGACAATGTACATGTACTTCAGATTAAATTCAAGAGAATTTGGTTAATGTGCCTAAATCTGATGTGTAAGTGACAATGCATTTAAAAGATTCCAAGGAACTCTAATCTAACACGCCTACATGCAAAAATAAAAAATTACGCTAGATAACAACTAAATTCACTGGATCGTAGAAAACAATATGCGATTTTGGCTAATCCCTAATCAAAATTTACATCAAAATTCAGGTCAAGAAAAATCCAACCTCGATCAGAAACCATTTCACCTAATCTAAGGATCAGACCTAGCAAACGCAGATGTGGGCAGCCAACATCACATCAGCTAGATTCAGTATCGCACAGACCTAATGACTTGAAATGCTCCTCCACTGATTCAGTCCCACAAAATCCAGCACATCAGAGATGAAATTCCATAGCAATTACAGATCTACCTCAACAGCATGAGAAAGAAAGTGGAATTGGACGGATCGTTACCTGAATGCAATGCTCCAGGCAGTAGAACTCTGAGCACGAGGTTCCAACCTAGATACCGGCCGGACCGATGCCGGAGCAGAACCGGTGACGAGGCGGGATCTGCAGGTGCAGCTTCACTCACACGCAAGAACCACCCAACCAGAGGCGTGTCGCCGGGGCTCGAACGCCGCAATCACCAGCAGCCACCGTCTCCACCACCTGCAACAACGCCGAAGAAAGTATTTTAATTAGAAGAAAAGAAACATCAAAAAAGCAAAAGGCAAAAGCACGCATGATAGAACATAGGATGATAGGAATAATAAATGAGAACATAGAGGCATAGACTGAGAACATTCACCAAACACATGTATCATATGCAGTGGCTAAAAAGAAGTGAGATGCTATGTTAATCAAGAAATTCATGAAACTGAGATTACCTCACGCACCCTCCAATCTGGCATCCCTGCAAATTCTATCTGGGTCCGAAACTATACCAATCCAACAGATTTGATATCATATTCAACTCAGGATCATAGTTCTTCTCCAACTCCTACAAAGAAATTGTAAACTAAATAAAACAATCATATTTCAAGACTGGTTGAAGTACAACAATAATTATTCTAAACAAAAACTAATGTAGGCACATTCAGTTGCTGCGTGCCTACCTTGGGGTTCAGATCAAACGATGCAGGAAAAATATAGAAACATATATCTCACCAAAGGGGTCTAGTAGAACTCTACAAGAAATAACAAAGAAACAGGGTAGCTGATAGAACATGTTCTCACTTTTCGAAATCGAGAGCTGTGGATCAGAACCTGCAAAAGCAAAGAAAATCCACCAATAGGGAAAAGTCAGCAGACAGTAAGCAGCTTCAAACGACTTTTAGAGAAGGAGCACAGACAACACTGGCTTCTAAGGAAATTATCAGTATAGATTGCAATGCACAGTTCAAAGTTCAAAGATAGATATAGCATTGAGCAACAAGAGTAGCAAATGTTTACTTGAGTGTTTCTATAAGAGCCTCGAGGAGTCGAAATATAGGAGGATCCAAAACCAAATAGGAGGACACAAAACTAACACCAGTCAGTTCAGACAAGCACACTGCAGACTCGATCTGCTGTTCAAGGTTTCTCATAACTCGTGTTAGGACTAATCTTGTCATATAGGCATATTAGCATGGATGAGGGAGCTCCATGAAGTTTCTAGTACTAGTTAGTTGCTAGTAGAGCTATGCAATTTGAATGTTACCACTGCTGGAAAACAGCAAGCAAGCTGCTAGGGTAAAAATGGAGAAAAATTGGTTTTTTCTTCTAGCTGTGACAGCTGGTTGCTTAACTGTTTTCCAGGGTAATGTGAGCTGTAAATTAAGGTCGGTTCCTGTAGCAGAACTGTAGCAAACCGACCTAAAGTCCTATAAAAGGACATGTAACCCTCATGTGTGATATAGCATGAGATGGAATGAGAGTTTGAGATAGAATCCTTTGCTATGTAACCTTATAGTGTGAAGCTATAAGATAGAGTTTGAATAAAGGATCTATTTAGCTCCATTGGTTCCTCCCTTCTCCCCTCTCATCATATTTATTCCTCCCATATTAGTTAGTTTGGGCCAACAACTCGCACTTCCAATAAGGCCACGTCCTTCTTCATCATGAGCCTGTTCCTCTCATCTTACATCCTAGTATTTTTGTGAAAACTCAAAGGTCAACACACATGGTTGGTAAACAAAGTAAGTCACAATTAGAGTGAGCAACACACTTAGTTAAAAACTCACTAAAAGGAAAACAGGCTATACTGCTACTTAATATTGAATCATGACCACATTGTAGGACAGGAGTATATATATTTAATTTAATTTATATATATACTACTATACTAATGGCACTAGTATTATGTGATGATGAACTCTTTCAATCGGTCCCCAAATCAACGAATCTTGCTGAGTGCACAATTAATAAAATAGGGCTAACTAGCTATCACAGTGAAGTAACCATTCAGATAAAGAAAACTAAAATCAGTAGGGAAACAAACAAAAATGCCTCGCTTGAAAGAAACATTTAACCATGGAATGTTACTAACTAAATCAACAAACAAAATCCAGATAGGATGCAACAAGTCCAGTATAAAGTACTCCTATTCTAGTTTCTCTATTCGCTTGCAATCTGGCACGGATCCTAGCTACTGGCACGAATCCTTGCACATCCAGTATAAAGTACATAGGTACTGGCACGGATCCTTGATATCAAAGCTCAAATTTGTTTGCAGTCTAAAGCTCAGATCCAGATCGGTGCCAATAAGACTCAACCGCAAAATAAGAACCAATGGTAGTCAACGGGATGCACCATGTTTATAGGGGAAGGAAGGAAGACCGCAAAATAAGAACCAATGGTAATCAAGGGGATGCACCATGTTTATAGGGGAAGGAAAGAAGGCAGTGCATGCGGAGCAGTGAGAGGCTCACGAGAAGTTGCCGCCGCTAATCCGGCGCCGGGCTCGACACCGCCGGGCTCGACCGTGGACGCTCGACCGCCGCCGGTCGAAGAAACGATAGGAATAATTTGTTGCGCTTGTTGGGCTGAAACAGTCAATGGGCCGAATTCAGAGGGGTGGTCGGCGCGTGCTTAACTGCCGACTGGGCACGGCATCTATTCTATACTGAGCATTGGGAGGGACGGCTATAAGAAGATGGTTAATAATAGAGCTAAGTGTCCTGCTTATACCAATTAATAAGAGCTAATTCATATAATAGTTGCCTCTTATTTAATTTTTTAATTATTATATGACATCATATATTTTTTTTTACTTCTCCTCACATACATTCCTTTTAGTATACACTATCAAACGTGTCCGTGGTTGCAACGGAAAAAAAATTAACTAATGATGCCACCTAGACATTGTCCTCACGGTTTCTTAAGTCTTGACTGGTGATTGTTCACTGTAATTGTTTCTAATAATGACAATAAATTACAATTATACATCACATATCACTTGTACATGATATGTAATATGCCTTAGTTTTTACTTTCCTTTATTCTATATAACATGAAAACACAAATAGGTAATATGTAACAAATGAGCAAAAGGATAGATAACATGTAATTATTGTTTTGATTGAACGGGAAAGAGAGTGGCGATCGACGATGTAGGTCAGGTTTGTGACCTGTGGATAGCTCATAGCTGTAGACAGAAGTTGGGCCATACACTATTGGGCTAGCTGCTGGCCATCAAACTTGCGTTGCCCCTGATCAGATGATCCACTTTGTCTTTTTTTTTCCATTCAGTTCCACTGTTTCAAACAATGCTATCACCTAGAACAGCAACGCTGTCGCCGATCCAGTCTCGGTCTCGCCTCCGCCCATGTCCGCACCTCCTCGATTCTGCCCCCACGGGTCCCTCGCGCGGACCGACATGGCCTCCTTCGCTACGATGACCTTGCGCAAATTGCTGCCGCCTCCTTGTCTTCCACCTCCTCGCCTGGTGTCATCATCAGACATGGCATTCGCCGTCGAAGCGCCCGAACTACGCGACGATGCCGTCGCCCAATCGGCGGACGCAGATGCGCTTCTCTCAGCGGCGGGTGTCGGCGCGTGGTGCTGCGGTGATCTTCGCGCCAACTCCGTTCAACGATTGAGGTTTGGTGTCTATGGAACCATGGTACCTACCTATGCATAGGCCGCACAATATACGATGGATTTGAGTAGGAACCGAGCGGGGTAAGTAATCGTAACCGAGCCGGATAAGTAACCGAGTGGGATAAGTAACCAAACGGGACAGGCAGACAGAAAAAAGAGAGAGTGAACCAAAATTTCTCTTTTTATTAAGAGGTATAGATATTCCGCGCCCAGCTTGGTGCTACATCAAGAGCCAAACTCTAATTAGATATTTAGACCTGGACATTGGAATTGGAACTAAGTTTTCCAATTCTTCACTAGCATTGAGAGATGGAATCGAAGGTCGGTTCAGTGGTATTCGCCTACAACTAAAAGTCTAAAACTGCCCACCTTCAATGCCTAGCTCATTAATTCCCTCCGTATTTGATTTGAATCATGAAACAAGACCAGCCCATCTCATTCTTGGAACCTGCGACCACCACCCCATCTCTTCCTCCCTCGGCCCGATGGTCCAATGCCCCTTCTCTTCCTCCCCCGTAGCCAGTGGTCCCATGCTCCTTGAGGTGCATGTAGCTCCTCCCCACCATGCCTACTACCAAGGGGGCCAGATCTACACCCACAATGGCCGCCACCAAGGGGACTAGATCCGCATGTCATGGTCGGGGCTGCCACCGCATGCACCAAGTGAATCGTGAGTGGGATGGGGAAGAAGGCGAGTGAATTCTAGATGTGCACATCCAAACATGAATTTGTATTAGCCGCTTTCACTCGATTCCAGCGAACTCTTCTACATCCCAACATAAGATTTGGTATTTAGTCCATTTCCAATGTGTCGAACCCGGCTAGATTGGGCCGAACTGAAACGAGATCGACGGTCGTTGGGTGATGAGATGGAGGTGGAGGTGGTGGTGACGGCGGCGTATTGTACGTCACTGCCGCCAGCTTGGCGGGCGGTGGTGGTGGCGTCTTGGCCGGCAAGGCGTGCATGAGGGAGGAGGAGGGGCGCAAGGAGAGAGAGAGAGAGAGAGAGAGAGATTTGGATAAATTTTCTTTATTTGCTTCTTGCCCCGAAAGATTACATACCTCTTACTTTTATAAATTCTGCTAATGAGACTTGTATCGCAGACAATCTCTAAAAAAGGTTTCCTTATAGATTGGAATACCTTTTACAAGCATATCCTATTTATTTTCCTAATAAGGGTCTTCCTTATAGATGGAATATCCCCTTGCACACCAAAAAAGCTAAGATAATCCTAGATAATTTCCTCCTTTATTGTTGAATTAATTGCCGAAGAATCCGCGGAAGGGAGGAGGAGGCGGCGGCGCGCCGCTGCCGCGACCGGTGGCAAGGCGGCGGGTGCCCCTCGGGGACCTAGCGGGCCCCGTCCTTTCTGGCCCTATTTCTTGGGTCATGACACAATGCTAGTTTTATTTGGTATTGGTTCTCAATACATTTCCATTACCTCAAATCTACATTCAAACAGACCCTCACAAAATTACAACCAAATGGTTTTGAGTATATTTCAACATAGTAATGTTTCTACCACAAATCTGAAGCTAAAATCATTCCTTCCTTTCACCGAGGAAAGATGACATTGGAGTTTCTTTTATTACAAATAAGTAGGTGCAACCGGCCTAAACTATGTACATCAAGGTGGTAATGACATGCTCCACCACAGTGCTCATGGCGGAGGCTGCAACTCTGGCACCAGCTGCAATTATCAACGACTAGATGAACTAAACACCACCAACTTCTTATCGGATAGCTAGCGGTTGGTTTAGTTTCTCAATGCATCACATTTACCCGACCCTCCAGATTGGAGAATCAAATACTTCACCCAACTATTCTCTAATTGCAGCAGCAGAACACAGACACAAGGGTTTTTCAAGATCAACGGAAGCCACAACCAATCAGCGGACACTGCAATCAATCATTGTTCCGCTAATCGATAAGCCGACTTATTCTATATTTGTTTTGTGACAAAGAATAAGCTGAAAAAGCTGGAAGAATATTATGCTCCACCACAGCAATTAATCAGCACGAGTATGCCCGTTAACAGCCAGACGATGTTGAAATAAAGTTGTTTGTTGTTAAAAAAAAAAAAAAAAAAACCAAACATTGTACTCCATAAAATTGGATCACAAACTAGTGAAAGTCTCTGCATAATACTGCATTGCACAATTGCACTCCAAGCAATTGACCGTGTGCGGTGAGCCCATCATCTCCAGAACTCACTACAAGAGTGCTTTCGGCACCCATGACCCATCATCCTCCGTCTCCGTGATCTCCAGATCTAACGAACGAAAATCCACCGGGGGCGCCCTTTGGTGCGTCGGCGTCGTGGCACGGCATCATTTGGTTTCCCTTGCCAGTCTAACAGGCGGTGAAAGCCGGCCAGCGACAACGGCTTTATGCACGAGGCCTCGGCTGAAAAAGATACAATACCACGCAACGGCTAGCTGGCCGGCCCACGCACGGCCAGCCGCCATCTCCGCTGTCCGTCCGTCCATGATCTGGCGGCCGCCCCGGCTCAGTCGCAACTAGCCGTTGCTCGCTGTCCGTCCCATGCCTCGCTGGTCCCGGTGGCCCGTCGTATGCCGCCGTCGCACTCGACACATGGAATCAGTCCCAACGGCTAATAACAACACAAAATGAATTCAAAACCACCCCAGCCGGCAGCGCCGCCTCGCCTCGCCTATAAATCCGTCGTCCCCGGCGGCCGTCTCCTCCCATCCATCTCCAATTCTCCTCAACATTCCAGCAGCAGCGGCGGCGCCCCCATCTTCCGTCCTTCCCTTCCGTCTCAGCTTCCATTCCCGCCCCGCCGCTTGCTGCTGACCCAGGAAGGAAGTCACTTACTCAGAGATGGACCGCCACACCGCCACCGCCGTCCTAGTTGCCTTCCTGGCGCTCTTCGCCGTCACGGCCACGGCGCAGGCCCCAGCCGCGTCGCCGAAGCGCGCGCCGGCGCCAGCGCCACCGAAGATGGCTCCTCTCCCGCCGCCGCCGACCAAGGCCCCGCTGGCCTCCCCGCCGTCGCCTCCCACCGTGGCGCCGCCAGTGTCCGCTCCTTCCTCCGACGCACCAGCCGCGAGCCCCATCGGCGGCGCGGGCTTTGGCGACGCGATGACCCCGACGGGAGCCTCGGGTGTGACTCCGGCCGCCGCGCCCGTCACGGAGAAGAGAGCGCCGCTGCCGTACCTGCTGCCTCCTCCGCCAGCTTCTTCGCCGTCGCCGGAGCTGTGGCAGTTGCCGCCGTCGTGTTCTAGATTAGTCTGCAGCCGCATTCGTGGAGGAGCTGCACCTGCCTGCGCGGCTCTGCTAGTCTGCTGTTGTTGATACTCTGTTTCTTTACTCTGTTTTACGATCCATTATTTATTTATTATTTGTTTGTCCTTTAGATTGAGGCTTGAGACAGAGATGAGATGAGGATGTGTAATCCTATCAATTTTCAGACGGCAGCTGTGTGCTTGTTTGCAGATCATATTCTTTCATTACAAATGTCTTCTTACGCTTTGCACACTAAAACTACTATTGATTACAACAGCAACAGACAACTTTATCAGTCAACCGGAACTAGTACAACTCTATCAGTAAAACTACTAGTGCTGTGAGACGTCAGTCGTGTGCGCGTGGCTTGGCATGAGCATGCTTGCCGTGATCCATCAATGCCTTCACATCCTCCTCAATTTCGTCGACCTGCATCAACAATTGTTTAATCAGGGATGGGAAACAAAGATTTCCTCAAGTAGTGTTGCTTGGCACGGCAAGGAAACATGGTACTGCAAGATTGAGGGGGTGTACCTTGTGGAGGATGTCTTTTGCAAGGTGTGCCTCCTCGGCGACTTCCTTGGACGCGTGCTCTAGGAGCACGGCCGCCGCCCTCAGCTGCCCGTTCTCGGGCATCTGCTCGGCCACTTCCGACGATACCTTCTCTGCAACTGTGGCCGCCTCCTCGACGACCTCCGCCACCGCCTCCGCCGTGTCTTTCACCATCTCCACCTCACCTGAGGACAACCAAACCAGCCTGTTAAATCTTGCATCGGTGATAAACGGTCGTTTGCGAGTATTTCAGAAGCAGAGCTCGTTTGCTTACTCTGAATCCTTAGGAACGACACCCATCTGGAATGCAGGAATGGTGTAGCCGCAGCAAGAACAGAGCCAACGGCCAATCTTGCCCTGCTGATACACAACAGAGGAAATAAAATGCAGGATTAGGAGCCGGACACATAAGGAATCAAGCCGGTAATCAGTAATAACTGTGTACAACAGACAGAAACAGTCACCAGGTGAAGAAAGGCGTCCGCTTCTGTTCTTGGGACTGCTGGCTCGGTACCGGCAGAGCCGGCGGACGTCTCCCGTCTGCCGTGCCGGCGCCGCTGGAGGCTGACAGTCCCCGTCGGTTCAACGCCTGGAAACGCAGTGCCGGCGCCGGCGCCGTCACGGGTCCGAGGCGGGTGGTGGAGCGCAGCTTCTGGCAGTAGAGCGACGCGAACGACCTGACCACAGACGACATGGCCGATTGCTGCTGGACTATCTGCAGGTGATGATGATCGCTGGATGCTCAACACAGTCAACGCCCGATGGCTGAGTCCTTGTGCACATCGATCAACGTGGAAGGAGCGCGTATATATATCTATATAAGATATGAGATGAACACATTCCCACCGGCAACGGCGTGAGGATTGAAAGCGTGCCCATTTGTTAGCTTGCAAGGAATGAATTGATGGATCTGAGGTTGGGGTGAATGATCAGTGCACGTCAGTGCAAAGGCTTGTTGTCTGTCGATTTCCGGGTCAGATATCGCATTGCCAGGCCAAAAAGGGATGCGGTGTCATGTGGGGTGGAGTGGCTACTACCGAGCGCTTGCTAGTGAAACGTGCGGAAGTGCATGGCATACTACTCGCTGAGCACGAATAGCAGGAGCAGACATGCCGGTGCCTAAACCTGAAGCTTGCAAGCAACAAAGTTCGGTTGTACATCTTTTTTTTTTTTTTTTTTTTTTTTCATTTCTTACGAAGTCTCATTCTACGTCATCTTATGACGGCATGTTGCTTGTACGTTTTGTAGCACCGATAAACCTACCGTTTCTTTAGGAATTTTATAGACCTGGACAATCCTAATTCTGATCACTGTCAAATTTTCCTACGGTGACCTGTGTGCTTGCTTATTTTGTTGGTGAGCTCTTCCTATTCCTTTTTCTGGGCTTTGCCTTCAATTTTCGCCCAAGTTACCTTTTATTGTTAACGGGGCCAGTTATAGAGAAAATGGGTCAAGGTTTTTTTTTCTTTGTTTTGGTGCCTCAACCCTTCAAGTACACATTGTAGTATCTGAACTCACGCCAAGACAAACTCACACCGCCACATACACGGAACGAGATCCTCTAACTTCACCCAAAATGACTGCATTCTGCTGTCACGCAATCTGTACCGTCAATCTTTGGATCGGACGACAGGTGTGCAAAAGTTACATGGGCTGCAGAATCGCAAGGCCCATCATAGCCCACACAGCTTGCCGAGAGCTCTCTTGGATGGTCAAAATGAGGCGACGCCGCCGTCTTCCGTGGTGCGGTCGCCGTGCCATCCCATCGCCCATTCGCGGCGTTAGTGGAGCAGCGCGCCCTCTTCCGCCGCTTCATGCACCGGTACAAGCCCCGCAAGGCGTGCACCTCATCGGGATCCCCGTACAAGGTGCTCAACACCCATATCAAGCCCTACATCCCCGACGGCGTGCGCTAGAGACGCCGGACCCGACGGGGCGCGCCGCATTCCGACACCGGCGGCCGGCCACTGGAGACGCTCGCCCAAAGCCCACTACGGTCACCTTGAACCGAAGCGTAGCCTATCGACGGCCGCCTAAAACTCTAGTGCCGGCCGCTCGAGACGCCGCCGGTGCAAGCTCGGGTGACTTGCGTACAAAGAGAAGGGGAGAGGGCGTGTGATGTTCTTTTAGGTAAGGTGTAGTCTAGTCTTTTTTCCTTTTTTCCTATTTCCCAAACATTTTTTGGCCGTAAATTTTTTGAGCAACTGACGGACAATGAAAATAGGGGCAGAACAATATGTTCATATTTGGAAAAATGGGGGAAACCCGCTAAGTTAAAATTGAGGGCAAACGAGCTATTAGACTTCAGAATAAGGGCCAGTTCTTAATTAGCCCTTGATATTTTGCTGAAGTTAATTTTTTTAACCATAACGATGATCTTAGATAAAAAAAACAATGATTTTTATCTAAAAGTTATCATGGTCCGAGTTCGTAAGAAGAAGACATGACTTTTTAAGGGGCATTGTCTCTAGCATGTGGGATCCATCTATCAAATCCATGCCACGTAGGATAGCGGGTCGAGCAATCCCCCACTTCAAGAAGTCAAAAAATGCACTTTGGAACTTATTTACATTGAGAGCTTACATGACACATATACAACACTAAAAAACACGGCCGGGTGAATTTTTCCCTCTTTGTTTAATGAGTCCTTTACGATAAGGAGCAGTCTAAAAGTAAATTAAGCTTACCTCACAGAGAAGAGGACGGCTATACAGAACACTAAATCATTCTATTTAGCAACAAGTCAAGCTGAAACCAACAAAGTCCACAACTCATGAAAAATGTATGTGATGGAGGCAACCTATTTCAAAAACCACTCGATGTAAATCAAGAAGAGGTTTAGCTTGACGGACCGGTTGCAAGTGTGAAGATCAAGTTAGGGGTTTGAAGTGATGGACTGCGAGATAATGAGCTTGAGTAAGACTTGGTGCCGATGGATCGACACAATGGTGAAGAGAAAGTGAGATCAAGATCGATAAACCAATAGGGTCATGTGATGATATAAAATGGGTCATATCATTCTTGATTGTGTTGGTGCATATGCTGTATCAACACTTAGAGGAGCTAGAGCGAAATGGAAATGCACATGACAAAGGTATAACTGTTGACACCAGAATTTTGCATAGAGGAGATAATTGAAAATTATGCAGGCAAGTCCCATCTTGAAGTGTCAACCAGGAAAGAAGATGTATTGGCTAAAGTCTCGGGAGTGTCGAATTGGCCGAAAATGAAACAGACGGTAAATCCGGAAGGACACAGATTGGCTAAAGGCCCCAAGGCCGGGCAGAATCGAGATTTTTTGGGATAACCTACACGACACATCGGCAAGGAGGGAAGCAATGAGGACTCCAACAGAAGGAAAGATTGGCAGCCAAGTTATCGTCAATTATAGATATTTTCGTTTATTCCTATTCGTATTGTATTAGGATTCGTATACAACCCTGGGTATAAATAGTTAAGCCCCGGCTATTGTGAGGAGTCTACACAATCAAATAATACAAACCGGCCCCATGCCAAATCGGGACCTTGTCGAGTCGTCGAGTTCTTTCAAGTCTTCTCGAGGGGGTTCATTCGATCTGTCAACCTCCGGGCTTGCATGTAAGTACAAGACAGGGGATATTTATCTTAATTATAAGGTTGCATCGGTTCGCCCAACCTCTTGTAGTTTTGGTAATTAGCTAACGGTTTTTATCTTGGTCGTAAAGCTGCATTGATTCGCTCAACCTCTTACCGCTTTGGACAAAAACCAGATTCACCGGTAGTTCATAAGGCTGCATTGATTTGCTCAACCTCTTATAAACTGTTTGTGGATTAGTTATCTTTTGATTAGCCTAAGTTTTATAAGTCTCATGCTTGTTTAGCTTTTTTTTAATCTAGTTATCGGTTTTTTTTAATGGGCTGCCGCTAGGCGGGCTGGAGTGGCGGGTTCCAATTTTCTTTTTGATGAGTGGGTCCATATTAAAAGGTTAGGGGAAGCCCGCCAATCTAGGCGTGCAAGTGTAGTTGACCGTGACGACACGTAGTGGGTCGTTAAAAGTTAGATATAATGTCGGACCATCCAATGTTGAAGTTAAATAGAATTAATGTCTGATGGTCTGTGGTCAAACGGAGATATGACAACCGACCATTCGTCAGGAATCTTTAACGTCTAACCTCTCAACGTTAAAGGGCCCGCTTTGGCAGGGCTTCTTCATGGCTCCGGCTCCGGCTCCTCCGGAGGAGCCCTGCCAAACGGTCTAGGAGGAGGAGCCATTTGGAGCCGTTTTTCAGTGGAAAAGGAAGGAGCCGGAGCCGTTTTGGAGGAGCCCCAATTTCGAGCTTCTCCAAAACGGCTCCCTCCTCTAGTGAAGCCTCTTCTGAGGAGCCTTGCCAAACAGGCCCTAAATCGAGACTTTTAGCGACCCCCAACTGAAGCTCATTTTGGTTTTTGGTGTAGTGTACTAGTACAACATCAAGAAAACGCCTGTTGCACCAACTAAAAGATAACCATTGCAACAACCAAAGGATAACCATTGGAACAACCGAAACCATCTCGTTACAACATTCAAAACAACTCATTGCAACAATGAGAACAAACACCCTCCCGCCGCCCGAGACCTCACCGGAACCCCCACGTCCCTTAGATCTAGAGAGAGGAGGAGGACCAAAAGGAGGACGAGGAGGAAGGAGGCCTCTATACCTGAGCATTTTGGCGGGTCGGGTCGGGTTTGGGCCGGGCCCAAAAAATCCCTGTTATTTTGGGCCGAAAAATCTTGTCCATGACCGTCCCACTAGACACGTTGGGCCTCAATTTTTGGGCCGGGCTCGGGCCAAGATTTGTTTTCGCCGCAAGATCCGCGGTCCAAGCCCGTCCAGTAAGGTGTTGGTATTTGATAAGCCTACAGAAATATAATGTATAATCCGCAAGCGAACAGATACCGGTGAGCACTTCACCCGGGGGAGGGTCTTAATATCGAATCCACAGGGAGGATGGTGTGAGAATAACCGAGGCATATAACTAATCCCCGAAAGGCAATCAAGGACTTGAGAGGATAAAAAGATAAGAAGATTCCCACGGTTGTCTAGATCTTACCCTTGTAAGTTTATGTTGACATTGTCTTAGGGGGGCGTACTCAAAGGAAAACATGGACGAAACATGCAATCCTCCGACCACGGGGTCCTGCTTGGCCTATCCAACGGGATGTGGACTCCAAAGGAATCAATGGTACTGTCACTACCACGAACTACCACGCTCCGGAAGGTAGGGTGCATTCACAAGCAACCTCGGTCTAAGCACCACGCCTAAACCTAAGCATACTCCTCTAATCTATAGTTTCCCATAGATTAAAAGTACTCAAATAAGAGTTATGAACAATAAGAACATTTACTTACTTAAATAAGAAGTTGATCCACCATAGAAGTCTCAGGATCAAGTGCCATGAGGCCTTTGATCCCGAGGTACAAGCATAGAGGAGTCATCGTTCTTATCTCGCTTATTGTTGAGTCCCCTCGCAAAGTCATAGAATACCAAAACTCGTGAAAATATGTTAGTTAGACCCCTAGACTTATGTTGATACTCATCTTAAGCCCTTATTTCATGTTAATTGACTAATAATTTTATGCTATAACAGGTGTCAACAAGCTCCCCCAAGCTTGCCCTTTGCTAGTCCCTAGCAAAGCCAAACTTAGCAATGGATCGAGTTGCTACAACGCTTTCATGCCTCTAAGTACACATGCTCTCAAACAAAATTTCTCTCCAGATAAGAATAAACTTGTTCAACTTTCAACTTACCCATATTACCTTTAACCATGGAGCTTATAGCCTTTTCTTGGGATCTTGGGTAATTGAAAGATAGAACAATCAAGTCAAGCACCATATCTTAAACTCTTTGTTCGACCGTCCCTTCCGAGTTTTTGCAAGTTTTCAAATAAAACTCAAAGTTCCTAGTATGACTCTCTAGTCTCTCATTCGTGGTATTTGTGGATCCTCTCTAAGGCAATAAGGTTGTTTTGCCTTTCTCTCATATTATGTGGTATTTTTGGCTAAGGCAGTAGCACACTATGCCTTCTTCTCTCTCACCCTATATCTAAGGCTTATATCTGGAGCTCTATGACGGTCATTAACTACATATTTTATACCGTCAACATTAGTATAAAACCATCAAAACATAATAGTAATAGGGCTTTGAGCTAACCATTTCCACAAGTTTTGGTACTTCACTTGTTTTGCAAGGCAATGTTGGAAACATATACATTTTGAGCCAAAAGCAAAGGAAAACATATAAGAAATAACAAGGCCCTAAATGGACATAAGCAAAGCAAGGAGAAGAAAGGAAAAAAGCCCATAAACATGAATATCAACATCCAAACACAAGCCCAAGAAGTGGAAACCCAAATCCAACATGAAATGACATTGGGCCATATGACATGGGTTTAGTATTTTGGGCATAACTTTTTATACGGACTCCGTTTTCAGTGTACCACCCGCCAAAACGGCTAACGGGCAAAACAGACGCGCGCTTACAAAATTTGAGCCCAATCGCCCCAGGTTTGGGTGCGCCCGCACCTTTGGGGTGTGGCCACACCTACCGGGCCGCCAAACAGCCCGCCTTTCTCGGCGGTGCAATTAATGTCCGAAAAGTTGTATGGCGGTATTGGTTGCCACGTTCACTAAACCTGGACACCAGGAGGAGGTCGGTTTGGTGCATTGATGGTGGTAGATTTGCATTTAGCCCCCTCCTCTCATCCTATAAGTAGAGGGCCTCTCCTCCTCCACTCAACACACCATTCTACACACAACACAAAGGAGAGCCACAATGTAATAGAGAGGAGTTCTTGTTCTTCATCCTCCTCTTAGTTCTAATGGAGAGTGTGAGAGGGAAAGCTAGAAGGATACTTTGCTCCTTCTACTCGGAGTTGTCGATGTACCCTCGGTGGTCTCATGGGTTCCTAGGAGGTCGAGTGTTTGGAGTTATCGGCACCCGCCATGCTTGTACCTCTACAACTTCCTTACACTTTGGTAAGAAAGTTCGTGTTCATCTTTTGGCTTATTGTTCTTCAAGTATATTATCTTAAGTTGTTATAATCTTGCGGGATCGGTAGATTGTCTCATAAGAGCGTTAGTTCTTTGTGAAGGAACTCTTGGATCGGGGAACCTTGATCGACATCAAGAGTCGTGGACCAATAGTGCAAACATGGTGTTTGGACTAGCATTCACCTACCTTTTTGGAAGCACCCCACGATCGTGAGGGTAGGCGCGTGGTCGTCGGACAGCCTTGTCCGTCCCTTTGTAATCCCTCCATGTTCGGGTGTGACGTAGAGCTAATGGCCGGACTCTGCCTCGGTATTGGGCGGGGCCGTGCCCGAAGTAAAGAGATAACAGACCCTAGAAATCCCTCGCCAAAAACCTAAGCCCATAAAGATACCTCACTACCCATAGTTTTCCTTGGGCGACTACATTCTCGGAGATTAGTGCTAATCGTTCCTGTGGAAAAATACGATACCACTGAATATTTCCTGTAAAAGCTACAACGACAGTTCCGCATTACTTGCGGATTCTTCTCGCATACGTTAAAGAACGCCAACAAGCTCATAGGTGGGAGAAAACTACATTTACTTACTAAGCATATATTGTAAGTTCAAGCAATGTATCCAAAGTCACGAGTCACACCCGATCAAGTGGTGCATGTGTATGGTGGATAGAATATGGTAGGAAATATAGTAAGGTGTATGGAATGAATGAGAGGGAAGCCTAATTCTACTTTTGCTCCTCGAGGAATCATCTCTCTTTGGAATTTGGAAACTTTGGGAGAACTTGGGTTGTACCTCTTTCTCTTTTTTTTCTTTTATGGAGAGGCGAGTATCTAAGTACCCATTGTTTTCAAATGGACACTTGTCCATTTTTAACTCTCCTTTATTCTTTCTTTTTCTTAGGGAGGTAGGCTCTACTCGCCTCCGTAGGACACTTGTCTATTTTTCATCTCCTCCTTTTTGTAAATACAACCCAAATCTCCTTTTACAATAACTTTTGAGAGATAGACAAAAAAAGTAATGGAGCTTCATAAGACATTGGCTAGAAAATGTGTGAATGGGTATAGGGAATATTTTTGGTTGCTCTCTCCCAAGATAGGAGTAGAACATTTTTGGTGGCTATAGTGAATGGATATTAGTATATATAATGGATGTAATATGGAGGTTTGTGGTGGTGAATGCGCATTTCCGTGGATGGAAATAGCATATGAATGAGTGGAGTCGAGTGGAGTGGAGTGAAATGGAATGAGGTGGAGTGTACATGATCAGCATGACAAGTTTCTAAGGGTCGACAAAGATTGAACAAACTCAATGCAAAGCAAGAAGCCTATATATATGTCAAAAGGTTTTCCTAATCTAGGGAGCATGTATATATGGCTGTAGTAGGAGGTTCAACACTTTGTCACATAGGAACTTATCATGTGCACTTTTAAAGTTTCAAAATAAATCTCTAGAAATCTAGTATCACTAGGAGTAAGATCAATAGCAGCTCAGACTCTCATATATCATATCTGTCAATTACCTAGACTTTAGAGCAAGCATTTGCAACCCACAGGTTACAGGTTCAAAGTAAGTCTCAAGTCAAAATAGTTTTGCATTTAAGGCTCAAGAGAAATTAAGCTAGAAAGCTAGGTACTGAAAAGGAATTACGACAGAGCAACTATTCATCATTTCCATGCATGAGAATTAGCTTTAGAGATCATTTTATATAGGTGGAAAAGAAAACTGCGTACACTCCTATTTATTTATTCCCAAACTCTAGCAAAGACTCTTTAAACAACTAGACTTTTATAAAACTAGACTCCTAGTAAACTCTCTAGCAAACCAAGCAAACCAAATATTTAGCTAATAATATATATAGATAGTAGTAGAGATACTTATCTCGGATAATGGGGGCTCTCTCCCCAAGCGAGGATTAAAGTGTCGGGGTTTGTTGATGTGGAAGTTGAGGTAGATAGTGACGATGAAGTCGGCCTATCATATCTCTCTCCCTTCGAATCTTCTTTGAACTCAAATAGACAACAAAGCTAGTGGAACTTGATTAAAGCGTTAGTGGTTTGCCACATAGGCTTCATGTGTCTAAAGATTTTCAAGATGGATCATGATTATTCCGGATAGAACTTCAGCAAGATTTCTCTTCTAAATGTTTTTGGAGTTTTATATATTTATATGCATGTAAAGAACTATGATGCAAATGCAACTAGATGAATTCATATTTATTTTTATGCCACCACGGTGAATATCCTTATGGTTGTTATGCGCCACAACATTATTCACATGGGGTTTTGGAATTTTTCAATGCAATGCTAATGCATAAATGTAAATATGCTAAAGGAAAAATGATTTTGCAATGCAAGGAAATAAATATGCTTATGCATGATAATCACGATCTTACCTTCCTACGAGGGTTCAAGTGTTTTAAGTCCTTTGAACAAGACTCCTTACCTTACTCACTCCTCAAGTACATCATCTCATCTTGGTGGTCGTGTCTCCCCGAGATAATGATCTCTCGAGGATGGCATCACCCTTGTTGCTTGCTTGTCCCATGGTTTGAAGTGAAGCTTTGACAAGAAGCGGCAATATCTTGTTTAGCGTCGCATTTTGTAGGTTCGTGACATTTCCTTGTAGAATTTTGGAGGAATGACATACTCCTCCACGTTGAGTTCGAAGTATGTCCCGCTTGCAAAGACAAGGTAGAGATCAAGTGCATGGGTCCTGTTGGTGGGGAAAACACCAAAGTAACCAAAACTTTATTCGTTCTTCTCTAACCTTAGGCACATTAAACAAGGCAGAGTTAATGTTTATTTGTTTCATTTATTTATGATGACGGTGATAAGATCACAAGATAGAGCATTAACGATTTAATTGATTATGACTATCTTGCAAAGCGGGATGAGCAACATTTTAGTTCACATGAATGGGGGCTATGGGATCGGGAGAGTGGTTGTTAGGAACAAAGAACTAAACATGCGAAGCTAAGCGGGGATGGATAA
This sequence comes from Hyparrhenia diplandra, assembly GCA_015847255.1. Classification (NCBI taxonomy): domain Eukaryota; kingdom Viridiplantae; phylum Streptophyta; class Magnoliopsida; order Poales; family Poaceae; genus Hyparrhenia; species Hyparrhenia diplandra. The sequence goes on along the minus strand of JADLZK010009107.1, from coordinate 60,234 downwards.
GGTTAGGTTATAACTCTAACATTTTTATTCTTTATTTATGAGCATGCCATAGTTAGGGAAAAGCTTAGTTAATGATAGCTTACCTCAAGATGTTACCTTTTATTAGAGTGTGGCGGCACCGTAACACCTTGTGATGGTTCTTTCCTTCTTCTCAAAGCTTTCCTTATTTGGCCTCTTGTGTATCTTGCTCCTAACTTGTCTCCTTTATTGCATCATCCTTTCTTTCTTCTCCTTTGAATTGTGCTAGGACCTTTTGCTCCTCTCATGGTTTTACTCCTGCATCTTGGTGAACAACACATATCCCAAAGGAATATACAAGTAGTAACGAGGATAGTATTGTTACAGGGGGCTAAGGTCACTTTCTATGCTCTGAGAAAAGTTGGGTTGAAGATTTTAGCATAGATCTTTTTATCTCATATTTCATCTTGCTTTTCTAAAGGAATGATTTTATTGAACCTTAAGTTTGATTTTCATGCATCGAAATCATTCGAACTTGTAGAAAAGAGCAATAGTGAATAGAGAGGTTGCAAACCAATGTGTGGAGTGATGGCGTATGTGAGGAAGAAGAGCACGACCGGATTATCCTTGATGAAGTTGGTCTTTCCTCTTCTATGTGCCGATCACTTCGTGAGTTCATCCTTGAGCAAGTGCTTTTATTTGTAGACTTTATTTGTGGCACTCCTCTTCTTTCTCTTGCTTCATCTCTAGTGTGAGTTTATCTCGGGATTTCCCCAAGCTTGTTTGAGAGTTTCTTTTTTTTCTGCAGGGGTTAGTCCAACAAAATATACCAATGTCTACACAAGTAATATTTAGTTCAATAACCAAACTAGACTTCATGTCTAATTTAATTAAGGAAGGCATTTTAACCTAAGCACCATGCTTAATTTAAAGAGCCTTTGAAAACATGCTATTTGTACTATAGCTACATTCCCAAACAAAAGCATACTATGGTAGACAAAAGGGTAGCATGAAAGCATTGTAAAGATTTACTCAAGTGAAGATGAAATAGTGTAGCAACTTGAGCATGTCTTAAAGGTAGAGACAACCAAGATAAGGTAGCAACATGGCAATAATTATTAACGTGAGTGATTCAATGTTGCATGATAATTGGTTGGACATACCTTTTACACTTTGTCATCCTTCGTTCTCTTTGTTCTAGACCTGAAATGGTTAGTAACAAAAATACCCGAAGGAATATCCTCACAATTATATCTCTATGCTCACTACACAAAGGGGTGTTATAGTAAAAGATCTATACTAATGTTATTTCCCCTTAGAGTGCTTGTTTTAGGACAAAAAGCTCGCCCTTGGGAAACCTTCAAATATGATTCAAGATGATGAAAAGGTTTTCGCTATATCACTAATCTCAAAACTCAAGCCAATGAGATCAACAATCACCCTTTCTAAATCTTTATGAATAATTATCACAAGAGGGTTTGAGATCTTGTAGGTGGCAAGATTAGAGATGGCAAGTAATTTAGGAGTTTGCTCACATGGGCAAGGATTAGATAGAATATTTAGAATGTAACTCCTATGCTCATGGATGTTCTCCATCTATTGATAATGCTCTTCTTGGTCTCCATTAGTGTAACAGAACCTTCCAAATTACAGGGGCCCACATGTACTAATTATCGGTTCAACGACCTTTAATAGTCGCATATGTGCACCCGTAACACGAAAAGTACTATTAACTTTTCCAACCGGGATCCGTTACAAGGTCATTGCGATATTACAACAATTTTCATACATAATCGAGTAAACAACGGAAGATTTATATTACAATACTTTTACAACTATTTTTTTTGAAACAAGTTTTACAATATAAAAGTAGGAGTAGCGGAAAGTTTATTACACAAGTAACACTACTAGACCCTGCCCACGGGTCTCACTCATCATCTCTTTCTTCCTGACGAACTGTCATGCAACACGGACCGGTGCAGACATGACTCCCAGGTCCTGCAACATGGGTCAACAAACCCTGAGTACGGGAGTACTCAACAAGACTTACCCGACTAAAGAAAATAGGAGGAGACTCAGGAATGCTGGTCTCATAGGATTCAAGGTAAGGCTTTTAGCAAGAATCAAGGACTCTTTTGCAGAAAAGCTTACTAGTAGTGCATCCTTACTTTCAACATTTTAATCCCAATTAAGTTTCTCTCCTACTCTAGGTGATCTTACACTAGAGCACACACTTTTTAGACATTCCATCACTTATTCCAACTTCTCGCTGTTCCATAATTACACTACGATGTAAGGGGGAAACCAAGTCTCCATATCCGAGAAGCACGGCGATTTCGAAATCGATTAACCCAGCTGGGGAGTTCTTTCCACACGACATATGTAGCACTTAAGCTTGCATATATCAACCCTTTCCCCGGATACTCAAAACGGAACCGCGTCCTCGCCACCCGAGAGCACAAGTACACCTCACACCGGGAATCTAACCACACGGGCATCCGGGACTTTAACCCACGAGTGTACACGCTACTCCCGCCATCTCTCCCACTCCCGGTCGCCGCGGTTATGCGTTTAGATTTGACACCCCCAAGATTGGGCTTACCGGAGTATGTGTCCGGAACTAGGGTCGACTGTGATGGGGTAACACCCATGACAGACGTGCCATTGGTCCAACGACCTCGGCGCAGATTACGTTCCATAGTCTCAATCCACATTGCTTACAACGCACCGGTCCTTAATCGACAAGCCGGAAATACTACACCGAGACTCCATTCTCAATGCAAATTACCCGACCGGTCTCAACTTCAACACCATATCCCAAAGATGGTTTCAACATATAGCATCCTTTTCTCATCAAAAGCCTCTTCGGGCTATCATAAGGGACTTGTCACATTTTGACTCAAAAGTCTAACTAAAATAGCAAGGCTAAGCGTTCTAGCATTTTACCAAAAACGGCTATCAAGGTGGATATTGAAATAATCAAGGATGGATAATGCATCAATTAGGTTGTCACTCAACTCCTATCACCTAATGCAAACATAAAGCAAAGGTGATATAAAGCTTTGTAAAAACACAAGGAAGGTTTAAATGAACCGGGCTTGCCTTGATTGGATCGAAATATCCCGACTTCGGACGACGGATCGCAATACTACTCGAGAACTTCGGGTCAACGAGAATAGCCCTCTTCGGAGACTTGATCAACAACTTCACGATCACCTTCGTTCACTATACGAAAAGAATAACATATGCTTTACATGATGCCATGTATATAAACATGATGCGAGGATGCATGAAAAAGATAAACGCTTGAGTTCAACTTTCCTTCACGATAAAGTTGCAACCCAACAAAACCAACTTGTTGAACTACTCTCACGAGATATCATCACCATTGCCTAAGGAGTTCTCAAGGACCATTTGACAGTGGTGTGGTGTAGGGTTCACAAAACAACCCAAAATTCATCCCAAAACCCTAAGTTATAAAGCGCTAAACAATTTGTTTAACACATAAAATAATAGGGCATGAAATAATAAATATTTTAATTTTCTCAAAACAAGCTCAAAAATTTTGTACAAGTAGGTCAGGTCATAAAACAGTACCAAAATAATTTTCATGATTTTTGGATAAATAAATTAATTATTAAAAATCAAGGAAGATGCATTTTTCAATTAAAATTTGTATTTTTAAATCATGCCCAAACTATTCAAAATGCAAGTTTCAAATTTTTCATAGATAGACATATCCATGGGAAGGCTACACAAAAATTTTCAGAATTTTTGAGTTAGTACTTGAATTTGTACAAAATTTGGAAAATCGGACACTATTTAAATAAAAGGAATTGAATAAAACATTTTATAAATGGAAAACGGGTTTGGGTTGAATTTCGCCTGTTATCGTGCGTGGCCCATCACTATTCATGGCCCAAAACTATTCACCATGGGCTGGTTTTATTTTTATTTTGGCCCATAAAAAGATTTGGCCCAACATCGTTTCTATTGGGCCTACCGCTTGGTGTTGGGGCGGCCCGGAACTACACGATTACTGGCGACATCGTTCACGTGCCATCGGACGCACGCTCACGGCGTCTTGCTGGCCGCTCGCCCTTGTAAACGTTCGCGCCAGCGCGTCCGGGATACGTGTTGGGCTAAAAGGAAAACGCGGGGCGGAGGGCGCTCGGGCTCACCGTGAGCTTGGGGCCGGGGCTCACCTTGGGCGGGCTAAGTCGGAGAGAGGTTGTCGGCGAGCAAGCGCCGGCGGCGGCGCGACGGTAACGACGCGTTCGGCGGGGCCGGGTCACGAGCTGGGAGAAAGGACGAGTCGATCGTGACTACACCATCTAAAGGGAGGGAAAACGTGAGGAAGTGCAAGTAGAAGCTCACCGGAGGCGGTCGTCGTCGGCAGGTCGAAAGGTGGCGCGATCCGACCGGGCCGCGGGGAAGATGGGGTGGCGCTGATGATTCGATGGCGAGGACTGCGGGAGCGGGCTCAATCGGCTCAAGGATGTTGCGAGGCTGCCGGCTAGCTGGTTTTGGCGAGATGGTTCGACGGCGACGAGCGGCGACGGGCGTGATCGGATGGATTCGGCGGCGGCGGGTTTTTCAAAAAAAACGGGCGACGACGCCGGCCTATTTATAGGCATGGGAGAGTTGGACAGGTGGCCGGGGGCATCGCGAAGGTCTGAGCTGGCCGGCCGCGCGGGTTCGCCGGTGGACGGCGGCTCGAACGCTAAGCCGGTGGTGGCAGATGAAGAGTGGCGGGTTCTTGCTCACCTCAAACCCTAGCTTTGAAATTTCCAAATTACTCTCAAAATTTGAACTAAACTCAAAAATCTCCCTAAAGTAACTTGCCTTAATTTTTCAAGATCTACAATTTTCACAATTGAAGCATTTTCAAATTCAGCCTAGAAATATGACTTTTTGAAATGCAGTTCAAAATTTTGAAATTTGAATTCAAAATTACTTTTAAAATCATGTAACAACTTGAAAAACTTTGTACATGACTTTTGTTCCTCTCAACAAGATCTACAAACTAGCTTTTGGAATTTTTCTCAAATTATGCTTAGATTTTGAAATATTGAAAAAGGGGCAATTAGGGTTTGGATAAAATTCAAAATTACTTCAAAATTTTGAACTAAACTTTGAAAACTCAAAATACCAACTTTGTTCAATTTTGAAAACTCTACAAAAAAAGCTTTAATGACCATACCCAAAATCTTGATAAATTTTGAATAAAACAAAAGGGGATAAACTAGGGTTTGAGATTAGGGTTTCCTGGGGGTAGTTTCCTAATCTGATTCCTCTCGCGTCTTTTCGACCGACATTGCAACCAAGCATAAAATAAACTTATTTTAGTTCAATGCAACACATGGTGGGCTAAACATGGATGCTCGCAATGATCATGATGACATGTCGTTTTTTAGTGGAAATAACACCGGGGTGTTACAACCCTTCCCTTAAAGAAATCTCGTCCCGAGATTTAAAGCCTAGGGTTTAGAAACGGCAAAGGAAATGTGTCAAGCAACACATCTCAAAACTATTTCATAAAACAAAAAAAAAGGTCTTACATTTACAAGGATCAAGAAAGTGGAAATTTGGGAAAATTTTCTCGTCGAAAAGTCTTCCGATTCCCAAGTAGCTTCTTCTTCCGAAAGTGTTGATTCCATTGGATCTTGTACCATTTGATGGTTCTCCGCTTCGAGTGACTCGAGCTTTACGGTCTACGATCCGAATAGGATATTGAGTAAGTCGGATCCGGTTCCAATGTAACATCTTCGAATTCAACCACTGACCGGTACTCGTGAGACATTTCTTCAATCGAGATACATGAAAGACATCATGCAATGCGATAATCTTTTACTCGGCAATCTGAAATCGATAGGCAATCGGTCCCTCGCTTTTCCAACACTTGAAATGGACCAATATATCGAGGTTCGGTTTACCTTTAATTCCAAAAGCGATTCACTCCTTTCATGGGTGACACTTTCAAGTACACATAATCCCCTATTTCAAATTCCAAAAATCTACGCCTTTTGTCTCGCATAACTCTTTTTCGAGATTGTGCCTCTTTTAATTTATCTTGCACAAATTTCACTTTTTCTTGAAATTTCTTTTACCGGGTCTACTCAGTAAAACCATCTTTCTCCTGGGTTCGACCAATGCAATGGGGTTCTACATCTGCGACCATACAGAGCTTCAAACGGTGCCATTTGAATGCTTTCCTGATAACTGTTATTGTAGGCAAATTCTGCTAATGGTAAACAATCATCCCACTTTTCTCGAATAATTAAGAATATATGCTCTCAACATGTCTTCTAGAATCGATTAACTCTTTCCGCCCCGTCTGCCGTGCGGGGATGATAACCCGAACTATGATTTAGTTTGGTACCAAGGACTTTTGCATCCGCTTCCAAAACTTAGACATAAACAAAGGACCTCTATCCATTACAATATGTCTTGGTGCCCCATGTAAACTGAAAATCCTATGGACATATAGCTTGGCATAATCTATTGCCTTATACTTATCATTCACTGGTAGAAAATGGGCTATCTTGGTAAGTCGATCGACTATAACCCAGATAGAATTGAACCCTTTTGATGTTCGGGGTAATCCAACAATAAAATCCATACTGATTTCTTCCCATTTCCAAGAAGGAACAGGCAAAGGGTGCAATTGTCCCACAGCTTTCATGTGCACAGCTTTTACTCGTTGACAAGTGTCACACTTAGCTACATACTTAGGGCAATCTCAATCTTCATTTTGTCCACCAAAATCTTTGTTTCAAATCCCGATACATCTTGGTACTTCCGGGATGAATAGAATATCTGGTTAGATGGGCCTCATCCGAGATTTGTTGACGTAATTCAGGATTCTTTGGTACCACTAGTCGATCTTTAAACCATAGCACATCTAACTCATCAATTCTGAAACTAGTGGGTTTCCCATTTCTAACTTTTTCTTTGATATGTGCTATACCTTTACTGATCTTCTGAGCATCAATAATCTGATTCTTGATAGTTGATTCTACTGTGGCATTGGTTACCATGCCATGTTCAACAATTTCTATATTCAGTTTTTCTAATTCTTGACATAAAGTTCTATCCTTTATGTTGGCTATAAGATAATTACATCGAGGATTCCGACCGAGTGCATCGGCAACAACATTTGCCTTTCCGTGATGGTAATGCACTTCTATGTCGTAGTCCTTAATTAATTCTAGCCATCTTCTCGGCGCATATTCAAGTCTCGATTGGGTAAAGATATATTTCGGACTTTTTATGGTCTCATATATATATGACAAGTGTTACCCAACAAATAATGACGCCGCATTTTTAGAGCATGAACTCACTGCGGCTAACTCCAAATCATGGGTTGGATAATGCTCTTCATGGCGTTTTAGTTGGCGTGATGCATAGGCAATAACTTTGCCTTCTTGCATTAACACACAACCAATACCAATACCGAATGCGTCACAATAGACGTCAAATGGTTTCTCAATATCCGGTAGGCTAAGATCAAGGGCGTGGTTAGTGCTTTCTTCAAAGTCTCAAAAGCTTGCTCACACTCCGTGACCATACAAACTTGGTCTGATTCTTTAATAATTCCGTAATAGGCTTTGCTACTCTTGAAAAATCAGGAATGAATCGACGATAATATCCCGCCATTCCAAGAAAACTACGAACCTCATGAACGATGCGTTGGTGGTTTCCGTTAAGGATATCTTTCACTTTGCTTGGGTCAATGGCAACTCCTTCGATGATAGCACATGACCCAGAATTGTACTTCTTTCGACCAAAAGGCACATTTGCTAAATTTAGCATAGAGATGATGGTCTCTCAATCGTTTTAAAACTATTACGAGATGCTCGCATGCTCTTCTTCATTCTTGGAATAGATAAGAATATCATCAATAAATACCACCACAAACTTATCCAGCTTCGACATAAATACTGTGTTCATCAAATGCATGAAATGAGCCGGGCGTTGGTTAAACCAAAGGACATAACCAAATATTCATAAAGACCGTATCCGGTGGTAAATGCGGTCTTCTAATATCTTCGTGTCTAATCTCGATTTGATGATATCCCGATCTCGAGATCAATCTTGGAAAAGACTTTAGCTCCTGCTAATTGATCAAAAAGTAAATCAATCCGGCGTAGGGTACTTGTTTTTGATCGTCACTTTATTAAGTGGACGATAATCTATACACATCCTCAAAGTCTGATCCTTCTTCTTCACAAAAATAGCTGGGCATCCCCAAGGTGAAGAAGTTGGTCTAATAAACCCTTTTTCTATTAACTCTTGTAACTGGGTTTTCATTTCGGCTAATTCCTTCACAAAAAAATAGCCGGGCATCCCCAAGGTGAAGAACTTGGTCTAATAAACCCTTTTTGTATTAACTCTTGTAACTGGGTTTTCATTTCGGCTAATTCCTTGGGTGCCATTCTGTAAGCTCTTCGAGAGATGGGAACAGTTCCCGGTTTCAATTCTATACTGAATTGAACATCTCTCTCCGGTGGTAGTCCAGGCAAATCATCTGGAAATACATCCGGAAACTCACGTACTACTGGGATGTCTTTGATCTCTTTCACACAGGTTGCACATACCTTTTCAACTACCCTCTTGACAAGTGGAAGTTGAATAAGGAGTTCAGAATTTCTCTCAGGTAACTTTACTTTGACAGTTCTATTGATGGTATCTATAATAGTACCATATCGGTACAGCCAGTTCATACCAAGGATCACGTCTATATCTTGATCCCTTAGAACTATCATATTGGTGGGGAAATCATATCCACCTAATGTTATGGGGATCTGATATACCACCTCTTTAGTACTCATACGTCCCCCGGGTGAGTGTATAATGAACTCATCCTTCATTTCCCCAATGGCTATCGCATTTTTCTCCACAAATGTTCTACTGACAAATGTATGCGATGCACCAGAATCAAATAATATTACCGCAGGTGTCTAGCAACAAGGGAACATACCCATCATGATTGGTTCCCCGCGGGTATTTCCTCCACATTGGTGTAGTACACCTTTCCAGTTTTCTTTTCGCCTTTTCCCTTCTGATCTTTCTGCTTGGGTTGCTGCGGATTCCCAAAAACTCCCTGATAGTTTGGATTATACTGTCGGGGATTGGGGCATTCCCGAGCCATATGACCAGTCTTTCCACAATTAAAACAAGTGTAATTGTGGTTTGGAGGTGGTGGAGGGCGAATGCTCGGGGCACTCGGCTGACGTGGGTAAGGAAGAGCTACAAAGAAGTCGGACAAATGACTAGCCGCTCTAGGCCGAACCGTGGTGGTGGACGATAAGAAGGACGAAAATGATTCAGCGGATGGTAAATCACTCTCGACGTTTTGATTTGCCACCGTAATATCCGGAGGAGAAATTTTTCTTTTTCTTGTCTTCTTTTTGCTCGTATTCCATAAGAACACGATTCTTTTCCTCACTAGATATGGCCATGTTTACCACATCATGATAAGAGTCTGTATCACGAATATTCATCATGGCATGAAGCTTTGGATGGAGGCCTCGGATGAACCACTCCTTCTTCTTTTCATCTGAATTCACAAGTCTTTGGGCATATTGTGACAAGTGATTAAACTTGCCCACATACCGAAGTACCGAAGTCTTCTCCTTGCTTTAAAGCTAAAAACTCATCTAGCTTCTTGGCCATAACCCCCTCTTTGGAATGAAATGAGCACGAAAGGCATGCTTGAATTCATCCCGGTGATTTGGTGTCCAACAGTGCCGCCGGCTTTGAAATTATTCCACCAAGCTCCTAAGAAGATTCTCAAGTCAAGCTGTGTGCGGCAAAGAGAGGCTTTTGATGATCCGCACAAGTCATCAACTCAAACTTTTCCTCCATAGCACGAAGCCAATCATTTGCCTCTAATGGCTCATCGGCTCTACTAAAGATTGGAGGTTTTGTGCCGGTGAACTTTGGATAAGAAGTATCGTCTTCATCATCATGTTGACCCTTGTGGCCACAACGATTGTTCCGACTCACGAGCTACTTCTCGTATTAGACGAGAGTTCTCGATAGTAGCTTGAACCGAGCCGCAATGGCATCGGTCAGTTTGTTGGGACCGGTGGAGGGTTTGGAAGGTCACCCCTATTCGAGAGTCGGCACTATTGTTGTGCGACATCCGTTTTTAAAACAAAACTATATAACATCCTTCCAACTTTATTGAATTTCAAAAGAAAACAAACATAAACAAAGACATAGCATTTATTCTTAAGACAGAGGTTCCATTCTATAGCTATCCCTGGCTCATCTAAATAGCTTACTATTAAACAAAAATTATGATACATATTCTACAAAGATCTCAGTCCTCCTCAAGGATCATTTTCTCACTCATTGTCACTAACATGGGGCTCCGCTTCTTCCGGATTTTCTTCTCGCTTCCATATCCTCTTGAATTACTTCACCCAAATCCTCTTGTATTGCTTGAGGTTGATGATTTGGGTTGAGAAGATTGTTCATGTGATGAATTTGCATGTTCAAATTGACCTCTTGAGCTTCCATTTGAATTGCATAAGCCACCGATTGATGATTATCTTGAATGAGGTGGTCACACCGATGCCGAAGTCTTTGTCTTCTCGTGAACCGCCTCAATCGATTGCTGACTACATTCCCCATGTTTTAAGCACTTCGATTCAACTCAACTTGCGCCTTCCAATTTGGATTCCATCATGACGCGCCTATCTCTAGCAGCTTCATCCAAATCCCCTCGGTCAAGCGCTCGATTTCTTTTTGAAGATCTTCCTTGGTCTTGCTCTTTGCTTCCTTCATGAGTGTTGACATGACTAGTGCTTGCTTCGGATCATTCCTTGCCGCAAGTTTGGTGATGTGGAACACCCTTCGGTCCTGTCTTCTTCCTAGGGGTCGGTTTTGGTACGGGCCATCCAAAGAGAAGAGTTAAGATCGATTACCAAGATTCGGGTGGGAGGATCTAAGGGTTAGCAAGAATAGGGTTGGTATAACATAACCCAAACCACATTAAAGGGGAAGGTAACATTAACAAGTGATTTTTAACATGATGCATGAATCGAACCTACGTAACAATCAATAAAGATTTTTGTATTAAAGATTTTATAAGTAGGGCAATATATAATGCTACTCCACTTATATCACTTTGGAATAGGATAAGAAAGTTTTTCAATAGAATAAGATAAGAGAATAAGCAATTTGGACCAATTTAAGAATAAAATTAGTTTGACCCAAATCATTTTGAAGTTTTATAAAGTAATGCTACAAAGAATATCGTAATCGGAGGCTCGATGCCACCGTAATGAACCTTCCAAATTACAGGGCCCACATGTACTAATTATCGGTTCAACGACCTTTAATAGTCGCATATGTGCACCCGTAACCTGAAAAGTACTATTAACTTTTCCAACCAGGATCCGTTACAAGGTCATTGCGGTATTACAACAATTTTCATACATAATCAGAGTAAACAGCGGAAGATTTATATTACAATACTTTTACAACTATTTTTTTTGAAACAAGTTTTACAATATAAAAGTAGGAGTAGCGGAAAGTTTATTACACAAGTAACACTACTAGACCCTGCCCACGGGTCTCACTCATCATCACTTTCTTCCTGACGAACTGTCATGCAGCACGGTCCGGTGCAGACATGACTCCCAGGTCCTGCAACATGGGTCAACAAACCCTGAGTACGGGAGTACTCAACAAGACTTACCCGACTAAAGAAAATAGGAGGAGACTCGGGAATGCTTTGTCTAATAGGATTCAAGGTAAGGCTTTTAGCAAGAATCAAGGACTCTTTTTACGTAAAAAGCTTACTAGTAGTGCATCCTTACTTTCAACATTTTAATCCCAATTAAGTTTCTCTCCTACTCTAGGTGATCTTACACTAAAGCACACACTTTTAGACATTCCATCACTTATTCCAACTTCTCAATTGTTCCATAATTACACTACGATGTAAGGGAAACCAAGTCTCCATATCCGAAAGCACGGCGATTTCGAATCGATTAACCCAAATGGGGAGTTCTTTCCATACGACATATGTAGCACTTAAGCTTGCATATATCAACCCTTTCCCGGATACTCAAAAACGGAACCGCGTCCCCCACGCCACCCGAGAGCACAAGTACACCTCACACCCGGGAATCTAACCACACGGGCATCCAGACTTTAACCCACGAGTGTACACGCTACTCCCGCCATCTCTCCACTCCCGGTCTTGGCGGTTGTATGCGTTTCGATTTGACACCCCCAAGATTGGGCTTACCGGAGTATGTGTCCGAACTAGGGTCGACTATGATGGGGTAACACCCATGACAGACGTGCCATTGGTCCAACGACCTCGGCGCGATTATGCGTTCCATAGTCTCGATCCACATTGCTTACAACGCCGCGGTCCTTAATCGACAAGCCGAAAATACTACACCGAGACTCCATTCTCAATGCAAATTACCCGACCGGTCTCAACTTCAACACCATATCCCAAAGTATGGTTTCAACATATAGCATCCTTTCTCATCAAAAAGCCTCTTCGGCTATCATAAGGGACTTGTCACATTTTGACTCAAAAAGTCTAACTAAAATAGCAAGGCTAAAAGCGTTCTAGCATTTTACCAAAAACGGCTATCAAGGTGGATATTGAAATAATCAAGGATGGATAATGCATCAATTAGGTTGTCACTCAACTCCTATCACCTAATGCGAACATAAAGCAAAGGTGATATAAAGCTTTGTAAAAACACAAGGAAGGTTTAAATGAACCGGGGCTTGCCTTGATTGACGAAATATCCCGACTCGGACGACGGATCGCAATACTCAGAACTCGGGTCAACAGAATAGCCCTCTTCAGAGACTTGATCAACAACTTCACGATCACCTTCGTTCACTATACGAAAGAATAACATTTGCTTTACATGATGCCATGTATATAAACATGATGCGCGAGGATGCATGAAAAGATAAACGCTTGAGTTCAACTTTCCTTCACGATAAAGTTGCAACCCAACAAAACCAACTTGTTGAACTACTCTACGAGATATCATCTATAAATGTAACCTCCTAATTCTTGGGCCACCTGCACTTTTCATTGTCCCAAAGACCTCGGCAATTTGTGCGAATACACCGATAACTTAAGAAGCCCTCGTTGATAACTCATACCGGGATCAACAAAGGAGTAGCTACAACATTACAACATTTGTTACAAAAATATAGATCGAAAAGCGGAAGAATAATAACATAAATTTTAAAAGGTGAATAAGTTACATTTGAGTAAACTCAACTTAATTTGCGGAAGCTAGATAGAACTAGAAGACACCGGATCATGTCGAGCCCACCGACATAATCTTGATTAAACAAAGACGAAGTCAAGACTGCAAATGGGGTTAACAAACCCCGAAAGTGCGGGAGTACTCAACAAGACTTAACCGACAAGGAAAAAGAGGAGAAGACTTCGAAATGCTTGTTTTAGGAGTCAAGGTAAGGCTTTAGTAAGAATCAAGAACTCTTTTTTGCGTAAAAAGCTTACTAAGAGTGAATTCTTATTTTCAATATTTTAAACTCATATTAGTATATCATAGAATCTAGGTGATTCTATACTAGAGCAAACACTTCTTAGATAAAAGCCAACTTTCTTTCTTCAAAACCATGTTCCATCAATTACTACGATGAAGGTCGTGGAATCGGGGTCTCCTTCTCCGAGAAGCAAATCGGCGATCCGCGAATCGATTAATACCTAGCCGGGGATCCCTAACCACACGACATATGTAGCACTTAAGCTTGCATATATCAACCTTCTTTCAGATTTGTCCAAAACGGGAACGAGGCTGCGCCACCCGAGATACGAGTACTCCACCTCCCTACCCCGCCATCCTAATGACAATGACGGTTTACCCAAAGGGGTGGGTACATGCTACTCCGCCATCTCTCCACCCGGTCGCGTGGTTGCCATTCTCGATTTGGCTCCACCGAGATCCGGCTTACGGGAGTATGTGGCTAGTTAGGGGGCCGACCGACCTGGGGTGACAACCAAAGTGCCCATGCCTTTGCCGAGAAGGCCTCAGCGCATTTTGCGTTCAAAAAGTCCCGATTTCACTCGGGCCAAACAACGGAGGGTCCTTAAACGATCAACACGGGACAAGCACGGCTAGGTATCCCGGGCTTTTCAACCTACGCCCCGTCAATCTCGATTCATCACTACTTCTCTTTCTTTTCCGAAAACGGTACCATCTCCTTAAATAAAACATTTTGATGAAAAAGCTTAACTAATTAAAGCGGGGGCTAAGCATTTTTGAAATAAAACAAAGTTAACAAGGATGATATTGAAATAATCAAGGATGGTAATGCAAAGCAATTAGGTTATCACTCAACTCCTAATTACTTAATGCAACATATCTTAAACATAAGTATAAATATAAAACTTTGTAAAATACAAGGAAGGGTTTAAATGTATCCGGGGCTTGTCTCGTGGTTGCGGGGAAAAGTTAGATTCCTTAACGAGATCACCCGAGTCATACTTGACATCGATATCATTGGTGAATGGATCTTCTTCGAAGCTCGACCATCATGAACCATCTCACTCTTTGTATACTCTACACGTAGATGATGATGCATGCTTTAGCGTGATGGAATGGTAAACATGATGCTTGATGGTGCATGAAATAATAAACACTTGAGTACAACTTTCCTTCACGATAAAGTTGCAACCCAACAAAACTAACTTGTTGGACTACTCTACAAGATATCATCACCATTGCCTAAGGAGTTCTCAAGGACCATTTGATTATGGTATGATCCAAGATTCACAAAGCAATCCCAAATCACACATCAAACCTAAGTCATTAAACTCTAAACACTCACCTTCCTAATAAATAAAATAAAGCATAATATAGAAAATAATTTAAACATTTCAAAATGATCCCAAACTTTTTATACAAGTAGGTCACATCATAAAACAAGTACCAAATAAATTTTCATGATTTTTGAATAAATATTTTATTTTCTAAAAAATGGAAGATGCATTTTTCAATTAAAATTTGTATTTTTAAATCATGCAAAAACTACTAAAAATCAAAGTTTCAAATTTTTCATGGATTCATATACTCATAAGAAGCTTCTACAAAAATTTTCAGAATTTAAGGAGCTATTTTCAAATTTCTATGAATTTTGAAAGAATCAAAGACTATTCAAAAAGTAAAGAAATTGATAAAACTTTTATGAAAAGAAAAACGCCCTCGGCTCAAAGTGGCCCGATATTTGCTTTGGCCCGCACCGTAAAAACAGAGCCGGCCCACAGAACAAAGAGAAGGCCGGTCCACAAAAAGAATGTGCCTACCATCAAAACAAGAATGTGCCTACCCATCACCCGGCCAAGCTTTGGCTTGGCGACTTTGCGAAAAGACCCCTAAACTTTAATGTAATTACAAAAAAAGTACAAAAGCACTATTTATATGAGTCACAAGGTTTCTCACCTAACCCCTCATCTTCTTCCTATTCAACCCGGTCCATGGGCGGCTCTCGAAAGGAGGAGCAACGGCGGCGTGTTCTGGCTTTTGCCGCAGACCCGGGATGGTCATCGGAGGCGGCAAGGAAGGGCAAAGATGGGCACCAGCTAAGCATGGGCGCACAAAAACCCTAACTTAGTTGAACCCGAACGTCCCCAAGGGGACACGCCACCGCGGGCGGCGGCGCGACAGGCGCGCCACGGCGAACGCGTTCCGGCTGGCTCTGCGTGGCAAACGCGACACCTCCGAGCCGACCATGATCACGGCATGAAGACGAGCTCAACGCACAAGATAAAACAACGAGAGGCTCACCGCGGACGGCCAATCGACGACGGGCGGATCACTTCGCGGCCACCGCAAAAAAGAAACGGCGACGCGCCGACCAGACCAAGAGACAAGGTGTGGGTATAATAGAAGCGCAAGGAGGTTACGAGCATGGATGCATGCTCAATTTGGCCCGAGGCAAGGTGGTGGCGACAAATCGCGACGGCGGGCACACGGCGGTGCCCTAGTCCGCCGCCGTTGGCATCGTGGAAGGAAGAAAGAGAGAGAGAGCGAGCAACCGAGAGAGAGGGAAAAGAGGGCGGCCAGAGCCGCCGACTTGTCCGTATGGCCAACCACGCTGCCAGCGCATCTTAGGCGCCGAGGCGCCACGGGCGGACGCCGGCGACAAGCCAAGCAAGGACGGCACCCATGCCGAGTAACCGTAGCACTTTTCCCAAACTTGCCGAATTTTGTCAAATTCTCCCAAAAATTGAACTCGAACTCGAAAAACTCCAAAAGTAACTTGGCCTAATTTTTCAAGATCTACAATTTTCTCAATTGGAAGATTTTCAAATTCGGCCTCTAAATATGACTTTTTGAAATGAAGTTCAAACATTTGAAATTTGAATTCAAAATTACTTTTAAAATCATGTAACAACTTGAAAAACTTTGTACATGACTTTTGCTCATCTCAACAAGATCTACAAACTAACTTTTGAAAGTTTTTGCAAATTTTGCTTAGATTTTGAAATATGGTTTTTAAATCAAAAGGGGACAAAACCCTAATTTTGGTATTTTCAAAATTACTCTAAATTTTTGAACTAAACTTTGAAAACTCTAAATACCAACTTTGTTCAACTTTGAAAACTCTACAAATTTGCTTTAAAAACCATATCCAAATTACTTATAAATTTTGAATAAAAAGAAAAGGGGGTAAAAGAAAGAATAGAATTTAGGGTTTTTGGAGTTCAATTCAAATTTGAATTTGATTCAGATTTCAGATTCCCAACCTATACTATCCAACCCTCATCCAACATCACATTTAGGATTAAAAACATAAAATAAACTTAATTTTGTCCAATCCATGACTTAAGCGGTAAGTAACACTGGGGTGTTACATCATCACCATTGCCTAAGGAGTTCTCAAGGACCATTTGACAGTGGTGTGGTATAGGGTTCACAAAACAACCCAAAATTCATCCCAAAACCCTAAGTTATAAAGCGCTAAACAATTTGTTTAACACATAAAATAATAGGGCATGAAATAATAAATATTTTAATTTTCTCAAAACAAGCTCAAAAATTTTGTACAAGTAGGTCAGGTCATAAAACAGTACCAAAATAATTTTCATGATTTTTGGATAAATAAATTAATTATTAAAAATCAAGGAAGATGCATTTTTCAATTAAAATTTATATTTTTAAATCATGCCCAAACTATTCAAAATGCAAGTTTCAAATTTTTCATGGATAGACATATCCATGGGAAGGCTACACAAAAATTTTCAGAATTTTTGAGTTAGTATTTGAATTTGTACAAAATTTGGAAAATCGCACACTATTCAAATAAAAGGAATTGAATAAAACATTTTATAAATGGAAAACGGGTTTGGGTTGAATTTCGCCTGTTATCGCGGCGTGGCCCATCACTATTCATGGCCCAAAACTATTCACCATGGGCTGGTTTTATTTTTATTTTGGCCCATAAAAAGATTCTCGCCCAACATCGTTTCTATTGGGCCTACCGCTTGCTACGATGTTGGGCCGCCCGAACTACGCGCGCTCGGCTCGACATCGCTCACGCGTGCCATCGGCACGCTCATCGGGCGATGCGCGGCGCTTCGCCCGCTGCGCAAGCGCAGCCGCGTTCGACGCCGATGTTGGGCTAAAAGGAAAACGAAAAAGCGGGGGGGCGGCGGAGAGGGGCTCACCGTGAGCTTGGGGCGGGGCTCACCGGCGGGGAGGGCTAAGTCGGAGAGAGGTCGTCGGGCGAGAGCAATGGCGGCGGCGGCGGGCGACGGTAACGACGCCCGAATTTTGCAAATAAATGGGTCACGGCCTGAGAAAGGACGGCTAGTCGATCGTGGACTACACCATCTAAAGGGAGGGAAAACGTGAGGAAGTGCAAGTAGAAGCTCACCGGAGCGGAAGCCGACGACGCAGGTCGAGCGTGAGGGCGATCCGACCGGCGCGGGAAGATGGGGTGGCGCGGATGATTCGATGGCGAGGGACTGCGGAGCTGGCTCAATCGGCTCAAGGATGTTGCGAGGCTGGCGGGCTAGCCGGTTTGGCGAGATGGTTCGACGGCGACGAACGACGGCGGTGACGGTGGTTCCGGCCGCGCGGTTTCCCGAAAAAGGGGAAAACGGCGACGACGCCGCCTATTTATAGGCATGGGAGAGTTGGACAGGTGGCCAGGGCATCGCGAAGGTCTGAGCTGGCCGGCTTCGCGGGTTCGGCCGGCGGGACGGGCGGGCGCTTAACGCTACGCCGGCAGCGGGCGTGGAGGAAGAGTGGCCGGTTATCGCTCACCTCAAACCCTAGCTTTGAAATTTCCAAATTACTCTCAAAATTTGAACTAAACTCAAAAATCTCCCAAAAAGTAACTTGCCTTAATTTTTCAAGATCTACAATTTTTTCACAATTGAAGCATTTTCAAATTCAGCCTAGAAATATGACTTTTTGAAATGCAGTTCAAAATTTTGAAATTTGAATTCAAAATTACTTTTAAAAATCATGTAACAACTTGAAAAACTTTGTACATGACTTTTGTTCCTCTCAACAAGATCTACAAACTAGCTTTTTGGAATTTTTCTCAAATTATGCTTAGATTTTGAAATATTGAAAAAAGAGGCAATTAGGGTTTGGATAAAATTCAAAAATTACTTCAAAATTTTGAACTAAACTTTGAAAACTCAAAATACCAACTTTGTTCAATTTTGAAAACTCTACAAAAAGCTTTAATGACCATACCCAAAATCTTGATAAATTTTGAATAAAACAAAAGGGGATAAACTAGGGTTTGAGATTAGGGTTTCCTAGGCAAGGGGGTAGTTTCCTAATCCGATTCCTCTCGCGTCTTTTTCGACCGACATTGCAACCAAGCATAAAATAAACTTATTTTAGTTCAATGCAACACATGGTGGGCTAAACATGGATGCTCTCGAATGATCATGATGACATGTCGTTTTAGTGGAAATAACACCGGGGTGTTACAGCTTAGATCCTTCATGATGTCTACGTACTTGGAATTTCTAAGATCGTAGGTAGAATCAAGAAAAAGAACACTAGAGAATTCATTGGGGGTCAAGGATGAGGTTGAAGATGGCTTTGGATAAGTTATCTAGTCTGAAATAGAAGGGAAGAAGACATGAATGGATTCTAGATAGCTTCGCTCTCCTTCTATGACGCCATTAGATATGCCATCCTTGGGCTCCCAATGTCCTTTGTAAGAATAAGGACACTTTCTAAGAGACTCTTCTCTAAAAGGATTTGGTTTTTAGGCACTCAAAGGTCTCCCTGTGAAGTTAGAAGTTTGTTTCCCAAAGTCATCATCATAAAAAGAATCAAGGGTAGAATTACTTCTTCCCTTGGAGGAGTTTAGAATATTGATGATTTAGGATTAGTAGCTAAATCAAGAAATTGGAATGATTATGATCTGGCTATCAAAACTTCTTCTTGGGTCTAGAGGATGTTTCCTTTTCTTCCTTTGGGTGTTCATGAAAATCCTAGGAAAGAAATCACACTACCGAGTTTGTCAAGACAAACCTTGCTTTAGAGAAAAGAGAGAAAAGTTCCTCCGTAAAACTGCATGATGGTCATGCGAACAACTTTTCTAGGATAAGACCCAAATACATTATCCTTTTCTAAAGGATAGGATTTGGTCTGAGGTTAACTACAGAATTCTCTCCTATAATGGGTTGTTTCATGATCATTTGAATTAATCGTAGGCACAGCTCATAGCCAGGTGATAGGATAGGTTCTAAAGATTCTAGTGGCCTGAAGCTTGTGCTTATGGGTGCAAAGATAAGGATAGGTGTGGAATCTGAGGATCCCAAAAAGATATAAAAAGAAAAGAAAATACAAAAAGAAAGACTACACTAAGGTATTGTACAAGATTAGTTATACTCAATGTTTTCTCAGCAACCATTCTCCCCGGCAACGGCGCCAGAAATGCTTGTTGGTATTTGATAAGCCTACAAAAATATAATGTATAATCCGCAAGCAAACAGATACCGGTGAGCACTTCACCGGGGAGGGTTTTAATATCGAATCCACAGGGAGGATGGTGTGAGAATAACTGAGGCATATAACTAATCTCTGAACAGCAATCAAGGACTTGAGAGGATAAAGAGATAAGAAGATTTCCACGGTTGTCTAGTTCTTACCCTTGTGTTTATGTTGATATTGTCTTAGGGGGACGTACTCAAAGAAAAACATGGACGAAACATGCAATCCTCCCGGCCACGGGGTCCTGCTTGGCCTATCCAACGGGATATGGACTCCAAAGGAATCAATGGTACTGTCACTACCACGAACTACCACGCTCCGGAAGGTAGGGTGCATTCACAAGCAACCTCGGTCTAAGCACCACGCCTAAACCTAAGCATACTCCTCTAATCTATAGATTCCCATAGATTAAAGTACTCACATAAGAGTTATGAACAATAAGAACATTTACTTACTTAAATAAGAAGTTGATCCACCATAGAAGTCTCAGGATCAAGTGCCATGAGGCCTTTGATCCTAGAGGTACAAGCATAGAGGAGTCACCGACAGTCCGGTGCTTCCCCTTCTTCTCCTCCACCCACTCTTTAGCTCTCAAGACTAGATCTAGTCACTCTCTTGGGGTACTACAGATCTAATCTATCAACTTGATGCTTTGCTCTTCAACTCACTCTAGGGCTTCTAGTTCTACATGGTGTTCTAATCTAGATTGGAACTAGAGAGGAGAGGTCAGGCCTCAGTCTGTTGAGTATTGAGTTGAATAATGAATTAGGGTTTCACCCTGGGGTCAGGGGGTCTTCTTATATAGGCCTTGACGATGAATGATGATCATTGGATCAAACCGACCTTCAATAACGGTGTAGATACAACCCTCAATGTCGGTGGTAAACCGACCTAGGAAGATGAGGCCGACAGGTGGGACCCACCGGGCGGTCGCCAGAATCATCCCGGGCGGCCGCCAGGTCCCGTGGCACAACCGTGTCAAGTTTCTCCCGGTGTCTTCTAGAATGTTTTAGTCCACTTTTTGGGTTGAGTTATTTCACGGTTAAGTCTTGTCATCGTATGGGATGTAAACTCTTTCGATTCTCACCGTTCTTATCTGCTTTTATTGTTGAGTCCCTGCAAAGTCATAGAATACCAAAACTCGTGAAAATATGTTAGTTAGACCCCTAGACTTATGTTGATATTCATCTTTAGCCCTTATTTCATGTTAATTGACTAATAATTTTATGCTATAACAACATAAGGTCGGTGGGCGGGCCAGCCAACGGGTCGGGGCGGGCCGGGCTAGAAATGCTCAGGTATAGAGGCCTCCAATCCAGATTTAGGGAGGTGGAGCAGGCTTGATTGGCATCCATCTGCCATGTACCTCGTCGGAGCCGCCACTGCCATCCTCATCTTTGGTGGGTTGCGGAAGTCAGGGTTGTAGGGACAATGAGGGCGCTGTGGTGCAAGATAAGGAGGGGGAGGGGGGGGGGAGCACGGTGCTCCTCATCCCGACGGCTTTTACGTGGAGAGCGTGCAAGAATGGGGAATAAGATAGGAGCAGGATGGACGCCGAGCAATAAGAAGTGACGGAGACAAAGCGCTAAAGGAAAAGCAGAGGAAGCGAATGCGCCGTGAATGGGCTGGGCAGGTGGAGCGTCCCAATGTTTTTGTCGCTATCGGACGTGCTAATCTATGCATTACCGGGAAAATAGGGGACAGTATGGCAATTTTAGTTTTTTAGCCATCACATGGAGCTGTTTTGATAAATAGAAAGAAACAAACAACTCAGCGTTATTGATAGAGCTGCTCATGGCACAAATAGGGGCCAAAGTGCAGAGCTTGCACGTAATCGTGATTCAACGAACTGATGTCCATGTCTTTTCGGCGACATGTGGCCTATTTTGCTTGTTCCTGGAGATTGCTTCCAGTACATCAGATACATCCAACATGCCCAAGTGGCTGCAGGCAGGTGCAGCCTGCAGCTGCAGCGTGCTCGAGCATGCCTTAGGTGTACCACACGATTCCTTACATATTCTGAGTTCTTTGTCGCCATCACTCCTAGATCTGAGACAATCTGCATGACTCTACCATCTCCTATTTTCCAAGAATTTTCCATGACGTAGACACCAAACACTACTCGCCTTTGTCAGAAAATAAATGGAGAAAAAAAGGCTTGTAGCTGTCAGGTGCATGAATGGAACCATCAAGCTGCCCTAGCTATTCCCTCGGTCTAAAAAATAGAGTCAATTGGAAGCGTGTTGATCAAATTTTCTTAACTTTTAGTATGATTATAGAAAATACGTGTAACATTTATATCTTCAAATAAATTTATTATGAAAGTATATTCAAAGGTCTAGCTAATGATACTAATTATGTATCATAAATATTAATATTGTATTATATATTTGGTCAAAGTAAAAAGCAACTGACTTTTTGGAAGTGAGAATGACTCCTTTTTTTTTTTTTTTTTGACAATATAGAGACCAGACAGAACAAGACCTTTCAGGACGGGCAAAAAGGATACGCATGATCTGTATATGTTCATAATTCATGTCCATTGTTTCTAAGAGGAAATCACATTCATTCTTGTTCATTTTTTTTTAAAAAAAACACTCTTTTGCTTTATTGGAAGATTGTATAATTGTATTCCTCTACGTTTTAAAAAGTGTGTAGTTTATCTTTATCTAAATCAAACTTACATAATTGTAATTATGTTCATAGAAAATACAACAATATCTATAACACATTGGTTTCATTAAATCCAAAAAATAAATATCTATTAATTAAATTTATTATTTGATTATTATATATATGTGCAAATACATTTTTCATAGACTTGATCAAAGTTAAATATGTTTTTTTTGCAAGGTAAAGTTTAAGATGTTTCATTAGAACAAAACTATAATTTGGAACTGATGGGAGCAAATAATTACATCTAATCTAACTTGCTTAATTAGTACTCTCTTTGTCCTTTACAAGACGTATTTCATTTTTCCAACAACAATGCTTTTATAGATTATTCCAAAGTGTTTTATTTATGTTAAACAACATATTAGTGGTTTGAAGTAGTATCTCTTTAATACAAGAATAAGAATAGAACAATGCTTGACATTACAACGTGACAGCTAGCTTCTCAATGACTCCATACTCCATCCTCCAAATAAGTCTCCTATGAAAATATATGTCACAGTTTTTTTCCAACCGACATTACCCATTTCCATTGCTTAGAACGGAAATACACAGCATTCGAGATATTACAGAGAAAGGCGAAAAAGACTTTTTGTGCATTGCACGGAAAGTATTTTAGCGATCAACTTGCTAATGTACCCGAACCAAAAAGACTAAACCGATAACTTGAGGAGGCTAACTCACTCCAACTAACCCGACCAAAGTTTTTCTTTCTCACTAACCGCATCAACCATAAACTTGTTTGTCACCAAGTTCAAATTACGTATAACTATCAAAAGCCATATGACACAAACGATCGATTCCTCCACGGATGGCGACCCAAGACTCTATCTTCCCCGATCTTCAATGATGAGTAGTCAGGGCCCGCCTTGGACCTCATCTTGATCTTCGCCGCCGTCTTGGAGTAGCAAGTGATCGATCTCTAGAGGTTTGCTTGGAGAGGATATCCTTTGCAATGTTCAAATCACATTGGCACCTTGTACCTTACAGTTCTTTGTCCGGAACATCAAAATGCCCCGACTGTAACATCATGTATGCATGAGCTTGACAGAAAATGGCAATTGGATTACTTATCGGTTTCTTATCAAAAACAGCTTTGTTTCTACACTTCCAAATTGACCAACAAAAAAAGCACCAATACCCATAGCATGAAATTCACCGCCTTGGGGTAAATCCGAATTTGCACCACTCCCAAAGATTGTGTTAAGTTTTGTGGGATATTATCGGCCCCAATACATTTGGCTATTACTGTCCAAACTAGTTTTGCTACAGGGCATAGAAAAAATAAATGATCCAAAGTTTCTAACTGATCACAGAAAGCACAATCGCTGTCCCCATTCCATTGCCTTTTTAACAAATTTTCTTTAGTTAACACGGATCATTAGTCAATTGCCACAAGAAAATTTTTGATTTTCTCGAATTTTGCTTTTCCAAATGTTTTTATGATAAAGACCTGCATCTGAAAACAGTTAAAGCCTCATACACAGACTTAACATTGAATTTGGCCTTCCTAGACAGCCTCCAAAAGACATGATCGGGATTATCATTAAAACAGAAAATACTCATATCAACTAAAATTTTATTCCAAGAGACTTGCAAGTTCCCATACAACCATCTTCTAAAAGCTAAATTATGTCCATTTCTTACTTCTAGTACTGTAATGTTCTTTTCCATTGATAAACAAAAAAGCTCGATACAAACTCATTAAAGATTCATCATAAAAGCCAACTATCTTGCCAAAATCTTACTAAATTGCCTTTATTAATTTTCACCCCCTACCTTGTAAATAAATGTCTTTAATTTTCAGCAGGTCAGGACCACATTGGTGAGTCTCCCAATCTATGACTTACCTCATGAATAGATTTATTTTGTAAGTATTTGTATTTTACTATGGTCTGCCAAAGACCTTCTTCCTTTTCTAATTTCCACCACCATTTATACATCAAACTAATATTCATTTTTCTCAAATCTTTAATTCCTAACCCACCTTTCTTTTTGCTTTTACAAATGATTTCCCATCTAGCTAAATGATATTTCTTTTTTAAACTTCCTCCTTACCAAAAAAAAGGTCCTCCTCTGTTTATCCATTGGTGATAGAGTGCCTTTTGGTAAAAGGTATACTTGACATGTGGTAAATCGGGGTATTGTTCAAACTGGATTCAATCAAAACTGTTCTAGCAGCCATGGACATCAAACCCCTTGCCAAACATCAAGTTTCTTTTCTCCCTTCTCCACTAAGGGCAACCAATCTTTGACTTTGAGTCTACTAGGCCCCACAGGCTCCCAAGATATTTAATTGGAAACAAGCCAATTTGACATTAAAAATATCGGCATACTTAATTCCCCAATTTTCCTCATCATTGACCATATAAACCTCACTCTTATTAAAATTAATCTTAAGGCCAGCAAGCATTTCAAACATATAAAGAAGCAGTTTCATATTTGTAGCATTTTGGATTCCATGCTTTAAAAACACAATTGTATCATCAAAGATATTTGTAAAGAACCCCCTTTGGGGATGATATGACTAATGAGGCCAACAATCAAATTATTATTTTGAGCTTGATGAACCATTCTAGTCAAACAAAGCACCACAATGTTAAAGAGCATTGGGGATAAAGGATCTCCTTGCCTTACCCCTTTATAGCTTTTATATAGGGGCCAATTTTGTTATTAATTTTGACACCGACAAATCCCTCCGAAAACAACTTGTTTGATCCAATTTGTCCATTTTAACCCTAAACCTCTTTTTTTCTAAGGACATAAACAACAGATCCCAGCTCACTTTATCATAAGCCTTTTCGAAATCTAATTTTAAAATTACCCCTATCTCTTTTCTTCTCTTTGTTTCATGTAAAATTTCATGTAGACAAGCAATTCCAGATGTAATGTTCCTATTTTTTTCATGAAAGTCGCTCTGTGTTTCATGGATGATATCAGCAGCAACTTGCTCCAATCTAATTGTTAGAGTCTTTGTGATCAACTTATATAAACAGTTAAGCAAACAAATGGGTCTCAGTATTGTTGAATTTTAGCAAAGATCAACTACTTTTGGTAAAAGTGTGATAATGCCATAATTGAGTCTCGCTAATATCCACCTTGTTCTCAAAAAAATCATAAAAGAGTTGCATAACATCATTTTTCACAATTGTCCAACATGATTAGTAAAACTCAATTGGCATTTTGTTGCGGGCCGGGGGCTTTATTAGCCTCCATTTGATCTAGTGCCTCTTTAACCTCTTTTTCACTAAAAGGTCTTACTAAAAATTCTTGTTGTTCTATTGTGATATGTGGAATATTATTCCAAAATGAGTCATCTAGAGAAACATCATATGCCACTGGAGGGCCAAAAAGTTCTCTATAGTACTCAGTGGCATGATTTAAAAGGTTATCATCACCTTCAATAATTCCAGAATCATCTTCCATATTGAATATGGTATTTTTTCTCTTTCTGCCACTAGCACATTTATGAAAATAAGCAAGATTACTATCTCCCTTTAATAACCAATTTTCATGGCTTCTACTATGCCAGTAAGTTTCTTCCTCTTGTAAGCTATTCAAATTTTCAAACAAAGAAGAATGCTTTCCTATCAATTTGTTCATGACAAAGTCCCCGACTCTCCTCTATTAATTCTAACTCTTCTAATTCTTTTGAAATTTCTTCCTTGTTTTTCTCCATTCTCCTTGGATATTAAACCCCCATCCTTTAAAAATATTGTTTCAACAACTTATTTTTCTGTTGTATCTTATCCAGAGCTGATTTAGCCCTACATGGTTTTACCCGCATCTCTTCAACTTTCTCATAAAACTCGATTTTTAACCAATTAAGATCAAATGAAAACTGAATAACAGGTTTTGTAACATTCATTCCCAGAGATATTATCAAAGGGTTATGGTCTGAAATTTCCCTTGGTAATTTCCTTACTATTGCTTGTGGAAACATGTTTTCCCACTCTTCGGCCATCATCAAAATTCTCGTCTAACTTTTCTAAAACAGAGGATCTTGATTATTTGTCCGTAAAAGTACCTCCGCATATAGTCGGTTCCCGAGCTCATAAAAAACTGAATCAAAGCATTAAACATTTGAGTGTGTCTATGAACACCATTTAAAAGAGCTTTTTTCATAAGAATACCTAATGATATTAAAATCTCCCCAATGATATAGGGCTCCACGTAATTTGCACAAAAACTTGATGTTTCGGCTAGGAAGGATGTTTTAAACTCTTCTCTAGCAGACTCCATAAACAACCATTAAATTCCATTTCATTTTTAATGCTTTATCCCACAGATTCATTTGTAGTATAAATTCCCCTTGTTTAAAAGATCCTATGTCAAACCTTTCAAGTAAAATGCCAACTAGAATTCCTCCGCATTTGCCTTTTGAAGGATTCCACATCCACATATATTCTTGGTTATGATCCCATTCTCTAAACATGTGGTTTTCAAATTGTACCACCATGGTCTCTTGTAACCCAATAAAATGAAACTTGTGCTCAAGAATGAGATTTTTCGAAAAGTTGGAGTACCGCTTTTTCGATACCCCTGCAATTCCAAATTAAACCGCTAATCATTTTTTTCTTTCTTTTACTTTTTTTTCCTCCCATTATCAAGAGACTTGCTCTTGTTTTCAAACTTACTTATATCTTCTTGATTTTGTATCCTCCCACGTAGGGAAACTTTCACTTTTTTTTTTTTCCGTAAACTGACTTTCTTATGCTCTTTTGATAAACTTTCCAAATCATCCATATCATCACTTTCACAGATCTCTTCCTCATTCATTAACTGGTACAGAATCCACTTGGAATTCTGATATTTCAACAAAGGCTCTTATCATTCTTATTCTTTATATTTTTAATGTATAAATTATTTCGATGTATTCTAACTCCCTAACAACATCAAAGGTAGCAAAACCTTTATTGTTCAAATTAACTCCCATTTTATTTGTTATATCAAGCGGACTATCATCGAGCAATTAGCAATAGATCCAACATTAGAAGCAGGTAACACATTATCTTTATCACTATGCAAAGAGCAATCATCATTCACATTTGCAACACAATTTATACTAGAAGAATACTTTGCATTCTCACAAACAATCATCACATCATTTTTTTGAATTAGTAACATGCTTGGAGGAGTGAGAAGTACCTTCCGAAGTTCTTTTTTAGCCATAGCTTCATTCTTCTCTTGAGTAGTTAATAAGAAGTCCTTCTTTAATCTTTCACTCCTCCTTATCTCCAACTCTGTACCACCTTATTCAGTTCTTCATCAGCCTTCTCTTCAAATGGTATTTCATTTATCTTATCGTAACTCATGTTCCTTTTCTCGTGATCGTACTTTTCTTGTGATGCTATAAGAACTTCCTTGTTTGTTTCTGAGTTTAGCCGCATCCTTTGTTCTTTAATCTCAAAGATGAAAGAGTCCCATGCCATCGAGATTCTTGCCATCCATCAAACATGGAAAGTAGTCACATCCATGTCCTTACTTGAGTTGATCTTATCACTTCCCTTGAGGATGCCACTTTGCTTGTAGCTTCTCAAAAACTCATCAAAGATCAATACCAACTTCATCGGCAACATTGTTCTCACCGTCATTGGTAGGGTCCACTTGCATTTCATCCACCTCAGTGCCTTCCTGCACTGATTTGGAACTGGTTTGAGAAGACATAGCTATACCTTCCTGTATCTCACCCATCTCTTCATCATCCACTTGCTTTTGCTTTTGAGCAGATTTGCTAGAACTTGCATTGTTAGTGATCTGCAGACTCTTGTTTGCTACATCTTGTGTCTGATTTCCTTTCTGAGCATCAGACTTGTGCTTCTTGGCAATATGATCTCCATCACCAACTTTGACCCCACTTGACCAGGTTCTTCCTTTTTGATTCTCCTCCACTTCTCTCTCAAAAGTGAATATGAACCTGTTCATTCCCAGATAAGCCTCAGCAGTTGCAGGCACTCTCTGGACATTTCTGCAGGCAATCTTTGCTCTTACATATTCAGCCTTGTATCTTGTAGATACATCAAGTTCAGCTATCTTCCCCACCAATCCACACACCTTAGCTATTGTTCTCAAAGACCTTTGATCACCGCTATCTCCCCCACCCTGAACCAAGCTACTTGTAGTGATCCCTTGGCATTGAGATTTGCATCCCATACCTCAACTCTCATGAAGGCATCAGCAGAGTTCATAGCTAATCCCTTCAACCTTTTCCAGTCATTTAGAGAGCCTGCACTTGGGAATCTCATCACAAATCTATTCTCATCAACCATTCTTGCATTCCATTGCCAGTTTGAATTACCCTCCAAGAAGGCAAATTCCTGTTCAACTTGCCTAGCAATTGCATGACCCTTTAGGATATTGATTACTCCTATACTCTCCCTTTGCTTGGCCACATTTGGATCAATGCATTCCTCAATATAGAAGAAACTCTGGTCTTCTACTTGAGCTGCACATAGCTCAGGGACATAATTCCATGCCAGACACATTTTGCAGTCATATGCAGAGTGGTTCGGATATCCACACAGCTCACATCTAACCTTCCCCGCAATCTTTGGTAGCATGATTAAACGTTCCCACGCTTATCACATGGCTTTTTGCCCTCCCCTCATTCTTGGTCCTCCTACACTCTTGTGTAGTGTGGTTGAACAAACCACAGATCTCACAAGCAACTTTCCCCTTAGCCGTACTCTCGGTTTTCCCTTCAGCAGTATCACCCCCAACAGAAGTAGTAGCCTTACCAGTGGGTTGGCTGCTTCCGATCGAGAGTTTCTTCAACTTGTTTGGAGTTAGATCCTTGATTGCTTTCTCCCACTTCGTTGTCTTGAATCTGAATTGGTTCACTCTCTCGAACTCTTCTCACTCTTCTCTGCTTCCGGATTCTGCTCTTTCCTTGTCCATGAATTGTTGCTTCTACTGCTTCCTCCAGATCCACTGTACGATCCTCGCCTCCACCGCCCCAACCCCCTCTGTTTCTGTTACCCCCTCCATACCAGCCTCTTCCCCCATCTCCCTTTCCACTCCACCTGCGGTTTCCACCTCCGCGGTTCATGCTGACCTTCACGGTAGGTGCAAACCTAGTTTGGACAGCTTATGCGAATGATTTGTTGGATGAACTCCAGAAGTGTCCTAAGATTTTGGCTAGGGTTTGTGATGTGGGTGGATGGGGATGAGGATGCGGATGGGTTGGTGGCGGCGGATCTGGTGGACTCTCCACAGCTGAATCTGAACAAGTACCCTGCTCCTTCTGAATTTCCTCTTGTGCCCCTGTCACCTCACTGTAAAGCTCTCGATCATCGCCGCGTGGCTCGATCCACGGTACTGGTCCTAAAATCCCTGGGACTATTTGGACTTTTTGGTGGCGGTCGAAAACCACGTCGCCGACCGACCGGGTCCATTCCGCCATGGATTCAATCTCCTCTCGCTCCCGACCCTTTGCCGCGCTCTGAACTTCCTCCTGTTCTTCTGTGCTCTGATCATCCGCACTTGAATTCCATCTCAAGGAGATTGGAATGGCCTTAAGCTTCACTTCCTCCCTACCAATTGCTTCGAATGGAATTGAATTCCGCTCGGTACGAGTCCTGAATCTCCTATCCGAAACATCAACTGGGAAGCTTGTTGGTAATACTCGATTGATCAACTTGATACTCTGATTGATGGTTGGAAATTCCAACTCATACACCGGCGACCCACCGTCATTGATGGCGTTAGGGTTTGGCGAATGTGGGTTTGGAGTGGCTAGATTGCGGGAAGAAGGGATATGTGTGGAGAGCGGCGAATGGGGGCCTACACGGGTACCGACGGACACCGGAGTGTCGCCGAGTTCCCGGAGGTAGAGATGATGGCCGGCGAGACGGTGGGTGCGAGAGCGTGGACGGGAGCGGCAAACATCTCATCAAATATATGTCACAGCTTAATCTACTAATATTTATTACACATGCATCACAAATATTAGTATATATTTTGTTGTATGTTTGGTCAAATTTTAAAAACTCTGGGTAATCGGTAATCGAGATATATGCAGTTATTTGGGTACCAAATACCAGTGAGCAGTATATACGATATCATGTCTTCCACATGGTCACGCACTATAAAACCTAGCAGGCAACACTGAAGCCAGAAGACCCTACCAGGCAAAACGTTTCCCTTCTTTCATCTTTCAAAGTATATATAAAGGCCTTGTCAAAAAAAAAAAAAGTATATATAAAGGCACTAGTTACCGGTGATATATTAGTAGGTGTGGATAAGTTTGAGCCTGGCTACTGGTATGATGAACTAGTGTAGCCAACAATATGACTACTGGTAGGCCACCGAACGGATACAGATCGGTTACTCGTATATACGCTGTTGATACCAATCACAAGTGAAGTATAATATGTAAATGTATACTAAAACATGCACTGCAGGAACAAAGGAATTTGCTACCCAAATATTTATATCTTCGTGGCCTTTCAAGACAACTCTTGCGCATGTACAAGAATCACAAGTGGCCACTTAAACAAGCAAAGAAAGTATCAATGTCAACTAGCTAAAGCCAGCCTCTGTACGTATCCTCCCAAGAATCTCATGCACTGCAGCTGCAATCTCCTCCACAGAGCCGAGCTTGCATTCATCCTCAACCTTAAATCCAAACGTGAGGTTATAGTCAAATCTCATATTATCAGAGGCACCACACTCTAATTGATCATTAGTACACAAAACGGAGTAACATGTTGACAACTAGCAGAATGATTAGGTACTGTGTCTGTATAATAGAGTATTAACCGTTCGTCACTGAGTCACTGACCTTGAGGCTGAAGGCGTACATGACCATGGTGCCAGCTGCGCTGATGTTGAGATGCAAGGTCGTGAGGCCGAGCTGCTGGAGGCCGGCCGCCAGCCTCAGCAGCTGCCTTGGGCACCGCAGGGCCTGAACCTTGACGCTGGCGTGTCCATCCACCATGCTTGCTTCAATGTCGGCGGTTACTGTTACTGACGACGGTGGCCGGGAGCTCCACGCGGCGGACGATGTAGACGACTCCTCGTTGATGATGTGGTTGCCGGCGCCGCTGTGGGAAGCAGACGCAGCGGAGGAGTACTGTGGAAAGGTGAAGAAAGCAGCAAAGGGATTGCACGATTTGCCGTTGCCGCCGCTGTGGTCCTTTAGGCTCCTTTGCACCTCAAGGGATTGCAGCAGCTGCTCAAGCTCCCTCACGTAGTTGATTGCTCCCCAACAATCGACGCTTGATCGCCCTAAAACAAATTTATCCAGATCACAATATGTTATGTTTTGAAGAACATGAATAATGCCTCTGAAATCAATTAAAAAAAGAGAGAGAATGTAGCACAATGTTTTTATTATCAAACATATAAAAAGAATACCCTTTGCGCAGAGGACGGTGGCATGAGGGAGCGGAGCACGGCGAGGTACTCGTTCATCTGCCGGCGGCGGTTCCGCTCAACGGCAATGTGAGTCATCCGCTGGCTCTCCATCTCCTCGTCGTTCTTGACGACCTTGGCCCGTCTCCTCTTTCTCTTGGTCGTCACTGGGACCGGCGACGATGGCGGCTGCTCAATGGCCGACGACAGCGCCACCGGCGAGGCCTTATTGGAGGCCACCACCTGCCTCCACTCCTCGGTGTCCTGCACGAGGGAAGCGAGCAGGAAAGGGTCCCAGTCGCCGGCGTACGGCATATGGCTATCTCCATAGCCGCTGGTCGCATCTGACCAAAACGGTGGCCCGTAGCCGAAATGGCCTTGGGGTTGGGACGGATGCACCATGGCATCCAGCAATGCCATTATTTCCAACGAATAAAGCAGCACAAGGACACACGGCCGGTAACAAAACGTATAGGCGAACACAAGCAAGAGAAAGAGACGCGGAGAAGATGGTGCGGGCTACGACACGTACGTACGAGGCTAGCAGAGGTGAGTGGACAGAGAATGAGTGTGGCCTATGAGGTGCGAGGGACTGAGGACTGAGGACTGAGGAGGCCTGGTTTTTATAAGGCCACGGAACAACGACGGAAGGAGGTGGGGAAGACACGAGGGGCCGATGAGCCAGGTGAGGTGACTAGCCAGTAGGTGAGGTAGACGGGATGCCTGTTTTTTGTGCCTAGGGGAGTGACACCCAATGATTTAAGTGGCAACTAGCTACATAATTACGCTTTGACAAGAAAGGATTGGTTCATTTCCTTTGCCCATATCATTACTCCGCTCGTATAAGAAAAATAAGTCGTTATGGACAAGATTTGGATTAAACATAAATCTGAATAACTTTTAGGTCATTAAGTTTGGAAATGTGAAAATCCTATATCAATATATTTGTCTTGAAAATTACTTTTATAAAAATATACATATATAAAAGAGAAGTTACAGTTGTGTTTTAGAGACCGTGTCATTATCCTAAACAACTTTTACTTACATAGAGGGAGTACAATACAAGCACTATAGTTTGAACTTAACTCGTGGTAGAAAAATTACAAATAAAAAGATCAAAATGTGAAAGCCAAAAATATTATTTATGTTATCACAATGAAGGATGGAAGAGGAGATTATATAATCTAAGGCCTCAACTAAGTAAATATTAGAACCCACCGAGCGATAGGCTCAAAACGGTGTGTGACGCCATATCTATATGTTAGATGGACGATGTGCATGCCACCATCCTATCAGACCAGACATCAAGTTTGACCCCTCATTCTAGTTCTTCGCTGGGTTATGCCGACAACTGATGTCGTCCCTGCTCTCCTCGTGAAACATTGATGCCCTCATTCTAGCATTGTCATCCCTGCTATATCCATGAGGGCGTCCAAAAAACACTGCAACACCTCTAAGCGGACTACTTCATTGAGTAGGACAGGTCGCGTGTCCATGACTTCATTGGCACCTACACCACATGCTAGTACAATAGAACAAAGCCTCTACACTCGATGTGTCTCCTCCAACCTCTCAACATTCCTTCCCAAGTGTGAGTTGCATCTCCCTCGACTTCATTGAGGGCCTGCCCAAGGTGTGTGCCATCCTCTTATCGCCGATCGTCTCTCCAAGTACACCCATTTGATCTCCCATGTTCACCCTTGCATGGTGTCCTCCATCGCATGGACGTTCTTCATCGACATCTTCCACCACCACAGCTTTCCTTTGTCAATTGTTAGCCATGGTGACCTTATATATCTTCACTGAACAATTCTACATACCTTTTTAGTTAAGCTTATGGGGTCCAATTGCGAATGCGAACCACCTTCTATCCACAACCTGATGGCAACTCAGAGGCGGTGAACCACTACTCGTGCTTGGCTAGACTTTCTCCTGTGGGACAAGTACTACTATAACACATCATTGCACTCGACAATGAGAACACCATTCTAGGTGGTGTATGGCCGCGCGCCACTATACCTCCTACCATACATGGCCGGCATCGCCTGTGCCAACAATGTCAGCACCCTACTACAGGAGAGGCATGTGTTCTTCAATCAAGTTCGCACGCATCTTTGTCAAGCTCAAGACTATTCCAAGCACAACTATGATGACCACCGCCATGACATGACCTTCATCATGGGTTACTGGGTCTAGCTTCACCCGCTCCACCAAACAGCATAGTCCTTACCGCCATTCCAATCTCTCTTGCCCTTACTGTGTTTATTCCTATTTCCCATCTACTCGCAGTTAGGCACAAGCATGGTGCACCGGTTCGGCCAGTTGGGCATTCAAGCCCGTCCATGTTCTTCACCTCCAACCTTAAGCGTAACCCGAGCTCACATGATTTGGTTTGTGACGGCCAAGAACACTTGGCACAAGTGTCCAAGGTTATCTTTTCCAACCATATAAGTGGTGTTCTAGTATTAAGATTAATAGTGACTAGAGTGTGTGTGTGTGTGTGTGTGTGTGTGTGTGTGTGTGTGTGTGTGTGTGTGTGTGTGTGTGTGTGTGTGTGTGTGTGTGTGTGTGTGTGTGTGTGTGTGTGTTTTTTTTCATGGTTGTGTGCTTGTTGAAAAGTAGAAGCCGTAAGTTTTTTTTTTTTAAAGCTTTCTATCAGCTTGATGTATTGCTCTTGAGGAAGTAATAAAATTTTCCTTTAAACAAAATGTCACACATCTCGTAGGTGAGTGAGAGATCTTGGAGACAAGTTATGTCTTGCTAGTGCATGCATTTATACACGTTGTTTATATGAAATTTAAAGTTTGTGGTTCTTTTATTCCTACCTGATGTCTAAACCAATTGTCATTTTGCTCTCATTTATTTAACATTGTGATTTTGCCAAAGCTTTTCGAAATGAAAGAAGAGTTTATCCCTTTTTGTTAAGTGGAGTTAATAGTATATGATTAACTAAAAAAGACTAGTTTTCTATTATGAGTTTGCCCTTAGTTTTTTAGTGCACTCACCGATTGTGGCTAAAATAGGGGTCACTACTACGCAAAATCTTTTTAGAAGGCATTTCCAAAATCTTAACCTTGGCAGGCATTACTTGAAATCGTCACGCTTAATGCCTCGGTTAACCATGACGGCCAATTTTTATTAACCATAGTGGTTAAAAAGAAACCGCCTTTGTAAAATCCATTAACCGAGACGGGCATCTATTACGTAACTGCTACGGTTAATAATTAACTAAGGCGGGCAATATAAGTCCAACTGCCTCGGTTAATATTGGTCCATTTTAGTCCATCTAGGCCCGTTTATGGGTTTCTTACGGCGCAAAGCCTCCCTCTTCTTCCTCACGAAGTCCGACCACCACGGAGTAAAGGGCAAGGCGCGATGGAGGCGCCGGTGACCTTCCTCTTCCTTAGATCCATTGAGGAGCAACAGATGGAGGCTTTTTACGGCTTACCTCACCAGCAGCGAGGTATATGGTGGCTAGGATGCCGGATCCGGTGGCGGAGCGGTTGGATCCGCTGAGGAGCAGCAGGGGTGGCACCAACGACGCCGAATCCAGGAGCAGGCGAGATGTGGCGGCGTGGTGCGGGTTGCATCCAGCCCAGATCGAGGCCCAATTAAGGCTAGATGTGATTTTTTTTTTCTTTCTTTTTTTTTTTTTGGATTAACCATGACGGGCAACAAAACCCACCATGGTAAGTCCATTTACCGTGACCTTATGTCTATGGCGGTTGGAAAAACCGCCATGGTTAATGTTTTGAGTAGTAGTGATTGAATAGTGGCTTCGAACTAAAAATTTGAGAATGAAGTAGCAAAGTTGAAAAGATAAGGTTAAAATCATAATTAGCCTTTAGAGTAGGGAAAAATAAAAATCTCCCTTAAAGTTTCGTTAATGCTACATATAGGTTGGGCCCCTAGCTAGTGAAAGGTCCCTTGTGGTTTTGGTAATTGAGTGTCAACATTAGGTGAACTAATATGTGTGATTGAGATTATACACATGAGATTAGTTCACATGTGATGATGCAACAAAGGAGCTTTATTGCATATGAAACATGACATGGAGTCATGTGACCAAGGTGGTGAAGATCAAGACAAGGCTTGGCTTGATGGACCGTTGCAAGTGTGAAGGGCAAGTCGAGGGACTTGGCGCCCGAGCGACCGACACAACGGTGAAGAGCAAGTGAGGTCAAGATCGATGGACCAAGAAGGTCATGTGATGATATGAAGTGGATCATATCATTCTTGATCATGTTGGTGCATGTGTTGCATTGGCACTTGGAGATGGAGCGGAATGGAAATGCGCAAGGCAAAGGTATAACCTTTAGGGCATTTCATTTCGCCGGTCATTGGTGCTTAGAGAAGTTTATGACCGAGTTTAGGATAGATGGTCGTACTATCAAGAGGAGCAAACTTGCTTGCAACACGATCACCTAGTGCCATGAATGCGATCTCTCAACGCAACGCACTAGAACTTGATCTCTCACTCAATCCGATGAACAATATCAAGCATATGTGAGTGGGAGGGCTCTCAAGCACACTCAAGCATGGACACAAAGTCCCCAAGGTGCTGAGCTAACTGCCATGGCCGACCACAACCTCTATATATAGCCCCCAAGCCAAATAGAGATGTTGAGGACAAAACCACAGCTTCTGTGTGTTGACGGACGCACCGACCGGACTCACCAGCGGTCCGTCCAAGCGTCGCGGTCGCTCCCGGCCCGAAAGGCCCGGTCCGATAGGACAGGCCCAGGCGTGGCCCCATTAGTGACACCCGGAAGCATGCGTCCGTCCATGCTTCCGGCCACTTCCCCCGCCATGCGCGCCGGCCGAAGTCGAATTGCGAGAGCTCGAATTCGACGGAACCGGGCCGACCGGACGGTCCTGGCCAAAGGGACAGCGTCGGCCCCAAGATCCGGCCGACCGACCGTCCGGCCGCCAAATCCTGCGAACTTCATCGTTTCTCCGTCATCTTTTGCTTCGACATGCTACCCAACAAGTATACCAACTTGAGCACGAGGAATAGCATGTTTTCACCACCACGATGCATCCTACGCAATAGAAAATAAGCATTTCATTTTCTCAAAACCGCTCAAGTGGCACTAGATGATCGATATGCAAACAAGTTTGCCCCTCTTGATAGTACGGCCATCTATCCTAAACCCGGTCATAAACTTCTAAGCACCAATGACCGACAAAAATGAAATGCCCTAAAGGTTATACCTTTGCCTTGCGCATTTCCATTCCGCTCCCATCTCCAAGTGCTAATGCAACACATGCACCAACACGATCAAGAATGATATGATCCACTTCATATCATCACATGACCTTCTTGGTCCATCGATCTTGACTCACTTGCTCTTCACCGCTAAGGCCGGTCTTTCGGCGCCAAGTCCCTCGACTTGCCCTTCACACTTGCAACCGGTCCATCAAGCCAAGCCTTGTCTTGATCTTCACCACCTTGGTCACATGACTCCATGTCATGTTTCATATGCAATAAAGCTCCTTTGTTGCATCATCACATGTGAACTAGTCTCCCCGTGTATAATCTCAATCACACATATTAGTTCACCTAATGTTGACACTCAATTACAAAAACCACAAGGGACCTTTCAATCTTCCCCATTTTGGTAATTGATGGCAACACTACAAAGATATGGAATTGAAGATTAATTCACACTTGGTAGTGGTAACCCCCCTATATGTGTGCCCAATTGATTTGAATTCAAGGTTTGCGCACATACATAGATATGAAACTTTTGGGAGGGTTAACACTACAAAGTGATGCTAAGGTATATAGGATAAACCTTTGAAGCGTGATACCAATGGAAGTTGCAAATTTGAAGTTCATCCTTAGCATCATCCATATAACTAGACATACATCAAAACTCAAGATACCATATGAGATCAACATTATATGCTATGGCTCTTGATCCACGTGAAAACTATATATGTCTAGCTACAACCTATGCATGCTAGTTATCATGTCATCAATCAAGTTCTATGACTAGCATACACCACACAAGCATTGCATATAGAATTTAAAAAACTTATGCAAATGCAAGCAAGCACATGAATATGCACATGTCAAATGCAATCAATCAAGTTCATGAGCTTGCTCCCCAACTTGTGTGCTTCTCTTTTTTGTCTAAGAATGTTGATCCTCTTATAATCTTCAATCTTACTCCCTCTTGTTCTATGTCCATATTCTCATCCCCTTTGTCAAATATCCAAAGACTTACATATCTTTGTCCAACTTCTCCCCTTTGCCATCAATTTCCATAAAAGGTATTCCTCTATTGATACAAAGGTTGTGACTAGGGATAGATGGTTGATTCTCGAATCTTCATTTTTGATGGACACCACCATATGTTGGAATGACACCACTTGTAACAACCACATGTGGAAGCATGAAGACCACCTAGAAATGCCACATGTAGATCACTTGTGGAACCACCATTGATATACTAAGTACCATTTGAGTGTGAGCAAGAATACCACGTGTAGGAATATGATATATCTTGCAATGTGGTAGCCACTTGAAAAGATTTGTCGATTGTATCCAATTCTTGAACTAGATTGTTTCCATGAGCTTCTTTCTTGTTGACTTGAATTAAAAGGAATTGCCTTAGCTTCCAAGTCCGGTTTGATCCAATGAAAAGCTTCTTCACACCTTATACATGGGTTATCTTGCCAATGTTGTACTTGTCACTTAGGAGCATTCCAAAATAAAACAAGTACTTGGGATCACTAGCTCATGAATATGTCATATGCTACCACTAGATCATATAAAGCATAAAAGCAATAGTGGTACCATATAAGCATTAAAACATTTGATTTTCATGAATGATCACTATGTATGACTATATGCACTAACAAGTGAAGGGTCGAGATGGGGACTAGAGGGCGGGTGAATAGTCCCTTTTAAAAACTAATCGCACCGACTAACCGAAACAATTGCGGAATTAAACTTATCGGTCTACCCAAGACTTCACCCCTCTAACTAAGACTCTAAATCACCTCACAAAAAAGATCCTACACAAGAAGAGTGAGGTGACAAGCCTAGCTTGAGCTCCTAATCAATTCTAATGCAAGGTCACACAAACCTAAGCACTAGTACTTCAAGCACGGGTGAGCTCCTACACAAATCTAGTAAGCAAAAGCACAAAGCCCCTAAGCTCACTTGATGCACAATGGACAAGGCAACACACGCCTAACCCAAAGGCTCAAATTACCTAGCTACACAAGCTAAGCAAAGTAACTAAGCAAGCTACACAAGCTAGATAGTTACAACTACACTACTCAATCAAGCACAATATATATATGAATGTAAGAACAAAGCTTATGATGAAGAGAATGCAAACCACCGCGGAAGTGTGGACACAAGATGACACCGGTGATTTTTACCGAGGTCTCGTGAAGCTTGCCAACTTCCCCTACTCCTCGTTGTGTCGACCAACACCTTGGGGTGGTTCCTTCGGTGTTTCACCTAGATGGTTCTTCGGTGTGATTCTCCGATCACTTTCCCTCAAGGCACGCCCCAAGAAGGCACCGTAAAGACACCACTCTCAAGTGAGCCTCTCAAGGCACCGCAAGACACCACATGCACAAGGGAGGTACTCACCGACACGCTCTAGTAGTGTCGCTCTTCGCGATCCCCCGCGAGGTGAGCACGAACCTCTCACAAATCCTCCTTCGAGCACCGCACAATCTCCTTTGGCGTTTCACGAAGTCTCTTGCCACCAAGCCGCCTAGGAGGTGGCAACCTCCAAGAGAAACAAGCACACCGGCTTGTAAACACGATCACCTAGTGCCATGAATGCGATCTCTCAACGCTAATGCACTAGAATCACTCCTCACTTTGATTTGGATGAACACTATCAATCACAAGTGAGTGGGAGAGCTCTCAAGCACACTCAAGCATGGACACAAAGTCCCCAAGGTGCTAAGCAACCAGCCATGGCCGGCCACCACATCTATTTATAGCCACAAGCCAAAAATAGAGCCGTTGGGGAGGAACATGCAATTCTCGGCGGCCGACCGACGCCGCGGCCGGACTTCGTCCATGAGTCTCGTCGATGAGTCCTAAGTAGAACCGACAAACCCAACCTGCTGCGCATGCGTCCGGTCGTGAATCATGCGCCCAAAGCATGCTTCCGGCAGCATGCATCCGGCCAATCCCCGAAAAGACCCCGAAAACATGCTCTATGTTTCTCGACCGAACCACCCACCGGTAAAGCGTCCGGTTGTTGACGGTCACCAATGACATATTTTTAACGTCAACATTCTACCAATAAGGGGGTGAAACTATACCTTACTACACACATATACATTTATTATTGACATATTTCCACTTGTAGTGTCCAAATTATCATTGTGCAGATTTATATAAGAAACAAGTGGAAAATACACCAAAAAAGGCGCCTCCCCGAAAGCGCATTCCCCGAGAACATCAAGCCCAAGGGAGAAATGGACCAAACACGCAGAACCGGGCCGAGCAAACATCGCCACACAACTTTTCAAGCCCAACACGCCACCTGCCAAGGCCCGCCCCCAACCGAAGCCTCCAGACAGTGCGCTGCGCACCACTGCGGTGCGCCCGCACCCATCCCGAGGCTGCTCAGGCCCAGTTTGGCGAGGCGGTTTGTTACCTTCCAAAACTAGCGTTGCCGACATTGGTTGGTCGGTTTAGCAAACTAGGAAGGTATTTCCAGGTCGGTTTTGGCTCCTTCCATATGGGGAGGGACATTTTCCAATGAGCCCCCTCTCCTCTACCTATAAAAGAAAGCCATCTCCCACCATTGTAACACACACCTCACAAGAAAGCTACTCTCTCCTCTCCACTTCTTCTTCCTCCTCCTAGTAGGATTAGTAGTTTAGGATGTGGAGCTAGGCAAAGCTACCAAGGAGGGCTTGGCTCCTTGGAAGATGGATTCCAGAAATAAATCTTTCTATGGTATTCTTCCAAAGCCTTGCTCTTATCTTATCTTGGTTGTGCATTAGGATTAGAGTCTTCATGTTATTTCTATACCTCGTGATTTATCCTATGATCTAACATGTTGTTCTTGACATGATCATGACACATGAACTAGTCTATAGTTTCTATGTTGTGATATCATCATATAGAACTTTATGCTTAAACCATTTATGCAATATAATTGGGTAGTGTCGGGATTGTGCTGAATGGCGGTTCGTTGTGTCCTTCGGGGCTTGCTCGTGTCCTATTTCGTCCATCCGTAGGGGGTGGGGGCCATGGGGACATGAGTAGTGTCCTAGTATGCGGACGTGGTATCCTGGATGCCGGTATCCTTCGAATATGAGTGCATGCCACGGTTGAGGGGGGTAGGCGGCTTGGTCGTGACAAGCCTTGACCGCCCCTTGAAATCCCCCACGCTCGTGTGTGCCGTAGGAGTTCATAAATGCTTCTATTGGGCCAGATGGCACCCCGAGAGTCTCCCGTCCCATTTCATTCTCACCGACCTCCTGCTCATGCGTGTTGCCCGACTATCAACTCCGTTCTATGCACAGCCATGACTAGAATCTGATGCTCCACTTAGGACTTTCTTTATTCCTTATTTATCTTTATCCTTGAGTTTGGCTTGAGTGAGTGTGTCAAGTTATCCCTTTACCGTCCCTCATATCCCCTGTCATGAGCATTGGTCCATTACACGCTCATGTTATCTTGTTCATGTCTCTATTAGATCCTTTTCCACCATGCCTTCCTTTGGGAAAATATAAATAACGATACCTTGAATACTTCCCGGTGAAATGCTACAATGATAGATCCGCGCGCTTGCGGATGAATATCTTATTTGGCAAGGTCTATCACCATTGATGTACCTAGTGCTATCACCGACACCTGGTTTCACTTAGGAATGTCAACGGGCGCATTTCGGCGCCGTTATTAGAGATGGGTTCTAAACCTGTTTCTAGTGATTGCGCTTTTAAGAAATGCAACACCGGTCGATCATGCATGCTTCCTGGTCCGCGGGTCCGGCCACCACGTCCCGGCCGCCTCGAAAGCCGCGAAATTCCGTCGTTGTGTTGCCGCTTCTTCGCCTTTGCTCCAAACCGACTTCCGTCACTTTTACTCTTGTTGCCGACACGCCGAAGAACACCCCCGACACATGTGTTAGCATTTTTGAAACCATTTTCGTCCAAGTGCGGAGTTAGCTCTTACCACGCCACTTGATCCTAGCACACGCAGTTAGATCGCTCAGTGGCACTAGATGACCGAGCATATGCAAACAAGTTTACCCTCTTGATAGTACGGCCATCTATCCTAAACCCGGTCATAAACTTCTAAGCACCAATGACCGGCGAAATGAAATGCCCTATAGGTTATACCTTTGCCTTGCGCATTTCCATTCCGCTCCATCTCCAAGTGCCGATGCAACACATGCACCAATTTGGTGGAGATGTTCATCACTAAGTCATCTACCATCCATAAAAATCTTAGCTCCAAAGTCCTTATGGATTGCTACCAGATTTCACACCTTTCCACACTACTACATGTTGAAAACTGCTGCAACATAGCTGACAAGTTCTACTCCAAAACCGAAGTATCCCTTTGTTCAATCATCATGAAATTTTTACAGCATCTTGTACCATAAGTATAGAGCATGCATATCAAATTTCAAGCCATTCCAATAAGATTTGATCATCCAAACATGACTAAGATCACAGCTCACTCAGATTTTGCAATAGTGGACAGATTTGAGCAAATGAGCTATCCTTCAACAATTTGAATCAAACTTGATGCTAACTTGTTTGAACACCATCACAAGACATATATCAATTGAAATCACATACTAAGAGTCATCTCATGATCATATCCATTCAAGCCAACTCTAATTTGACTACTAATCATTTAATCCATTCAATCATCTCATAGCAAGCAACATATGCATATATATCCAATTCAGTCAACTCATATGCACCCAAATGTATGTGATCAACTAGGAGTATACCTTTATATCTCATGATCATCCAATAGCAAGCTTCAACTCAAATTATTTTGCAAGCCTTCAAATATCCAATAAAACACCACAACTAGGATCATTGCACTTGTATGTTGTAGCTCATTTGGACTTCACTTATCATGACTTGGCATTGGGATGAGATAGCAATAAGCTTCAATACTTGACTCAATGAAATGATTAACAATATTAATTCAATTGAATCAAGCCTCCAATGCCATGGTACCTACAAACAATCATCCACTTTTTGATGGTACCCAAACTTGTTTGGGTCCTCTCAAGTTAGGTGCAACATACTTAGGCAAAACCTTAGTATGAGTAGTGGGATGTTTTGCAATAGCAACTAATGAGGTACCATTGTCATCCTTTCTAAGCACAATATTGTCATCAATTGAAATAGGCTTCATGGTTGATCTTGACTTGATCTAAGGGCTTCGGTTGAGGCTTTTCTTGTTGCTTCAACTTGAGCTTTTCTTTATTTGGACAAGCCTTTGCAAGATGTCCCTTTTCATGGCATTGATAGCACATGAAATGAGATAGCTTCTCCTTTTCTTGCTTCTTGACCATCTTAGCTATTTTCCTTCCACTTTTTTGTCATCCTCTTCTTGATGAAGCCAAGACCACTCTTTTGTCATGAATGCTTCTTGGATTCTTCACTATTTGCTCGAAGAGGACCTTGGAGTTGTAGCACCTCTCTAATCGGTTGCTCAAATTCTTCATTTTCTTTTTGAGCTCATCATTCTCCTTCCAAAGGTTAGTCTCACATGACATAGGAGAAGAACAAGCATATAAGGAAGAAGAACATGGCATATCCAATAGATTATCACAAGTGGTGGATACATGCTTCATGCCTACATCACAAGGGTTAGCACAAATATGTGATTGATCAATTGACCCAAGTGATGAGCTCTCACTAGTTTTAGATTTTTCCTTTGAAAACTTCTTAGTGAGAAAAGCATGGTCTTGTACCAAGTTATCATGAGTAACAACACTAAGTTCCTCATGAGCCAATTTTAGCACATCATGTGAACAAGTAGTGA
Organism: Hyparrhenia diplandra; assembly: GCA_015847255.1. Lineage (NCBI taxonomy): Eukaryota > Viridiplantae > Streptophyta > Magnoliopsida > Poales > Poaceae > Hyparrhenia > Hyparrhenia diplandra. The sequence continues at coordinate 16,245 of JADLZK010009107.1, read as the reverse complement.
CATAAAGTAGATGCTCTTGTTGTTCACATGTGTTCTTTAGAAATGAGTTTTCTTTTTCCAAAATCAAAGATCTAGCTTTCTCATTTTCTAAAGACATGGTCATGCTAGCAAGTCTACTAGCAAGCTCATCATAAGAATCATCATGATCAATCACATTATCATTTGATACCTTGGTGTCACCTAGTGACATGAGACAATATGTTGATGTAGTGGATGGACTTGTAGTAGCATCATCGACCAAGCATGAACCATCAACTTTGCCATGAAGTGTGCTTGAGGTAGAATCATCACTTGCATCACTTGAGGCATCAAGTGAACTTGTGGTAGTTCGATCATCATCTTCACTTGACCATGAGGTGGAGCAATCTTGCTCAACATCCTAGACGGTGTTGCAAGCTGGTGTGCTTGTTTCTCTTGGAGGTTGCCACCTCCTAGACGGCTTGGTGGCAAGAGGCTCTGTCGAGGCACGCAAAGAAGATTGTGCGGTGCTCCGGAGAAGGGATTGTGAGAGGTTCGTGCTCACCTCGATGGGATCGTGAAGAGCAACTCTAGTGGAGCGTGTCATTGAGCTACCACACTTGTGTGTGGGTTCTCATGATGCCCTCTGAGGGATTGGCTCAAAGACTCACACTGTGTGAGGGTTTCGATCAAGCTCCCACTATGGGATTTGGCACTGGCCATTAAGCTTGTGAATCATCATTGGGTGATTCGCCAAACCGTGGAACCACTAAAGTGTTGGTCGACACAACGAGGAGTAGGGGGAAGTTAGCAAGCTTCCCAAGACCTCGTAAAAAATCACCGTGGTGTCATCTTGTGTCCACACTTCGCGGTGGTTTGCAATCTCTTCATCACAAGCTTTGTTCTTACATTCATATATACATTGTGCTTGTGCTTGAGTAGTATAGTTGTAACTATCTAGCTTGTGTAGCTTGTTTAGTTACTTTGCTTAGTTTGTGTAGCTAAGTAATTTGAGCCTTTGGGTTAGGCGTGTGTTGCCTTGTCCATTGTGCATCTAGTGAGCTTAGGGGCTTTGTGCTTGTGCTTACTAGGAGAATTGTGTAGGAGCTCACCATTGTTTGAAGTACTAGTACATAGGTTTGTGTGACCTTGCAATAGAATTGGTTAGGAGCTCAAGCTAGGCTTGTCGCCTCATTTATCTTGTGTAGGATCTTTTGTGAGGTGATTTAGAGTCATAGTTAGAGGGGTGAAGTCTTGGCTAGACCGATAAGTTTAATTCCACAATTGTATTCGGTTAGCCATCGCAATTAGTTTTAGAAGGGACTATTCAACACCCTCCCCCTCTAGTCCCATCTCGACCCTTCCTTCGCCTAGTAAAGAGACTTTGTGAACCTTTCCGCTTTTCAAACTTATCGCAAATATTGATCTGCCTTTTCGGAAGTCATCTCACATTTCTTTCTTGTAATGTTGCCTTGTCTAGTAGCTATTTGACTTTGTCTGTCCAACCATGCGTGAGGCCAAGCTTGGAGGATAGGCGGCCTTGCACATGGTTAGAGTGTTCCTTTTTTTTTTTTTTGAAACCAAGTGGTGTATTTTATTGATCAAAGACAGTTACATCATTTACAAGGAACGGAATAATAAAGCTAGGGGATCATCGTCCCAAGTACATGAACTTTTCAATTGCATACTAGACTTAGCAAGTTCATCCGCCACTTGGTTTGCTTCCCTAAAACAATGATCAATGGAAATCTTTTCAAAACCGCACCATATCCTCCAACAACCATCGTAAATTGCAGCAATTAAATTTGCCGTAAAGCCCGAGTTTCCCATAATTTCCACTACCTCTGCACAATTGTTGGTATTTCTAATGTCACTAACTAGTAATGGCATTTAGAAAGATATCGATGTTGCTTCGAGATAAAACTAAAAAGAAATATTCATTGCAGTTCATAGCATATCCGAAAAAAGGTTGTCATCCCTATAGTTAAACTACTAATATGCAAGGAATAAAATATTCATGCTATGCCTTGATAACTTCTTAATAAGTAAATAAACAATTATAATCGGGTATCCAAGTAGTTTAATGGATATGAATATACCATTGTAGCATTTTAACCGGAGTAAGAACCAGTGTTGAATTTATATCTACCACGGGGAAAGAAGTCTTCTATCATGAATTAACTATGCATAGGTGCTAAACATCTTAATCATTTAATCTAGTCATCTCTCGTGTGCAAAGTGTTAAACTTATCAAGTACTTAAACAAGGATCAAAAGTTCACAATAAAGATAATGATAAAGTTCTTGATAAATAGATTCAACCATAGTCATATAGAAAGTGTCATGCAAAGGATGATAGTAATTCATAGGCTAGCTAGCATTAGAAACTCCAATATGTAACTCTAAACTATAAGTTAGGACCTACTCAATTAGTGCAATACATCTAACAATCATCGAAGAAAGACTAATTAAATCCAAACATGAGGACGAGAATCCATGAAGACTAAGGCCGAAACTTAGAACAACCCGAATAATAACATCCGCTAGGCCTACATACGAGGGGATGGATTGCAAAGGACTCAATGGTGCTGTCACCACCACGATCTACCACACGACCCCAAGACATAGGGTGCAAACGCAGGTAAATAAGATCTAATCACCACGATTACATCATCTCTACCACTCACCCTCCGAACGAAAGGATGAGCGCTATACGAATCCATGCATGAACATAACAGAATTCAACTATGCTAAACGTGTAATCAAAGTAAATACTAGAACAAATAATCTCGAATATAAACATGATCAAGATATTCATATTAAGCATGTGTCCGGAACTTGAAAACTACTTACAATGAAGAACTTACAAGAACGAGGCCTGATCTTGAGCCGGCCTCCGACGACCCGTGGATTTCTCCCTTCCTACTAGTTCTAATCTTGATTGCTACTCCTCCTAAAGCGATGTTTCTAATGACTTGGATCTTGAGGTATTATTGTTGTATTGAGAACTTGATGATCTAAAAGAGGGGGTCTAGGGGTCTATATATATGGGTCTTCATCCTGTCTCTTCGGCCCGGCGAGCGATGTGGTATTAATCTTGGATCCATCCGCGCACTTCTACCGACGCCCTGGATCAAACCGACGTTAAACAACCGGTTTTAGATTGCGCCTTAGAGGCGGTGGAGGAAGGTTCGAAGATGGGATGACTTGGCGGCCAAGGGGGCCGATCGGCCCCCATTATTGGGCCGATCGGCCCAGTAGGGTGTCCCCTCTCGGGTCCCGTCGTGCGTCGTGGCTTCCGGAGTCTTCTAGATGATGTTTTTCTTCGTGTCAAGTTTGGTCCACGTCGGGATTAATCCCGAGCCTTCTAGAGTCTTTCTCGGAGTTGGATTGCGTTAACGCCGGCGTAGTCGTCTTCGCTCGCCGAACTCGTCGTTTTTCTCGTTTAGTCCCCGCAATTCACAACTTTACCAAAACTGATGGAAATATGTTAGTGACACCCTATTCTAGGTTGTTATTATTATTTATACCCCTTTCTCATGTTTAATTGATTAATAATTTTATATGATAACAAGTGTCAACAAACTCCCCCAAGCTTACCCTTTGCTAGCCCCTAGCAAAGCTATATGCTCTAGTAGGATCAGGAGTTGCTACTACGCTTTCATACCTCAAAAGTGCTGTGTTACTCAAAAAAAATAAATTCTCCTCTTAACCAGATTACTCTTACCTAATTACCATGGGGCGTAGCCCTTTCACGAATCATAAGCAAGATAAAACAATCAAGTTAAGTACCATGTCTCAAGTTCTTTGATCAACTATCATCCTGGGGTTTTGTAATATTTTTCAAAAGAAAACTCAGAGATCCTATGTATGACCCTCTTAAGTAGATGGTGGAAGTGGAGTTACACATGTGGTGGAACATACATAGTGGGATGATAGTGGTGAAGTGGATGAGGATGAAAGGTAGTAATTAGCCTTTAGCCTTTTTCTAGTATTTTTCTTCTCAAGCATCTTGGACTATATCTCTCTTTCTAAAAATTGCTAGGACCTGGGCTGTGCATTCTTGGAGAGGTGGGCTTTTCCCTGGACTTGTGTCCATTTTTCTCTCTCCTTAGAGATGTGGGCCCTACTCACCCTGACACGTGTCCATTATTCATCTCTAAATTTATTATTATTAGGGAGGTAGGCCCTTCTCGCCTAGTATGACTTTTGTCCATTACTCTCCCTCTCTCGTCTCACTTTTTCTCTAAATATTCATTTTTCTTTTTCTTTTTTTTTTCGAATATAGCCCAGCCCTTATAAAAATATTGAGAGAGACATATCCAAAGATTGCAAGAGTTTATTTTTATATTTATGGCTAGCGGCTTAATAGGAGTATAGGGATGCGTACTTCGAAGTTAAAAGCAAAGATATTTAGTGGAGTGGGATGATCTTGATGTGAATGACAAACTCTTAAGGGTCATAGCTAAGGAACTCATCATGTATAATTTTCAAAGATAAAAACCAGGAGTCAAGTATCTCTAAGATTATGATAAACAGTAGCTCAACTTTTCATGCACTTTTATCTTTTAATGCTAAGACTCAGATTAAGCATGTGCTTCCCATGTGTGTTGGGTTTAGAGCAAAATAAGCATTTAAAGCTTTGGGAGAATCTAAGTCCAAAGTGTAAGTACTTTCAAGAGGAATTAAGGCGAGCAACTATTCATCATCTCCTAGCATATATTATCAAGATCATAATTAATAGAAAGAAAGTAATCTAGCAAGTTCCAAAGATTTATTTATTTGACTCTTTAACACTAAGACTTTTAGCTAAGACTCATTAACTAAGACTCATTAACTCTAAGCAAAATATAACTAGCTAATAAATAAGAGATAGGATAGTGATACTTATAGTGATAAATGGGGGTGCTCTCCCCAAGCTTGATCCTGAAGTAGTTCTTTGTTCATCCTTGAGTCCGCTCCTCTTTCGGGGTCTCCTTTTAATGTTCTCCCCGTTAATATTAATTTCGCACATACCCGAAGGAACAAATTCTAGGATGTTAATGCGAGCCTTCATGTGCTCACGTCTTTTTTGAATTTTTCTATGCAATAGGGATGATAATGCAAAACATATGAATGCAATATTTTTTGTATTTTTATTTTTATGCCACCACAGCAAGGGAGTGCTTGCATGGGGCTTTTAGAAAACTGATGCAAATGTAGCAAACATATTTTTTGAGATTTTCTAAGTGCAGGTTTAGAAAAAGTAGATATGCTAAATGGAAACATGCTAATTGAAATATGCTTTGCGAAAATTAAATATGCGAGATAAATACCGAAGTTACCTCTCGGCGAGAGTTTAAAGCACTTTACTCCCATGGCGTGGTGTCGTCTATGGGCCCTCTTTTAAATGTTGTACCTGGTAAGGTTCCTTCAATGATCTCAAAGGGTGGTGTAGACGAAGTAGCCAAGGAAGTCGATTGTTCATTTGTTGAGGACGGCTCTGGTTGGGTCTCCGAAGATGTATTCTTGTTGCTCTTCTTAGCAGGCGCAGCTTCTTTCTTTTTCCAAGATTGTTTCTTTGGTGGAGACCTCTCAGGTGTAGCCGGTGCGGCGTTCAAGATGGGTAGGAGCTGAGTGTACTTTTCCTTGATATCTTTCTCTATTCTCTCAATGTGCTCCATCTTCGAGTCCAGCTTTTGTTGTAGTTTCTGAAGACGCTTCTGGCTCTTGGTCCTTCTTCGGGGCTGTTCATAGTTAGTGTAAGTATTGAAGAAACAGCGTATCTTTTTACCTTGAATCTGGAAGTGGATTTCGCCCGTCCTGATGTAGATGATAGCTCTTGTAGTGTTCAGGAACGGTCTTCCAAGTACTATGGGAGGATCTTGTTCTTCTTCTCCCATGTCCATGACTAAAAAGTCAGTGAGGACATAGTCGTCTCTGATCTTGACGGGGACGTTTTGTGCAATTCCTTCCGGGACTCGGTATGATTGGTCCGCCATCTGCAGATGTACATAGGTGGAACACAAAGGCAGATTACCATATATTAATTGATACGTTACCTTTGACATTAGGTTGATGCTCGATCCTGTCGCGCACAACTTGTTGGAAGTTCCATTGATTGATGGAGCAATGGATTGACGGAACTCCAGGGTCATCTAGCTTCTCTAATGGTGGTGGAATACGAGTCTTATGCGTCGCTGGGACTTGATTGATCATCAAGACTCGTTCCACGTGTGGTTGAGGTTGACGGTTCTTCTTGTTCTTGCTTCTTCTTTTTGTCCTCTCCTCGACAGCTGGTACGTGTACTTCAGGGTACGGTAGTGGTACGGTTGGAGCAGGGGGAGCTAGGGTCTTGTGTTTGCGTTGAATCTCTCCCCTCGTCCCGTTGATCGTGAAGACGATCTTCGCTGTGTCGGGCGTAGATGATGGCCTTGGTAGTAGCAAGGAAAGGGCGGCCCGAATGATCGATCGTTCTTACCTTTGCCCGTATCCAGACTACGGTCGGTGGCCACGTAGAGCTTACCGATGTAAAGACAAACGCCTTCCAGGATGCCTTGGGTAGCATAGCGACCGATCCGCAAGTTGTAGGCACATATGTTGTGTATACTAAATCTGAATCCGCTCAAGGTTTACCTTAGGCATAATGTTGACACTTGAGCCAAAGTCGACGAGCGCGCGTCATAGGTGCGGGCGCCTATTTCAAATGGTGACGACCGGCCTCCCCCTCGATCTCCTTTTCTTGGCGTGCATACCCCACCGGCACAATTCAGTTTTCTTTGTGAATAAGTGGTCTGAATACCTGCATAGTACATATCGATAAGATTTGCAGATTCTAATTCTTCCCATTGGCCCTTAATCTACCTTAGGTTAGGCATAGGAGCGTATAAAGCCACCTGAGATAACCGAGATTCTATCATTTTATTAAAGCTATGCCGGTTCTTTATTGCGTAAGAAAAGCTTTCCATTTTAGAACTAATAGTTTCTAGCATTTTATCATTGGAAGCTAACTTTTTAGACAGATTATCCATAAGTCTACCTTGGTTTTGTACTAACTCTCTTAAAGGTGGGAAATTATTGAAAGAGTTATTACCTTGATAGTTACCCCTCGAGTAGTTACCTTGGTAGTTGGGTCTCTCGTTGATTCCATTGTTGGTTCGGAGGACGATACTGGTTGTTGTTATTATTGATGTAGTTCACGTCTTCTTCCAGCTCGAGACATTGACCGCCCGAGTGTCCAAAGTGTTACCACATTCTTCACATGTCATGCGGGAATCGAAGAGTTGCATGACTTCCTTCTTCTCGGGAGTTTTGTCTTCAAGTTTCTTCATAATTAAATCCATTTTGGCGAGACAAGATGTCTACCTCTTTCAACCGGTGCATTCCTCTTTCTTTCTTGCGGGGTTGACGGTCCTCATTCCGGGGCTTGGTTGGAAGCCATCTTCTCCCACAAGGTCAGTAGCTTGATTCAGTGTAAGGACACGATGGAAAGCACCTCCAAAGCAGCTAGGCGTCCATGGTCTCACGGGGGTGTTGTTGTTAAGCCCGTGGTAGAAGGTCTGCATGAGTAGCGTTCTCCATTCCATGGTGTGGGCATTCATGATGTAGTCTTGGAAGCGTTCCCACGCCTGAACGCGGATTCGTCGTGTTGCTCTTTGGAAACTTGAGATTTTTCCCCCCGTAAGGCGTTGGTTTTGCCTATAGGGAAGAACTTTGCCGGAAGGCAGTGAGAGCAAAGTGCCCAAGTAGTGAGTTTGTCTTTGTTGGCGTAGAACCACGCTTCGCTCGTCCCCAAGAGTGAGAATGGGAACAGACGGTAGGATTGCATCACTTGAGACATCTTTGATGGTGAAGGTGCCACGCATCTCTAGGAAGTGTTGTAGGTGAGCATTGGCATCTTCATGGGTTTTCCACGTAAATTGGCTAGCTTGTACCATGTTGATGAGTGCGGGCTTGAGCTCAAAAGCTTTGTCTCCCACATCGACCGCCGGTCCAAAGGCGGATGTTGGCCGTAGTCGGTGCAGTACTCGCCGAAGGGTCTTGTTTGCCATGACTTCAACACGGGTGCTAAGCCGCCAAACAGGGGAGGAGTCTTCCGAGGTGGTGATCTTGGGTTGAGATTTCAACTTGGATCTTGCCTCCTTCAAAAGTTTTTCCTGGTCGGATTGGAAGTTTTCGTGAAGATTCCTTTTCATACATTACCACGAAATAGTTAGGAAGAATAATAACGAGGGTAAACTTGTTTAAGCAATTGATAAATTTAATACTTTACGATGCGTGAGAGATGTATGCAAGTTAATCCTATGTTTTTATTTTATTGGGCTAAAGACTTTCTTTCCCCGGCAGAACGGCGCCAAAAAATGCTTGTTGGTATTTCTAATGTCACTAACTAGTAATGGCATTTAGAAAGATATCGATGTTGCTTCGGATAAAACTAAAAAGAAATATTCATTGCAGTTCATAGCATATCCGAAAAAGGTTGTCATCCCTATAGTTAAACTACTAATATGCAAGGAATAAAATACTCATGCTATGCCTTGATAACTTCTTAATAAGTAAATAAACAATTATAATCGGGTATCCGCAAAAGCGCCTGAATATGAATATACCATTGTAGCATTTTTTAACCGGAGTAAGAACTGTGTGTTGAATTTATATCTACCACGGGAAAGAAGTCTTCTATCATGAATTAACTATGCATAGGTGCTAAACATCTTAATCATTTAATCTAGTCATCTCTCGTGTGCAAAGTGTTAAACTTATCAAGTACTTAAACAAGGATCAAAGTTCACAATAAAGATAATGATAAAGTTCTTGATAAATAGATTCAACCATAGTCATATAGAAAGTGTCATGCAAAGGATGATAGTAATTCATAGGCTAGCTAGCATTAGAAACTCCAATATATAACTCTAAACTATAAGTTAGGACCTACTCAATTAGTGCAATACATCTAACAATCATCGAAGAAAGACTAATTAAATCCAAACATGAGGACGTAATCCATGAAGACTAAGGCGAAAACTTAGAACAACCCGAATAATAACATCCGCTAGGCCTACATACGGGGGATGGATTGCAAGGACTCAATGGTGTTTGTCACCACCACGATCTACCACACCTAATCTCTACACATAGGGTGCAAACGCAGGTAAATAAGATCTAATCACCACGATTACATCATCTCTACCACTCACCCTCCGAACGAAAGGATGAGCGCTATACGAATCCATGCATGAACATAACAGATAATTCAACTATGCTAAACGTGTAATCAAAGTAAATACTAGAACAAATAATCTCGAATATAAACATGATCAAGATATTCATATTAAGCATGTGTCCGAACTTGAAAACTACTTACAATGAAGAACTTACAAGAACGAGGCCCCATCTTGAGCCGGCCTTTCGACGATCCTGAGCCGGATTTCTCCCTTCCTACTAGTTCTAATCTTGATTGCTACTCCTCCTAAAGCGATGTTTCTAATGACTTGGATCTTGAGGTATTATTGTTGTATTGAGAACTTGATGATCTAAAAAAGGGGGTCTAGGGGTCTATATATATGGGTCTTCATCCTCTCTTCGGCTTCAAAGCAGGTGTGTGGTATTAATCTTGGATCCATCCCGCACTTCTACCGACGCCCTCGGATCAAACCGACGTTAAACAACCGGTTTAGATTGGCGCCTTAGAGGCGGTGGAGGAAGGTTCCGGAAGATGGGATGACTTGGCGGCCAAGGGGGCCGATCGGCCCCATTATTGGGCGATCGCCCCGGGGGTGTCCCCTCCGGGTCCCGTCGTCGTCGTGGCTTCCGGAGTCTTCTAGATGATGTTTTCTTCGGGTGTCAAGTTTGGTCCACGTCGGGATTAATCCGAGCCTTCTAGAGTCTTTCTCGAGTTGGATTGCGTTACGTCGCGTAGTCGCATCGCTCGCGAACTCGGCTCGCTTTTTCTGTTTAGTCCCCGCAATTCACAACTTTACCAAAACTGATGGAAATATGTTAGTGACACCCTATTCTAGGTTGTTATTATTATTTATACCCCTTTCTCATGTTTAATTGATTAATAATTTTATATGATAACAAGTGTCAACAACAATCTGATTGGACCATTCTCATTTGCATCCAACCGATTGTGATAAAATTAGTCCTTCCTTCAAGGCGTAGGCTTCAGCCATGGGTGCATCTACCACACCCCGGAATCAATTTGTTTGAAGCGGTGATCATGCCTCCCGAGCCGCCCCTTAATATAACACCAAGGCTTGCGTAACTTGATACCGGATCAAAGGAAGCATCAACGTTCGGTTTCACCAACTCCTCGGTGGCTTCTCCCAACCCTTTCTGATGTTTTGTTTCTTCACTGCCGCCAACTTATAATTCTTGGTAAGGGTAGCAATCGCCAACCCTAATCTTGCTGGCTTTTGAATGTTCTCGCCATGGACCAGTTGTCTTCTTTCCCACCACAAGTACCAAGCACCTGTTAAGAACAGTTCAGGCAACCCAACTCCCAATTCTCTGATCTGCTCACCTTTCATAATAATATTTTCACAGGTTTGGGACCCCGTCCCTATCATTCCTCCATTGCCGCATGATCTTGTTCTCCATACTTGATTGATCGCCAAACAGCCTTCGTTCGCATCACACAGTCAAGGCGAGGTGATTGATATCCTCACACTCCCCTTGACAAACCGGACAAGTAGAATCATCACCGATATGTTTCGACACCAAGATATCACGGCAAGGAACAAAGCCCCCTCGGATCATCCTCCAACCAAATATCTTAATCTTCGCCGGCACTTCCAAATTTTCAGGCGCCTCAAACCCCTATATCTCTCTCTCCTCGAGGTGCAAAGAAAATGTTGACCCGAACCTTCGCTGCCATTTAGTATGATAAGTTGTTCTCACCGAAAAAAAATCACTTAGGTTAGAGTGTTCCTTGTTGCCAAGGGAAAACTAAGCTCCCATGGAGTCATCTATAGAGGTGTCATGAGGAAGAATAAGACTTTATAAGGATTCATTTTCTAAGTTCGGTTTACCAAAAGAACTAACCTAGTAAATTCTTTCTTAGGGGTGATTCACCTAATAGAAACATCCAATTTGTATGGTTGCTTCTCTTAATGAGACCAACCCTAAAAATCATTTTTACGACGGTTCTCTTAACCAAGCTGCGCCTCTGAAAATGAAAATCAAAGATTTGTAGGGTCAGTGTGTTTTTAATGGAACTTCATGTTCATTTTTTTAGAATTTACATGGCTCCCCTGACCTAGTTAGAGAAGAAATTGATGCCAAGTGTAAAAAAAACATTTGTGTAGTAGTGTGGTTTTATGCAAAGCTAATCGGAAGATCTTGCTTGATGTTATGGAGAGTAACAACGTGGAAGATCTTGCTTGATGTTACATTCGTATACTTCGAGCAACCATGAAAATAGACGTCTCAACAAACAGGTGGAGGAAAACGAAAAGATTCATGTACCTAGCCTCTTTAGATGAAGAAAAAACTGAATTTCCTTTTTAGACTAATGAAACAGCACTTTGCCTTTAAGAGTCATTTATTTCCCATGGATAGCCTACTATATTACTATTATAAGATATAAGAAGAAAGGAGGCATCAATCTAAAGGAGGGACAAATCCTACTGATTATATAAAAATTAAATAATTAATAATTAATAGTAGAAAAAGGTATAGGAGCCGTCGAGAGATTAAAAAGGAGGGGAAAAGGAAACTGAAATTGAAAAATTAGCTGAAAGACATTAGACATTAAGCGAGGAGAGAGGATGATAATACTTTGCTTGACGAATGACTAGATCAAAACTCATGCTTAAACTTCGCCGAACACGCCAATGTTGTAGGATCTCTAGTTGAAAATGAAATCAATTGTTGTTCTTGTTGTCCAAATATATATACTCTACCACATTTGGTTCATGAATTTAACATATCGAAGGGTAGTACAAAGGCAAAGGAACAGTTCCAAGATCCGGAAGGCCGGTAAATTATCTGAAGCTTGTAAGGCAAATATATATACCAAATATTCTCTGGAGAAGTTGTAATGCAAGACTACTAGTTCTTTGAAAGTGCCATCTATTGCCTCATCAAGAGGTGTCAACAAGCTGTTACTCCTGTTAGAAGGAGTTGCGACTTGTGGGTCTATTTGGCTCGGTAGGATTTGTACTTCTTTCAAAAAAGAAAATATAATTATTTCTCATATGTAGGTTATCTATTTGGTTATACTGGCTACGTAATTGGACTATCCTATAGAAGCAGGATTTATAGCATACGGTTGTAGCAGTATTGTAATAGTTGGCACAGGTGGCCAATGATTCTTTTTTTTTTCAGGTACATGGCCAGCTCTTAACAAGTGGGAGATCTGAAAACGGGCATAGGAGTGAAGCTAGGGGCAGAACACCGGATTGGATGGCCGACGATTTTGTTGGATCTCCAGGTGCCGCAGATGGAATAAACAATCCCAACATGATTCTCTCACCTCGGTTTGCCGCTCTGACACGCCTGGAATCTAGTGTGTCCTGATTGTTCTTTTCTGCTTACATCACATTCGATCTGATGCAACATGGTGGGGTGCTGTGGGCTTTGTTAATTTTTGTCTATGATAAAATTGAAGTTCCAATACCGAGATGAAAGTTCTCTCTTTTTTAACCCTTCATTGAGAATATGTTAAGCAATTCAAGTGTAATAATGCTACTATAGTAGAGTCGACCATAAAATTATCGAACTCAATGAAGTAGTATGCTCTTGTCAACATAGCAACCGGACTCCAGCGTTTTCCTTATGTTTGTAACAAATATTTTGTTTCTTGCTGTGATTATATTGCTTGAGTTGCAGAAGCAGTGACATGCATGAGATATGACAAGCAAACATTGTTGCAGTAGGTATATAGTATGTATGAAACATATACGTATACTTGATGATATCGAATTCTTAACTAATCAATGAGCCATTCAGCACAAGCACAATGTTTGCTCCTGAAGTCGCTCAATCACTCTTAGGGCGTGTTTGGCAGAGCTCCAGCTCTGTCAAACCAGCTCTGGAGCTGTTGCTCCACCGCGAGCAGCTCCATCGTGGAGCTGGGCTCTCAATTTAGAAATGAAGAAATGTGTTTAGCGAGACATTACAGCTCTAGCTCCGTAATAACGAATTTGATTGGATTGCCCTCTTTTGCCCTTAGGATCAAGATGAAGTGATTGATCAACTAATAATAGCACGGTTAATGATCGATCATCATCTCGATGTTGGTTTGTCTCTTTTTTTTTAATGAAAGAAACAGATGTATATGAGCTAGGGAGACTACTAGTTGTATCAATCTGTTCATATCCCGGCTGGCTCACTACTGCACTTTTTTCGGTAGTCAAATGAACTGAACTCTTTTTCATGAGGTATACTGACTAGAAAATTCTAGGTCCGCACCGCCCATCCTAGCTAACACATCGTACCTGGTTTCAGCAAAACCAGATAACCTTCCGCCGCATTACAGGACTTGTTACTATTTAGAATTTTATTAGATCGTACGGTACTACGATATGTGCAAACAAGATGCAGATATATATAAATAACCTTTGTGAATCTTGGAGAAATGATGTGGTGGGGTAGGCGATAAAGGAATGAGCTCTTGGTTCAGTGGAATGTCAGATTACAATGTTTGGAAGCATTGTTCCAATCTGCCGTCTAAGTTTTGTTTCCACCTATATCAGTCTAAACAATCAAGATGGACTGGAGCCCATGATTTGTTTAAATCATACATAGCGTCACTAAAGATTTTGTCGCTTTGTTTAAATCCTTCATTTGTGGTCAGGGTGGACCCAAGATCAAGCTAGCGCCCCGGCTAAGATATGATTGAGATTGCTACTAAAGCCTAATCCTTCATTGTTCAAGTGATTTACTATTCACGCCCTGTTTAGTTCACAAAAAAGTAAACCTAAAAAATGCTACAAGTACCCATCACATCAAATCTTTTGCCTCACGCATGGAGCATTAAATGTAGGTAAAAAAAATTAATTGTAAAGTTTGGTTGTAAAGTACGAGATGAATCTTTTGATCCTAATTAATCCATGGTAGAACAATAATTACCAAATACAAACGAAAAATACTACAGTAGTCGAATCCAAAATATTTCACCAACTACCCCTCAGTTATTTGGTCAAAGACACGGGCTGCAGCACGCATAACCCGGGCCAGTGTGAATTGTTTCACTAATTTGGTCATTGCATTTGGAAAAAAAATTATAAATACGTGCGTACAAGCATATTTCCTAGTAAGTTTAAATGAATCACAAAACATGTTATCGAAAAAAACATCACAATGTATAATGTGCATTATGACGTCCATCTACGGACTACGGGTCCATGATTTCCTCTGGGTACCACATTTTCTTCCGGGAGAAGGGAGATTATCCTTCTAGAAGAACAATGTGTGCATTCACCAGCTTTTAAGATTTAATTTCTTTTGAGCAAAGGTTCCTTCACAACTTTGAATAGGTTGACTGCTAAGCACGCATACGCTTTACCATCTTTGAGAGGTACGGAGGCAACAGTAACAACTTACAGGATATTGTACGTAACTGCTTACATTCCCCTAACAAAAAATCTAGATGTTTTTTTTTAAAAAAGAATGAAAGAGAGTTCTTAATCTTTGCCTATCGGTAAAGATTACAAGAACTCTCCAACGATTATAATTACAAAATGAAAGTGCTATGTCCAGCCGTCCAGGCAATCTTGAAGAATATATTCTGTGGACGCAGTAGATCAAGCATAAGCAAGAGAAGTTCGACGGTTGAATTAAATATACTGTAATACCTAAGCGGAACATGAGCACATCATCGTAAAAGCACCCATGCTTGACACTTCAGATTGACCATTATGCACACTAAACAAGTGATGATAGTTGTAAGATTTGCTTGCGACAGTGTACAAGAACTTAACTTCCAAGTGCAACCAGACTGTAACTTCTTGTTGCACCTTCCATGTAAAAGAACTCACAGCCAACCTCTGAAGCAGACACATCCAGCTCGCAGTTCAAATTACTGAGAAAAACAAGTGACAAATGCCTAAACGAGCAAACAAGAACATGTATCAGCAAGGTTATCATGGGATTTCCCCTGAAATTCTCGGCCTGATAGTGTCCAGTGCAAGTGTAAAAAAGGGGCCTCGTCAGGCCGGTACAGAGTGTATAAATGGCCACACGCCGATGATAAATATCAGAACAGAAACAGCACAGAAACATTTGCTGAGCTGAGGATCTCAGGATAGAAATAATAAGAAGGTCAAGAGCATTCTCGGTGTACACTCATGGACAAGCCCAGCAAGGTTATCATCTACCAGTCTGTTACATTGCCGTTTTAGTAGCTTTGGTATCTCCTTTGCCTTGTCATGTTCACCAGATTTATAAGCAGTGCCTGCCTGGATCATATAAAAATTATTTACCTTTCTGCTGCAATAGTACATCGGGTGTCTATTACAGTATTACTTAAAAGATAACAAAATGAACAAAAGCAAAGTTGAAATGACATACCGGTAACAAAAGCAAAGTTGAAATGACATACCATGAATTATCTCGCCATTTATTTTGCAGCATGGTGCCATACCAGAGAACACAGTTTCAACTGAGGAGCTACGAATTCGTGATGAGTTGGAGGCAGAGATAGAGGAGGACTTGGAACATGAAATCATCGATAGCATGTGCCGCCTCGCACGCCACCTTCAGAGGTTGTATCAGCAGAGGAATATAAGAGAATTTACTGGTTCGGTCACTGATTACCAGTTTTCACTGCCCCAAGCAGAAAATGCACTTCTTCTGGAGATGAATATCAGGATAAAATTGGATGGCCAATGCCAGATTGACATAACCAGGGTTGAAAAAAGATGCTGCTACCATTCACCCAAATTCATGTCCCCGTACTGAGAAATCTGACAAAATGTACTTGAAGATAAGGCACAGTGATGATGCAGTTCATTGCAGGAAACATCACAACCATCCAGTTGTGCCATGGAGATAAGTTGAATGGATAGGAATGGGTATTGCAACTGAATAAACGATATGTCATACCAACTTGAGATGTTATGTTGGCTGTTGCGCAAGAAATAAACAATATTATGTAATTCTACTATATATTAGCATTAGCATAGTCTGAATTCTACAATGCATTACCTTGTTCTGGAGAAACCATTAAAAATTATTAATAAACATGGTCTGAGTTCTATAATTAACAACCACTTGATTACTACCAACAGAAAAACATTTGGGACTCGAATGATCATATAAATGCTTGCTATCATGAATTAAAAGGGTTAACATGAATAAGAAC